>JASVEL010007646.1:0-533229 GCA_032618575.1 Nicotiana noctiflora
TCTGTTAATTTTAGTTTTTGTTTTAGTTCTTTGAATTAGTCATCAATTTTTGTTCATTATTAATTCAACAATTTTATTCCCTCAAAATTAATTTCATGATTAGTTAATGACAATTAGTTTGTTATCATGTTTATGTTTGTGGGTGTGAGTTTCTTTCTAGCCATATCATTCTAGTCATTCTAAACTTTGATTAGTATATTTCTCTGTTAATTAGTTATTAGCAAAGAGTTAAATTGATTATTGTTTAGTCTTGTTTAGTCAGTCATGGTTGATTAGTTTAATCTTAGTTGTCAATTTAGTTCGAATTAAAATTAGTTTCTAATGTATTGATAAATCAGGGATTAGGGGTTGGTTTGGTTTTAGTTGTAGTTTTAGTTTAATTCTAGGAGCAATAAGGGTAGTTGGGGCAATTCATAAGTAAAAAATCTTTTAAAATGAATAGGAATTCACTAGAACATCTTAGACTCCTTCTAGAATAGGACCCTAGTGCACATTTCAGGCCATGGCTTGTAGGGGAATGTTTGGGATTGTTTGCTAGCTTACTTCTTCTACAACCAAATCCATAAGCCATGTCCCTCACTTGATTAATTTTGAGTCCTTAGAAATTGAGGCGTGCCATTTATCAAATTTTCATGGTCCTCGCAAAGTTGCACATGCGTAATTGCTTTAGGCGTGTTAGTTTAATAATATTACCTTCCTAAACTCGGGTGCACATTTATGTAACCCAAATCCAAATCCCAATGAAGTTAAAATATGTCAAAAATCACGGGTGCATTAATGTGACGTGGTTCGAGATGTGTTTTAACGATGTTGCAATTCTCTTTAAAAATATGAATAAAAGCAGTTAAAAAGTTAAACTTTGCATGTAGATTCATAATTATTTAAACTCAGATAATTAAGCCAAATATAATAATTGAGCGGCCGTGCTAGAACCACGGAACTCAGGAATGCCTAAAACTTTCTCCCAAGTTAATAGAATTCCTTACCCGGATTTCTGTGTTTGCGGATTGTAATACATAGTCAATATTTTTCTCGATTCAGGATTTGAACCGGTGACTTGGGACACCATAAATCTCCCAAGTGGCGACTCTGAATTTTTAATAATATAATCCCGTTTCAATTATCACTTAAATTAGAGAAACTCCCTTTATTATACCTTTCCCCAGGGTGTAGTAGGAAAAAGGAGGTGTGACATATTGTAGTTAACCTATTTGAGCATGTATCATGTTTCTTTGGAAACACATTACAAGTCTTACCCAATTGTTTGAATTGATCTTCTATTTGAACTTGTTCACCTCTCATGAGCACTAGAATTATTATGAACTCTGTAAAAATTAAAGCGTGAGGTGGTTGGTTTGGCTTTCGAGTAGAACTAATGAAGTAAGGAGAACTGTGCAATATTTTAAAAAATTAAGAGCCACTTGAATTGAAAAATAAAATAAAATTTAGTCCTTGATAAGTGGCGACTCTTGATAAAAAGGTGCATATATATTTGGGGGTTAATGTATATTGATTTGAAGGTGGAGTATGGTTTCACAAGTGTAGGGTTCCAATTGCTAAAGTGTATGTGTTAAAGTGCTTTAGGAGGTGCACTCACTCTTACATCCAAATGTATCCTATCTGTCCCGTAGCCTATAATACAACTAGTGAAAAGTCCTACTTGATCCTTGATTGAGCGAGCTTAATTAGTAGAGTAGTACACTACGGGCAAGCCTATGGTGCATTTCTTGTGGCACATGAATGCCATTTCTAAGAGTGAGTGAATTCATTCTATTTTGAGTTCCTATTTGTTCTTAAATCGTATTGTGTGTGGAACTACTCTCTTTTGTTGTGTGAGGACACTTGATTCATAAAGGAAAGGTGATTCTGGACCTCTATGTAGAGTAAGTGAGCAAGTTGTGAATAATGCATGGTGCTTGTGAGTCAACTCTTGAGGTGAATATGTTACACTGTTGTACGTAGAATATTTGAAATATTCTTGGTGTGATGAGTTAACAGAGTCGCTTAGTGCATAGGTGTTTATTAAGGTGTGGTCTGATTGCTCGAGGACGAGCAAAGGTTTAACTGTGGAATATTGATAGTAGACTATAAATATGTATTTTGGCTACTATTTGCACCCTAAATTTGTTGCAATTTGTTGATGTTTGAGTGATAAATGGAGTAATTGCTTTGATTGAGTATTTTATGACTTGCAGGAGAAATTCTGGGCGACAATGAGGTTAAGGAGCGTTTTGAGCCAATATGGAAAGTTGAAGACTAAGTAAAAGATGATAGATCAAATCGGGAGGTTGTTAGGGGATTGTAAGAGGTTAGCACATTTAAAAGAAGAACAAGAAGGGCAGGAAAAGGCCCAGGTGCGCGACTGTGCACTGGGCCGCACAAGTCAGGCAGAAAATCCACAAAGTGCGCGACCAGATGAGCGGTCACCCTCACGGTGCGCGGGCGTGCACGTCTCTCCAAGGAAAAGTTAATTCAAGGCGAAAATTGTAATTTCATAGGCGATTTTCCTTGACCCGTATGAAGCCTAACTCGATTAAAAAAGGGTATCTTGGTTTTTAGAAGGATTTTGAAGGCAAGAACATGCAAAAAGCAAGACGGAAGATTCGGCAACAAATTTTTATCTTTCTTCCTCTAGTTTTTATCATTGATGTTGGATTATATTGTTGAGATTATGAAAACAATTATGCATAGCTAAACTCCTAATCTTGGGTTTTGATAAAACCTGTTGAATGATGATTTTTTCGTTACGTTAATATAGATTTGCCATAGTATTCTCTCTTTTTGTTCAACTAATGCTTATTGTTGTTGATTAAAGGGCCCTCAATTAATTGTTCCTATTTAGTGTTATTACTCGAGAGAGTGCACATTTAGGTAGTTGTTGAACATCATCACTCCTAACGTATATGAGGGATCAATACGAAATGTTTAAAGGTGAGATTAGGGATAACGAAACCTTAGTGCGATCTAAGTGAGCTGTACTTAAGGCTAGCTAGCGTAATTCGGGAGAATATGTCTAATATATTGGTGTAATTACTTGGGAGAGAGTTACGACAATCAGAGTGCTCATGATCAATAGAAGACTTAGGCAATTTTATAGGAACTCAGCGGAAAAAATTTCGATAATAGGGAAAATCAGAACCCTAGATCCTTCCAGTTTTTGTTTACAACTTGTTCCGTAGTTAGTTAATCTTTATTGCATTTTTATTACGTATTATTTAGTTAGCAAACATCCACTTTATTACTTAAAAATTTTTGAAGATTGAATACGTGAATTTGTGTGAGTTTAATAGTTGTGATTGATAGGTTAATTCCGTGTGAGATTCGACTCCAGACTTGTTAACCGAAATATATTTGCAACGATCACTTTATCCTTTTTATAAGGCATAATTAGGCGTGATCAACTAGTATCTGACGAAGGTTGGTGACTTGGTTCTACATCTTTGCATATGATTTTTTTTATTATTTGTGTATGACTTTTTTTTTTTTTTCCATAGGTGCTCATTTGTATTGGCTTTTAGTTTAATGTTTCTCTTCATTGACATGATTAAAGCCAACTTTCGGCACGTTTTACAAACTCAATATCAATATAAAGTGTGTCATCGCATTGGTAAATTCAGTTATTAAGAATTTGGAGTAGATAATAGCCTTCTGTATAATGACATATAATATTGTATAAATATCATTAATTTGAAAGATTAAAATAGGTTCGAGTAGGATCAGAAGGCTATTATCTACTCCAAATCTTCAATCCTTTGACTTGTGTACTTTTGGTATTAGGCATGGTGCGCATAATGGCAAAGTATGGAATTTAATAAGGGTATTTAAATTTTGGACACCTTTTGTAAGTGAGCTATATATGTAAAATAATCGATCTATTTTATTTTAATAACAAGTAGTATATTATCCTATACGTAATATAATTTTGGAACAATTACACTTAGAACAACTTCGATGTACCACATAACGCAAATTAGCCCATATTTCAAATCTTTACCTGGCTTGGCTCAATGTGTACATGATTTAAAAAGAAATTATTGGAAGCTAAATAATTTAGTTGTTTGGAGCTTATGCTTAACACTTTCTGCTATTTTTGTGTGAAAATAATAGTTGATTGTGTGAAAAAAAATTATATTTTTTAAAACCTTGGCCTATTATCTTTTGGATTGCAAATTTACAAAATTATAACTGTATCACCTAGTTGCGTTGTATGCTTGTGGTTGTAAGAAAATTGAAGAACAAAAAATTAAATAATAGAGTCCACCATTATATTGAAGGCTATTTAAAGCTTTGCTTTGAAAATAAGATTTTCTGAGTTTGTTAGTTGTTTGAATTGAGTGTTGTTCCAATTGTATCACAATAAGTCCAAAATTAAAATTGAAGTGATTTGAGCGAGACTTGAGGTAAATTTCAAAAAAGACGCAAGGTAGAAGAGCCAATTTTTGTATAATGACATATAATATTGTATAAATATTTCTTATACATTATTATGCACTTTTATACACCTTTATACAAACATCCCTAGACGAATTTCTTTTACGATTTTCAGTTGTAATTTTTGTTCAAAACCATTCCAAATATCCATTAAATGACTTCAAAATTTATGTATAACCTCGTTATACTATTTCTAACTAGTCTAATCCCACTCCAAATTTCTCGCAAAACCAGATTTAAAATTTTAATAAACTTATTTAAGCTTGTTCAACAATGATATACCAATCTAAATCTTTGTTAAATGACTTCAAATTTTGTATACAACCTCCTTATACTATTTCTAATAAGTCTAAATAATATCCACTCCAAGTTTCTAACAAAATCATATTCAAAATTTAAACCCACTTATTTAAGCGTTTCTGACAATGGTGGATTTATCTTAAAACTCTAATTTTTCACCACCTAAAAGTATTTAGTTGTTGAACTAATATTTGTGTCACAATTACAAATTCAAAAACAAGAAAAAAGTTTGAGTATTTTTAAAAAGAATTGAATAGTAATTACCAAAACTTATTTGGAGTTGAATGTTGAATTTTAGTCTATTCTTTTTGAATTACAGCTTTGCAAAATTAAATATAGACCACTTAATTGTAATGTATGCGTGTGTTGTATTTATATGTAATTCCCCCTATAATTTTTTTAGCGAATAGTGAGTGTTAAGTCGATCACTCTAGTTTCGCTCCCATGCCCTCCTCCTACTGTATTTTTCCTATGCTGTTGGAGAGGGGTCAATATGCATTTTTTTCTCAGCATTAAGTTTTCTTTTATTTGCTTTAAATTAATAATTTTGTTAAATAATTAACTTCAATTAATTTATGGATTAGAATCACAAATTTATATTAATTGAAAGTCAAACATAGTAAGTTGTATAATAAAATGAGAATGCTAAAATAATTTGTTTTACAAATAAAAACTAGTCTACCACTTGTATTAATGTGGTGTCTTTTTCTTTGGCTTTTAATAATATATAGATATTAGCATATTACTTGTTCAATATTTTTGTATGCTATTTTTTGTAATATGATAGAAGATATACAATTTATTACTCTTGAAAATATTTATTTTTTATCTTAAATTTTATTATATTTCTTTCAATAATATTGTTTCAATTTTCATGAATAGATATACTTTTTATTTCAAAAAAAAAAAAATGATTTTAAAAAATGAAATAAAGAAATTAACTTACCTAAACCAACTCTCCCCCATGTTTTAGTAGTTAATTGAGGTAGTTAATTTCTTTGTTAATTTTCAATAGATAATTTCTTTGTTATTAACTAATTATTAAGGTTTTTTCTAGGCTACCAATTGGTATAAGAAGAGGACTTTATTCTCTCCTTTTAATAATATATAGAAGATATATAGAATATAGAATATTAGAAAAACTACTCTACAATTTGAATCAAAAGTTTTTATTGCTTTATTTTTTTATTTATTTTAAAACAATTATAAAATCCAACTTGAAACTACTCCCCAATTTAAAATATAATTTTATTTTTATTTTAAAACTCCAACTTGAACTACTCACCGATTTGAATGGATAGTTTTTCTTCTTCTTTTTTCCTTTTTTTTATTATAGTTAATTTTATCTTTCTTTTTTTTCTTTTTTAAATAATTTTAACACTCCAACTTGAAACTACTCCCATCCAATTTGAATGGGTAGTTATTTTTTATATATTTATATTTTTTATTTTTTTTATAACTAATTATGAGATATCTATATTTATTAATTAAAATAAAGTAACCAATATATATGGCAGATTTTTATTTTTATTTTTATTTTTTTTATAGATATTTAAATTCAAATATAATAACTAATAACTAATTATTAACTAAAAAATTAATTATTAACTAATAATGCCATGTGATTTTTTTTATACTTCCACTTGGCTTAAGAAAAGGGTTATATCCTCTCCTTCTAATAATACTAGTATAGTACCCGCGCGATGCGCGGATATATATAAGAAAAGAAGAGTTTTAACTGCCCTTTTCCAACTCGTCCGATACAGAATAACTTTGTTGAGAGATTGTTTGAGTAAGCCTCTCGGAGTTCTTATCCCGAACAGTAAGTAATCTATATGTGATAATGATTTCAACAGTTACATGTATAGTTGGAAAATTTGTGTTCAATATATAAGCAATAAAATGAAATATATGTGTCTATTTTGAACCGTATTTTAAAATTATCTGATTGAGGAAAATTCGAATTAATCCACAACTTTGATGCATTCCAAGTATTGTACACAGAATATAAATCTACAAAAGAATGGTGTTGTAAGATGTAATGAATAACTTTTCCTAAGTAATTTAAAATTGAGTAATTGTGTTTTACCTTGAAATTTATGAGCCTTGATAAGCTGCATAACAACGATAATAGGCTCGTTGCTAGAACTTATGAGATGATGTACAATTTCATCAACAAACTCGCCCCAAAATGTTGCAGATAATTTCTTCCTCCTGTAAAATAGGAATATAAATATCATTGTAGCATATGTAATTCCCAAATAAAGCTTCAATTTGTAGATGAATGTTTATTCCTACTCGTCATCTTGAAGTTCAATATCCATAAACTTCCTACAATTCTTACCTTGGGTTTGTGTGTGGACCTCACTGAAATTGACAATTTCTCCGATACCATCTAAGAAAAAAAATTTATCAATTTTATATCGTAAAAAGGTTATAAATAGAAATGTCGATTAAAAATAATATTTACCAAATAATTCGATCTCGCTCACATCTATCTGATTTATCAATTCATCATATGGTCGCAAATCAAAGATATTCATTGCTTTAAATTAATAATTTTGTTAAATAATTAACTTCAATTAGTTTATGGATTAGAGTCACACATTTATATTAATTGAAAGTCAAACATAGTAAGTTGTATAATAAAATAAGAATGCTAAAATAATTTGTTTTATAAATAAATTAAAAAATAATACTATACTATTCTTTTAGAAGGGAAGCACTTGTGTGCGTGTGACCTACAAATTATGAGTTTTGGACTTGAAATGAGTCACTGATACTTGCATCAGGATATATTACCTACATCATACCGCTTCCACTACAACCCTTCTTTGAACCCTGCTGGAACACGGTACGCTTCGTGCACCTTTAGGGATGATTTAGTTGGGAAACAAGTTATTTCATAATTAATTATTACAGGATTAATTATCTCAGAATTAATCATTCTATACTCCCATAGGGATAAAGAGAAAATGACAATCCAAATTAGTAACCCCAAAATTAATTATAATATAATTTTATCCCAATAAAAAATAAATAAACTCATGTTAAATTTAATTCCGAAATTAATTATGTTTACAATATTCTTTTTAAGAAAAAGAAGGATCATATGAGAAGGAAGTTAAAAAAAAAATGTAATGGTGAGAACCAGAACAGTCCCGTACCCCATAACCTAAAACTTCAGATCTCCTTCACTCTGCTATACACAAAATTCCATTACATAAAACAATTTCATCAGAAACAAAGAAGAAGAAATTATGCATAAAACAGCACAATCATGGTTTACAGGAGGGCCAAGTAACGATCTGGAAAAGACACAATCGTCCCTTTTAGCTGATTGGAATGCTTACGCTGCTGCCCAAAATGAGGAGGGTTCTTCATCTTCCGATTTAGGGTTCGATCTCGAGGCTGCCGTCAGAGATAAAGTCTCCGGCACTTTTAACGTGTAAGTGTACTTTTGTCAGAAAACTGGATAATTCAAATATTTGATTAATCTGAATTCAAACCCCAGTGCAGTTTTTTATTTTTAAAAAATTGTTAGAATATGATATTTGGTTGAAGAATGCTCTCGTGAGATTTCCAATTGGATTAGTTTTTTGTTCAGTTGTTTTACTCCCTTGTTCAAAAAGGATGGCGGGTTCAGGGTATCAGAGTCAACGAATTTAAATAATTTGATGTAAATTTTAACGTAGATTCTTAATTTTTTTTGAATAGGAGGCCAGTTTAGTTTTCAAGTTTAAACTTGTGATGGCGTTTATAAAGAAGGAAGATACCCTAATTACATTAAATGTATCTTTCCATTATGCAACCCCATTTTGCTGTGGCAGATGGTAAAAATGATACTGGGTAGCTACCTTTAGAGCTGCTAATCAGAATATGGCCAGCATTTGGAAAGTAATTGAGAAATAGACACAGCTTAAAAAGGTGGTATAGACCCGCTTTTCATCTTTTATGCTTATTTCAAACTTTAGGACACTGCCCTAGAGTTCAAAATTTTGACGTGTGAAACTGCGCCTGGAGTTTCAAAACTCCCTATATGTGAAACTCTGTCGTGGAGTTCGAGCTTTTAAAAGTGAAATTTGAGCACACTGTGCTGGAGTACTGTGAATTTTTTGAAACTCTAGCATACATCACAGCATAATTGATACCTTATGAGGAATTTTCTCCTGGGTCTAAACAACAAGTTTGCTCTTTTTTTTGCTTTGTCATGGTTTGATGACTTTCTTTGCATTCTTAGCCTGCTTCACCCAACCACATATTTTCTGTCGAGAATGAGTATGAAGATTGTGTAATGGTGTGTGAGTGTCTGCTGTGTGCTTTTTGTCTACATAAGGTGATCTAACACAAAACTAGGTTCCATGTTCTTTCCAATCTGTGGCATCTACTACACCAACTTCATTGTTTTGCTTTTGCACTGGACCAGTATGATTTATGATTCCCGCTGATGTATTCTCACTATCGTACCTTTTCTTTTTGGTTCTACCAGTGCTGGAGTTTCACTTCTAAAAGTTCTAAGTCCACGACACTTTGTTGGAGTTTCACTTGCAAAGTTAAAATTTCAAGGAAATTGTTGGAATTTGATGTGGCTATTTTCAGTTATTTTACTGTTTTAATTATTTTGCAAATCTTGGATATATTTCAACCAGCGCCCTAAAAGTGGCTTTTTGTCAAAATAATCTGTGGGAGGTGTATGAGCATGTCATTTGAGACTCAATACCTTGGGAGAGAGTCTATAGAGCAAGTCTCCCATCCCTTTCACGAATTATGTTTATACAAATATTTTGCAACACTTAAAGAAAAAAAATCGAAGTAAGCATGTAACACATTAAAAACAAATCCATTTGTAGCGAATCACCTATCTAAAATTTTCTCTCTCTGTTCCGAAAGGAAAGATACTATTTTCTTGTTAGTCTGTTCAAAAAAGTATGCCATCTTTCCTAAATTTGATAATAATTTAACTTGAACTTCCCATTTTCCCCTTAATGACAAGCTTTTGTAGTCACAAAAATGTTGTGGCATGTTTAACAACACAAACTTCAAAAGTTCTATTGCCGCACAAATTATGACATATTTAATATCACAAGTTTCACAAATCCTTTGTAGTTTTGCTCTTTCTTAAAGAACTCTATGCCTAGTCAAACTTCGTCGCTATTAATTGAAATGGAGGGAGTATGAATCACTTGCTTGGATAAAGGAGGGGAGGATATTTAAGTTGTGATCAGGGTAACTAGTGTTTTTTAATGAGTTAGGGTAAACTGGTCAAATTTTGCCGAATCAGATATTGAAGGGACAAAATTGAGTAAAACGGTATATTTTTGTTTCATTTTTGTTGCAAAGAAGCTCTAGTAGAAGATGCAGATTCAGTAGTTGACATCTTAGGATCTTTGTAACTAGCACAGGACCTCTGGTTTCTCTTAGCACAGTCTTTCTGCTAACTCTGGTTTCTCTTAGCACAGTCTTTGTGCTAAGGACCACTTTAATTGTTAATAAAATACCCGTTACCTTATTCCAAAAAAAAAAAAAAAAGAAGAGTGAAATGGATACAGATGATTCATATAAGTGGCTTCAACTAGTCTGGGATTGAGGCATAATGGCGAAGTTGATTGATCATATTAGTATAATGTGTGATGATGTTTGCTTGCTGTATTCACTCGTGTGATTCCCCTTCCAGTTAATCAGGTTTTGGAATTTATTCATTGATCTAGCCCATACTATGAGTTGTCCATATCTGTGGAATTCCATGGACTTGGTATTTTGATGATTTGGGCAAAGCATTGGTGGAAGCATTCTGATATATTCATGCATCAGGTAGCACATATATGGTAATTTGGGCAATAGGCTTTACATATTACAATTGAAGAAGTGATGAACATGGTCGGTCTTGAGTGTTTTAATTTAATTGCAACATTTAAATAG
This sequence comes from Nicotiana noctiflora, assembly GCA_032618575.1. Classification (NCBI taxonomy): domain Eukaryota; kingdom Viridiplantae; phylum Streptophyta; class Magnoliopsida; order Solanales; family Solanaceae; genus Nicotiana; species Nicotiana noctiflora. Next base: position 10,651 of record JASVEL010007646.1, read on the forward strand.
GTGGCCACCTGGTGTCTTAAGTTGTATTGCACTATTGCTCACTTGCTGATGATATTTGTTAACTTTTCCTTTTTCTGTGTAGGGTTTCTAAAGGAGTAAGAGATTTACCAGGAAGCTTCAGTTCCGCGACCAGCAATGTTCCATCTGGGAAGTCCCTTATGTACTTTGGCTTATTTCTTGCAGCTGGCGTATTTTTCATCTTCATTGCATTCACTATGTTCCTCCCTGTCATGGTGCTGATGCCTCAGAAATTTGCTATCTGCTTCACAATTGGTTGTGCATTCATTATTGGCTCATTCTTTGCCCTCAAAGGTCCAAAGAATCAGCTTACACACATGACATCAAAAGAGGTACTTAGTCATCCTCAGTGTTGGTTTTGCCATCTTTTATGTCTTTCCCTTTCTTTTGTGATAGCTCAATTTTCTGCAATCTCATTAGTCTTCCTTTCTTTTCCAGAGACTTCCTTTTACAGGGTTATTTGTTGGCAGCATGGTAGGGACGATTTACGTCTCTATGGTGCTTCATAGTTATATTCTTTCTGTGCTCTTCTCAGTGATACAGGTATTGGATTCTTGCCCCTTTTTCCTTTAATGATGTAGCCATAATAAATTCTTTTTTAACCTCTATAGATGGAAGATGAGATGAACACTTGAGCAAATGCTTTTAAGCTAGCTAGTCATAATTCCAGGATGCTTTAACAAACCAACCCCCCCCCCCCCCCCAAAAAAAAAAAAAAAAAAAAACCCCAAACAAGCAACAGAAAAGAAGATTCTAGGAAAATTTTCTTTTGAGGACAAAAATATACTACTATGAGTTCGTCAACAAATTGAGTCCGCGATGATACAAGTTGGTATTCCAAGCCATGATTTGTTTTGTCTTTAGTAGCCATTCTGCCGTTTGTTTTCATTGGAAAGTGCATTCATGTTCAAAGCTACATTTATAGCCACTTCACAGGTTCTAACTCTTTCAACTGGAAGTTAGTGTAGTTTTTCCTTGGTTTCTTTTGAGGACAAAAATATACTACTATGAGTTCGTCAACAAATTGAGTCCGCGATGATACAAGTTGGTATTCCAAGCCATGATTTGTTTTGTCTTTAGTAGCCATTCTGCCGTTTGTTTTCATTGGAAAGTGCATTCATGTTCAAAGCTACATTTATAGCCACTTCACAGGTTCTAACTCTTTCAACTGGAAGTTAGTGTAGTTTTTCCTTGGTCGCTGAGCTGTACTATCTGGTCTTTGATTTCCCAAATGTCTTCCGTTCTGGATAGTTGATGCTTGGGTAATATCATATCCACAGTGGCATTTTTATTTCTGACCGCCTAGTCCGTTTGAAGTTTGCTATCATTAGCTTTCTATATTGTATTTGGTCATTAAAGAAAGAGATTTGACTACAGGAATAGTAAACACGAAGTCTTAGCTAACATTGTTTGGATGCACAGAAGTTATTATTCTATTTCAAAACAACCCACATAGGGATGGGTAAAATAGAATCTGGTAAAAGGCATTGTGTAGTGCCTAAATGTAAGACTAATGCATGGACTTGCCAACTCACGTCTTGTACTTCAAGGAAGCCTTTTAGCCTGGAGCTTCTTCTTATTTGGAATGCATTTTGGAAGCATCAATTTAGTTTAATATGTTTTATGTGTTGAAATGCTCGTCACTCTGACTGTTGTAATTAAAAATATTAATTGCAATTTTGTTCTATAATTAGTTGGAAAATTGGATTTTGTTCTATAATTAGTTGGAAAATTGGAAGATTCTTTTTTCAACATACATAACGAGACACCAAATAGCTTGGAATATATTACTTTAAGATGTTGAGCAAATTGCCTCGAGGGTGCTCAATGCAGTGGGAGGTGAACCATGAGGTCCCATGTTCAAACCTAGGTGATTCCATGTGTTATTGCCAATAATGCTAGTTCGGGTCCAACCATCATAAGCTAAGTGGGAGATGTTGGATAGTAGGTTCATGTATTGGGTCGCTTCATGTGGGTTAACTTGACCCATTTGGGTAGATATAGAATTTGGGAAGAGATAGGATTTAAACTAACTTCTTAGGAGAAGTTACTACACAATTAGGTGTAGTCGGAGCAATTTTCTAGAAGTGCTATTATTTTTTCTCCCGAAAATTTCCTTCTCTTCTTTCGTATCAACACAAAAATGTTCAAAGTGGACTTAGAGCAATTTCTAGGATGAGATTTTTGCTCCGCTGCTCTAACAGGTACACAAGTTCCGCTGCTCTAACAGGTACACACAAGTTCTTGTTCCTGTTACTAAATTAATCTTATAATTGTATCAGAGCATGTGTTGTTATCTGTTTCATAGCCTTAAATTAATTCTCTTGAAACACACTGCTATTGAAACTGATGGTGTTCGTTTCTGCCGAATGTTTTTTTTGGCGTTTAAGCAAATTTTGAAAAAGAAATGTTACAAAATCTTGTTTTGGTGAACTGAAATTGAATATATACATGTTAAAGAAATTGTTGTGAATGATGATTTTCACGATTGGGTGAGGATACTTGAACATTGTAAATATTATTTTTCTAAATCCCCGTATATCATCTATGGTGATCTCTTTCTGTTCAGAATTGTATTTCCCATGTAAGAACCAAAAGAACAAGAACTTTCAGTATTTTTTTCTTTTCACCTATGACGACTTTCTTCTTCTTTTGATTTGTTTTTAGAACAAACCTAACTTTTGGAGTTTAGAAAGATTGACCACAAATTTTCGAAATTTATGAAAAAAAAATGTAGTACTGAAGTCAAAAGTTTTGATGGCAATTAAAAGCCCATGGTTGCTTTGTACGGCTAAGTTGTGGCTTCTGTTTATTTAAGCTACGTGTCAGTTGGTATTTTACTGTAAAAGATAATGGTAATAATATATAACTATGTGTTTCACACTAGTTACAGTTACTTGTATTAATATGTCATATGAAAGTCTATGTAATATATGACACACACACATATATTAATTTAATGTGCTAGAGAATTGGTCTTAATACAACTTAGAACTTAGCTCAAGTCTTAGTCAGTGTCGTAGCTAGAAATTTTACTAAGTTTTTTTCAATGAATGGGTAGCACGGAATTCTTTAAATCAAACTACATAATATGTAGCTAAATCATAAATACTTATAAAAAGCTAATTTGTATAAATTAAAACAAATATAGTTAAGGAAAAAGAAAAAGAAATTCTAACAGTAAAAGCATAATAAAAATATATTGTAAAGTATTTTAATTAGACGAATAATCAAACAACAAAAAACATGACCAAAAATATTTCTAAAAATATGACAAGTTACTTGTTTTATACATATTTGTTGTTTTGAGTTGGAACAAAAAAATTGCTATGGTTATTACTTAGCAGCCATAGAATTTATGATATAAAGTAGTTGCAATGCACGAGCCCAATACGGAGTACTTAGATTAGATTCAAATCAATATCATTGGCCCAATCTATAGACATTGTTTTGACAAAAAAATAGACAATGCGTCAGACTGGAATTGGGCCCCCCGTAACAGGGTCTCTTTGAACACCCATTGTCGTTGAGTTGCGTCTCTCAATTCTTAGAAGGGTGTTCAATATTTAGAATGTATCTGCGTTATTTCATATTTGACCTATATACATAGTATAATTTTCTAGCGAAGTATGTTCGGTTGACCACCCTTGCTGTAGTGTAGTTCCGCCACTAGTCTTAGTCATTTCTTTTACTGATATATTAGAGGTTTTAGGAGGATTTAATATTTATTAAATTAAGAATATGACCCTGAAAAATTTAAAATAGTTCTACGAATTAGAAATGGCTTGAGGGGGATGCACTCAAAGTACTCTAAGTGGGAGTGACACTGAAAATCGAGCTAGGAAACAATGTCGAAAAGTGTGTCCTCACAAGACTTATTTCTATAATGATTCACTGTCAGAGCATGAAGTCATCAAGGATGATGTCCCGATGACGATGTAAATTTTTTTAAGGGATAAAAAGGTCTTAGCAACGGGAAGGAGAAAAAAATTCAAAGAGTTTAAGTAGTTCAAAATAGCCCCCTAATGCTTCAATATCTAGCATATTCAACTTTTTGAATCAAAACGAGATGAATGGTCTCATTAGAAATTGGTTTTGGATTGAGAAGCCTTAACTATTTTAGTGGTTACTCTCTGAGAACCTTGAGGCGATGCATTAACTACTCCATCCGTTTAAAAAAGAATGAATCCATTTCCTTTTTAGTTAGTTTAAAAAAGAATGTCCCATTTCTAAATTTGGAAAGAATATAATTTTACTTCTTATTTTGCCCTTAATAAGATGATCTGTAGATACACAAATATTTATGGATTGTTTTGGACTACAAGTTTCAAAAGTCTTTTTTTTACTTAAACTTCGTGCTCGATCAAATAGATTCAAACAAATTGAAGCGGTGACAGTAGTATTTATCACGATATCAGCCCAAGTGCACCCTTTTAGGTATATATACAAGCACTTGAAACCGAGTGAGAGGACTATATAGCGAATATATAACTTGATATTGTGTATATTTTTAATGAAAATTTGAAATTATGTTATTTGTCTCTTCAATTACTTGCTCTTCTACTATTATTTATTTTTGTAATGGATTGAGACTTAATGAATTCGCAATATTGAAACTCATTTACATAATTGCAAACACATTGAGATTGTAGCTAGTAGGACATTTAATTGAAGAGACAAATAATATAATGTTATAAGAAAATATACACAATAACAAGTTATAAGTTCACTAGTATATATATTCCTCCTACTCAGCTTCAAGTGCCTGGATATATACCCAAAAGTGCGCACTTGGCCCGATCTTGTGATAAATATTACTTCCTCCATCTCGATTGATGTGATAGTGTTTGACTAGGCGTAGAGTTTAAGAAAGAAAGGAAGACTTTTGAAACGTGTGGTCTAAATGGGTTATAGATATTTGTGTTATAGCTATAAATCATCTCATTAAGGATAAAATGAATATTTTAAAGTGAAACTAACTAAAAAGGAAAGAATGCCACTTAAATTAGGACGAAGAGAGTAATTTATACCTCACCCCAAGGTTTACGAAGAGAATCTATTAAATAGCTAAAGCTTTCCAATCCAAAATCAAGTTATAATGAGATAATTCAACTCGTTTTGATTCAAAAAGTTGAATATGTTCAGGTATTGAAGCATTTTAAAAATTTGAAATTAGGGGCCATTTTGAACTGCTTAAACTCTTTAAATTTCTTTTCCCCTCCCTTTCGTTTAGCACATTCATTCCATGAGAAATTTTGCTTCGTTCTGGAGACATCATTCCTTATGACTTTAGGCACTGAATTTGAATCATTACAAAAGTAAGTCCTGCGAAGATGCACTCTTCTATGTTGTTCCCTGGCTCGACTTTGAGTGCCACTCCCACTTGGAGTACTTCGAGCTCGTCCTTATCCAACCATTTCTGAAAGGGGAGCAATACAACATTTAGAATGGTTTTCATACCCATTTTATGTGAAAATAACTCGTAAAAGGGTAATTTAAATTTTTAACAGTCATATTCTTATATTTAGAAATGTTCGATCTTCCTAGGACCTCTAATTTATCAATAAATGGAATGGTTAAGATTTTGATCAAGTTCTTCACCGAAGAAGTAATAAGTTGTATTAAGACCGATTATCTAAATATCTAAAAAAATTCAATCTTATCACATTAATTTTTAAAAAAAATTACATATGCAAAAAGTCTTATAGCTTCCAAAGGCCTCCATGTCAGATGAGATGTCATATATCACCTGACACAGTGATACCAAACTATTTTATTTAAGTGTGAAACACAATCGTATATTTGAAAAGGAAAAAACAACTGACACATGACTTTGATTATTAAACAGAAGCCATTAGCAAATAGCAATACAAAGCCAACATGGGTTTTTTAATTGCCATAATTTTATTTTGATTTCAATACTCTGTTCCCACTTTCTTTCTTATAAATTTCGAAACATTACTATCTCTTCAATTCTAAACTTCAAAAGTTAGATCTCTTCTAAAAACCAAATCAAGAGAAGAAATTGGGTCGTGGGTGAGAAAGGAAAAATAATAATTGAAAGTTCTTGGCTTTTTTTTGGTTCTTACATTAGAGATACAATTCTCATTAGAAAGAGATAACCAAGAGATATATGAGATTAAAAAAATAATATTTACTTTCTAGTATCTCTACTCAACCGCGGCCAACTTTCACACACAAATCTTTTTAATAGGTGCACATTCAATTTCATTTACCAAAAAAACTTAGGTTAATTTTATTAGAATTTACTTATAAACCACATTTTATTTAACCAAAAATAAACATCAACAGTTTCAATTGTAGTGTGTTTCAAGAGAATCAGTTTAAGACTAGGAAATAGATAATATATGCTCTGATACCAATGTAAGATTGATTAGGTAACATGAATAAGAATTGGTTTACCTGTTAATACAACAAAGTAAAAAATCTCAACTCAGATAATTGCTCTCAAGTCCACTTTGAATCTCTTGGAAACAAAATAAAAGTAACCACGTACTAAATGCCTTTGTGTGTTGATATGGAAGAAGAAGAAAGGAATTTTCTCCATCCGTGAAGGTGAGGATGTGAGTTTGTTTTTGAAGAGAAGGAAAAATTGCAGTTCTTGAAAAATTGCTCCCACTAGATTTAACCGAATAGTAACTTCTCCAAAGGAGTTATTTTGAATTCTCTCTCTTCCCAAATGGGCTGGACAGCCCCTATGGAGGACCCAGTACCTGAATCAATTAGCTAACATCTCCCACCGTATTCACCTGTAGATATTTAAGTGTGACTCAGTCTAGGCGAGGTCAAAAAGCATAAGTTTTTGAACCTTCTGAGAGGACAAAAGATGTTTTTCCTCATGACCTGAGATTGCTGTTCCTCTCTAAGGAGTTGTAAGATTAGATGCTAAGAAAACAGGTGAAAAGAAAGCACAATAGAACTGATAGAAAGGAAATACTAAAAGGTTCCACACGGAAACACAGCCACCTCGCATAAAAAGGGTATTTGAATGGCTTGGGCCGTTGCTTACAAGCATTTGGCTTCATCGAACTTTTTATCAAAAAGCTTTCCTCCAGACAATCCTTCTTCAAGAGTGCAAGAAAAGAAAATAAACACCGATTCTTCGCACGGATCTCTAGAGTAAGAATATTCGACAGATTTGTTACAGAAATATTATGCCGCTTCTACTAGTTTCGTTAATAATTGGGTCTTTTCAACAATGTTGTTACAGAAATATTATCCATGATTATATCAATTGTAATACATAAACTAATATGCTGTAATATTTTCTGTTTTTGATAGGTCCTTGCTCTATCTTATTATGTTATCTCCTACTTCCCCGGAGGTTCAGCTGGGATGAGATTTCTTTCTTCAACCCTTACATCCACTATTTTCAGATGTTTTGGAAGGTGACAACATCCGCTGTCCTGACCATTTTCCCTTACTTTTGAGAATAGTTCAAAGTTTGAGAAACTAACTGTATGCTTTTGATGAGTTGGATTGAATGATAAATGAGAAGGGAATCAAGATTTATTTTTGACACATCTTTTTTCCTACTTTTGTGCACATTTGAACTAGATTGGTAGTTGGATTAGTTATGACGTACTATAAGCCCAACATCTATTGCGTTTTGAAAGGAAGAATTAAAATTTGGTTCGCACCCAAGGATGTGGCTTAGTGTCTATGAAGTGGGTAGAGAGACCAAAGTTTAAAGTCCCAACAGACAAAAGATACTTTTAGTGATCTATTTTGATCTTTTTGGGCTTCGGTGGACAGAGTTATCCGATATTTGTGTTGGTGGTAGGGCAAATAGTGGATGAAATAATTCAGGTGCACGCAAGTTGGCTAGGGCACCACCATTATTAAAAAATAGTAATGATCCTCTTTTTTGGTGTTTTCGGCAAAAGGTTGAAGCTTCATTTCTCAAGGAAATGTACAGAAGCAACGAGGTTCCTAGGGAGCTCTAAAGACACATTACATCCATGAATTTGGAGCTTAATATATTGTTTGATATAAAAAAATTCGAGGTGGATCAGAAAGTACACAGTACATGGACTTGCAATAAGCAGAGGTGGATAGTGCAGAGTATGAGTTCTAGTGCAGGTCTTATGAGTTCAACTGAATTCATTATTTTTTTGCGAATTATGTACACATATTTGAAAAAAATTATAAATATAACATATAATTAGATCATTGTCACTCTGTTGTGAGTTCGAGTCTTCCCAAGAGCAATGTGTGAAGTTTTTGGAGGGAAGGATGCCGGCGGTCTATTTGGAAACAGCCTCTCTACCCCAGGGTAGGAGTAAGGTTTGCGTACACACTATCCTCCCCAGATCCCACCAAATGAGATTATACTTGGTTGTTGCTATCTCACTTGGTTGTGGGATTTGCGCAACAGGAATAAGAGCTCTTCCTCTTTCTTTTTCTTTGCCACCATGACATTAGAAATCAATGCTTCATAGTCCTCGGCACTGCAGAAAACTGGTACTTTCCTGTAGTTGATCAAGGCCGCCCTTTAGACTTTAGTCAGGCAATTTTCTCATTTCGCAGATCATTCAATCCTTTTTCTTGAGCCTTTTAGAGGGCTTTCGGATAGTTCGGTATCGGCTATCAATAATGGAAGCATATTTCTCCAACTCAATTCATTCCCTATATTGTAATGGTAGGTATGTAGATGCCCCTTTTATGGTTCAATCAAGCTAGGCTCGTGCCCGAGTTCACTCGAACCTACTGAATCCAGATCTTAAATTCGATTCTGACATTGAGAATAATCTATTCATTAGTCACACCAATTTCCAACTCCATCCCTCTCTTCTTGCATCTCTATTTTGTCTATTCACCCTATTAACATGTTGATGTCTACGGGCTACGGCTATTTCGGGCTTTGAAGTTTCCACCATTCTTAACTACAAAACCAACCTGGATAGCTTCTAGATTGGCCTGAATATATCATATACCTAATTTTGTGCAGACTCGTACGGCAAGCAAGTTTTTCATGACACGATCATCTTGACAATATAGTATCATGCACCTAATTATTTGGTTTCAAAATTGTACAGAAAAGCAGGTAAGGAATTAATTATACAAGGGCAATGTTAACATCTAGAAATCTTGTGATCAAATCTATGGCATCATTCATTACCCTTACTTCTACTTAACCATCTTCACAAGCCGATTCAGGATTTAAACTCTGTAAGATTAATTTTTAATGTTCTTAGAACTGAACTTATTATATTTTAGCATTATAGATTCAGATCTACCGTTTCTTTCCAATCATAGTAAACTAATACGTATAAATTTATATCCCGTATAAAAAAATACTATATTCAGAAGAACCCACTCTGCTCAATTTTCAACCGGTACTGATTTTGCCACCCCTAAGTAGGTTAGGTTTGGGGCTAACAAAGAAATTGCCACATGAAAGAGGTCATTGATTAGGAAAATGTCGGGGAAGTTAATGTGTTCCTTTCTGTTAGGCAATTGTACTAGCACAAAATAGATAACCCTTCCACATCAGGTGATATTTCATCATTCTTTTTCCTCACAACAGGGGTTGCTCTGATGGTAAGCAACCTCATTTTCAACCAAGAGGTTGTGAGTTCGAGTCTCCCCAAGAGCAAGGTGGGAAGTTCTTGGAGGGAAGGATGCCGGGGGTCTATTTGGAAACAGCCTCTCTAAGGTCTGCATACACACTACCCTTCCCAAACCCCACTAAGTGGGATTATACTGGGTTGTTGTTGTTGTTGTTGTTGTTTTTCTCCTGACGGGGGTTGTTGTTGTTGTTGTTGTTGTTGTTTTTCTCCTGACGGGGAGTCTTGGAGTAACGATAAAATTATCTTTGTATAATTTATATGACACGCGCATTCAAACCATGGAATTAACAGTTGATGGTTGTATTATGATAGACTGCCTACATCATACACCCTCGGATGCGGCTCTTCCTCGAACCATTCATAGGCGAGATGCTTCGTGCACAAGGCTGGGCTGGCGTCTTTATCATTCCTTCTCCAACCAGATTAGGCAATTTCGTCTAACCGATCAAAATGCCAAACTTTCTTACTTACGTAATGAGGAGCTTATTTAGCATTGAAATCGAGTTGACAGAAAGTATTGAAAGTCAGCTTTCATCGTATTATCCCGTTCTTTACAGTCACTCCCCTCCCCCTCGCAGAAATACCTTATGCATAAGTGAATGCACTTATTGAGGCTAAGATTTTACAACGAACCAATTCTTGAAATCTCATGCCAAGGTTTAGTATTTTACTAGGCGGATTACAACGAACCCGTGGGGTCCGAGGAGGGTAATATGTACGCTGATTTTATCCTTTCCTTAAGAAGGTAAATAAACTGTTTATAGACCCTCAGCTTTTCTTGGCGGATTCTTTTAATTATTTCCTATTTACAGGACTGAGGTAGGTGAAAAATGGACAGTTAAGACAAAAAATAGAGAGAAAATTTTCCAGCATAGAGTAAGATAGTGGTAAATAATGGCTATGAAATTTCATAACAGAAAAATTTCAAGCATGTTACCATCAAACTAAAACATTAACACTACAAATTTTTCAGACATGTCTTAGCTAGAAACTCAAGACATGCACATATCCTAGGATTTATACTAGGAACTGTCTTGCCATAAGACATCGTATCCTATTTCTTCCAATGGAACTGCATTGCAAAAATGAGAAAAATCAAAGGCAAATTCTCCCACATCAAAAATCTCATTTACTCCCCGAGAGCAAGCAATTGTATCTGTATGTGACAACTCCATCATTTCTAGCCACTCGAAATCATCGATAAGTTCCCCCGCCTCGATATTCGTGACATTCGGAGCCATGTCAATCACCATTGGTTGAATTACACAATCTAGTCTTTCTTCTAATTCGACATCATAATTTGGTGGTTCTTCTTCTTCTTCTTCGAGTAGTTCTCTTAGTGTGTTTTCATCAAATTGTGTCACTAATTCCAAGTCTTCAAATTCATCTATGCTTGTCAAAGCTTGTGTGCCAATAGGAATTTCTAAATCCATCTCAAGAAAAAAGATGTAAAAATAGAAGTAAAGGCAAAAGGAAGAACTGGGAAAAGGCTATCTATTTGGATTGCATATAGTTAGAAGATAACTTTATGGGAAAAAAGCTTAAGAATCAAAGGTCTTAAATAGGCACCATAATATTCCAAGTCACAACTCACAAGTATATGTCTTATCATATTTTCTTGATTTTTTGAAAGTATTGCAAACAAAAATTTCTCTATAACAATCTCGTTTGTTTCGATATTTTTCGGTTGATATAGTGAAATATTATTATAGAAACCATATAATTTCCTTCATGGATGAGCCAGTTGGTTTGGAGGACGGCCATCCATACAGATGACCTGAGATCTATCCCCCCTTCATTGACTTTTGGGTTGAGGCTATCGCACAGGGCTTGCTTAATGTGGTTTACATCCCCTGTGTAGTTTGCATGCTATTACACAGTTGGGGTTTACCCAATGCGCATGCTGACCCAAAAAGTAAAGGCTGTAGCGGCTGCAGGTGTTTCTGGGGTTATATATATATATATATATATATATAACACATAACATAACATAAAAGTACTGCTACAAAAAATTGATTATTATAGAAAGATTCGAATGTACCTAATATTTGCCGAAAAAATAGTAGTAACAAAGTAGTATTTCGAGAATATGGAATCCTGTTAAGTGTTAACATCAAATCAATTTTTAGAAGGAATGAGAAGTTTCTGCTTAATTATTTTGTGTGGAAAATTAAATTGCATAATAAATATTTTATTGCCCTTTTTTCTTTGTCAGCAAAAGTGATGTGCTTTTTGCACAAGTGGGCTATGCTTATCCCTTTTTTGGATAAATTATGAAAGCGATATGTTTGGTATATAATAATCCTAGTTACGTTTGAGGATAGGAGATTCTTGAGTGCAATATAACAAGTTGGTTAACACCACCTACAGCTCAGCAAAGCTTATGGAGTATCTTTTAATATTTATTTTATTACATGGAGGGAGGGGACGGGGAGGCTACGCTATTGATGGGGTTTGAACCTTCCACCTATATTATGAAAGGCATAGAGCTTATCGTCAACATGGGCGGAGGTAGTATAGAGCCTGCGGGTTCGGCCGAACCCATTAACTTTTATTCAAATTATATATTTATCTTACAAATTCATTGAAAGTATATAGATTGTTAATTTAAAACCCAGTAACATAAACGAAGTAGAATTCCGAACCCACAAGCTCTAAATCCTAGCTCCGCCTCTGATTGTCAACCCCCAACAAAGATAATTGATTCTATTCTTACTGTGTCGTATTCTTAGATCTCAGTTATTGCATGTTGCTCTATTTGTGCCCGTGTCTAATTACCTTGTTGTTACTGTCTCTTTATTGCTTTATTTTTACTTCTCTTGAGCTCAGGGTCTTTCGAAAATAACATCTCTACAGTTATAAGGTAGAGGTAAAATCTGCGTACATTTTACCCTCCAGACCTCAGTTGTGGTTGTGAAATTTCACTGGGTTTATTATTATTATTGTGGGGGAGAGGGGGAGGGTGGAGGGGGGGGGGGGGTTTCCTTTTGTTTCCTCTTTTTCTTCTACTGGAGTTTGGGGCGCAACCGCTAAGTAAGTCTGTCAGAGACAAATTCAAAATTAAAACCTAACGAGTATAAAGCTGTAAGTTCTTTAAAAATTATAAGGAATAACAATTTATACCAACTAAAAAAAAGCCAAAAAATACAATATAGTGTGTGTGTGTATTTTGTATATTATATATAAAGAATATACATTTTTTTTACACTTTTGCGATTATTAAATCTAAAATTTTAGGCCACATGCTAAAAGTAACCTTTGCCCAAAATTATGTAGGATCAAAACGATTTCACATATATATATATTTATAATTTATGCAAAAAATAATGAATTTAGTTAAATCCGATTTCTGACACTTTTAAGTCTAGCTCTAGAGTCTGTAAATGGTTTGGGAGGAGAAAGCATAAGAGGGTAGAACTTTACAAGAAACTTTATATTTAAACTGATATAAAGTGGACACAATTAGAATTCCTGGAAAAAGCGATCGCAAAAAGTAACCAAAGTTGGTCGTTTATTGGCCAAAAAGCGACCAAAAAGCGACCAAAGAGGCCTGGTCGATACTAAGCTGGTCACTTTACCTTAGGGACCAAATATTCCGGTATTAACTATAGCAACCGACTTTGGTCGCGTAAGTATATATATATTACCTAACACACTTATACTTAGTGCATAGTATAGCGTAAATATATATATGTCACGACCCAATGCACGGTCGTGATGGCGCCTCTCGTGGAGACAAGGCCAGCCAACTAACCCAAATCGCCTCATTAACAATTTTTAAACATAGTGAATAGAAAATACAACTTAAATAGCATTTGGTTAACAATATTTACAACCCAACTCAGCCGACTGGGGTGTCACAAGTCACGAGCATCTAAAGACGACTAAACTCAACTACAGGGCAAATAATAATATGTAAAGTAAAATTCTGGAATCAAAGGATAAAGTCCAGTGCCGCGAATGCCGGGTGAACAATTCCTGCAACTGCACACGAGGTGCAGGGAATAAAGTGAGTACTCCAACTCAATAAGTAAATAATAACTGAGTAGCAAGAAAACACGTATAGCAGATCATCATGCTGTATGGATACTGTGTAAAAGTCCTTTAGAAATAAGTGAAACATGTTGAAATCCTTGAAAATTTCCTTGGTTCACTTTAAGCCTCTTTTTGAAAATAATCCTTTCAACGTTTGCAAAAACAATCTCAATCAATCAGTGTCGCTATTCACAGAATCTCGCCCCTCGGGCCTTATTCTCGTTCATGGTCAGCCATTGTTACCTGACCGCACAGTGTTATTCTTGGTCAGTCGTTGTTACCTGACCAAACGTATGACTCAGTATCATTGTTACCATTGTCTGAAAGTTATCCTCTTTAGGAGTGATCAGGTAATACCGTAACAGCAAATAGATATCTCAGGAAATATCAAAAACAACAATAAATAATGAATAAATGCATAAATGCAATGCAATGCATATGATGGCACATTCCAGTACCCACTGCGCCGTGCAGTCCGATCCATTTAACGTCGACGGCGCTCACTAGGGGTATGTACAGACTTCGGAGGGGCTCCTACAGTCCAAGCACTGTATCAGTCATATCGTGGCATCAAATAGGCTCTCGGCCTTGATATCAATATATCATCGCTGTGGCTAGCCCGAGCCATCCATATATTCAAAAATGACTATAACACTGCTACGGCACGCAACCCGATTCATGCCCAGTTCGGAAATGCACATAAGTCACTTGGGCAATATTGACATGATAGTCCTCAGCTCAAAACGACAATAAAATATTGTTTAAGTTTTTAAATCTTAGAAAAATGTCTGAGTTTGCAAAAATAGTATTAAAACCTCGGACCGAGATCAAATAATATGCAAGTAATGCAAAAACAGTAATATCAATCCTTGAAGGATTCACATAGTTGGCACGAAGCCCCAAACGTGGCAATCAACCCAAATTATGATGATAACAAATAATTTCGGTCAAATACGCGGTAAAAATCAACAACTGGGATGGACCAAGTCACAGTCTCCCCAACGGTGCTCTACCCCACGCTCATATCCGGCGTGAAAGTCACTTCAATACAGCACTATAATGTGCAATCCGGGGTTTCAAACCCCCAGGATATCATTTACAAGTATTACTTACCTCGAACCGCTAAAATCTCAAGCTCGCGACGCCTTTGCCCCTTAAATTGCCCTCCACGCGCGTCAAATCTAACCAAAATCAGAGCGAATACGTTACAATATATACGAAGTAAAAAATACCCAATCGAAAACAACCAAGAAATAGCAGAAATCTCAAAACTAGCAAAACCCGAACCCCGGATCCGCTTCTCGAAATCTAGAAAATTTTACATCAATACGATCCTTATCTAGAGGCCCCAGGACCTCAACCAAAAGCACAAATATGACCTATTATCTTATTCAAACTTGCACTAACCATCAAAATATTACTGTTAACACCAAAATCATCAAATTTCACCAAATCAAAGCTTAAATTTATCAAATTCTTCCGAAACTCACATTCGATCAAAAACCTGACCAAACGACGTCCGAATGACCTGAAATTTTGCACACATATCCAAAATCACCTAACGAAGCTACAACAACTCTCGGAATTCCTTTCCGATCCTCGGATCAAAATCTCACCTATCAACCGGAATTCGCCAAAATTCAAACTTCGCCAATTCAAGCGTAATTCTACACCGGACCTCCAAATTCCATTTTGATCGCACCTCTAAGTCACAAATTATCCCCCAAAACTAACCGAATCACCAGAATTCACATCCGAGCCCTCTAACTATATAGTCAACTTCTGGTTGACTTTTCCAAAATAAGCTCCCTTCTAAGAGGCTAAGTGCCTCATTTCCAACTAAAATCAATTCAATTCAACCCGATCAACTCAAATACTGATATTGGAACACAAAGCAATACAATATGGGGGAAACGGGGTGGAAACACATGAGATGACGGGTCGGGTTGTCACAATATATTATATGTATATAAGCTATATTCGGTATAATAATACCTAATACACTTATACTTAGTGCATAGTACAGCGTAAGTATATATATATATACACACACGCTTCGTAGTACTTGTGAGCACGTGATTTTTGCCCTATATGAGAATTACTCCCAAAAAATTCAAAATAAAAGAGTTTTGTGTTGTTTTCAATATTCGTGAATTTTGTGTTATTTTTCTTGAATTGTTTGCATTTATCTGTGCATATTTATTTGTTTAAATAAATAAGAAATATAAAAATATGTTGCATTTGTATATAAAATTCAAGTTTATACTTAGAAATAATTAAGTTTATTTTACGAAAATGAAAAATCACAAAAAAAAATATGTATTTTTGCATTTTTAGCATTTAATGTCCAAATTATGTAATTTTATTTTAATTAATATTTAATTTTGTGTGATAATTATTATTAGGAGTTAATTAGTATTTTAAGATAATTTTGATTTTTATAATTTAATCTTAGCATTTCTTTTATTAATTAATAATAAAAAGGGAACAAAAATAGAAGGAAATTCGAAATTGGGCCAATTTTTTAAGTAACCCCAAGCCCAAATCAATTCTACCCAACCCAAAACCCCAAGCCCAATCTAAACCCCCCAAAATCTGACCAAACAAATCCTACCCCTTATTTTTTTTTTTATCTTTATTTTTGACACTACCCAAAAACAAAGACTAAAAACCCTAGACCTAGCCTCCACTTTACTATTCTTCTTCTTCCTCCTTACTTCCACACACTACCCGCCCCCCTCCTTCCTCTTCTCCTTCTTCACCATCCAACCCACCAGCAGCCCCCATTTTTCATGTCCAACAGTCCCCGTAGACCAGCCCCTCTCCCAAACTTCTAGCCACAAACTCGTCGGCAACTACCCTTTCTTTGCCGCACACCACCATGAAGAACGCATCAACCGCCGCCCGTTTCCACTAAGGGCTACCGGAAACTTTAGCCAATAACCTCCCCCTACCCCTTCCCCGTCCAACAGCAGCGTCCAGTCCTTGTTCTCTTCTTCTTTTATTTTTCCGGCGAATGTATATACTATGTATATATATGTATACTTTCTGTATATATATGTATATATGACTATATTATATGTATATAAATATATTTTTGTTTCTCGGACAGTATGTATATATATATTTCGTTTTTTTTTATTATTACCTTTTTTTTTCGGCCAGAATATATATATATATATATATATATATATATACTTTTGCTTTTCGAGTAGTGTGTGTATATATATATATATATATTTCGTTTTATTGTTATTATTAATTTTATTTTTGGACAGATTTTTGTTATTTATTTTTGTTTTTTTGGATGATATATGTATATATATATATATATATATAGAAATTTCATTTCTATATATATTATGAATATATGTATGTATATAGACCGGTTCTATATATATATATGTATATTTTCGGATTTAGATAGTATATGGTTGATTTTGTTTCTTATTTGTTGTTCATCATCTTCTTGATTATTTCTTCATTTTTCATACTTTAATCATGTGTTTTGTTAAGTTATTAATATAGAAATGTTATTGTCAATCATTTTTGCATCTTAAATCTTGGTTGTAATGTTAGTAGGTTTAAATTGAATTTTAGATGATTATTAAGTTTATTAGAATAAATTTGGTTCACTCTTTTTGCTTAATTCTAATTTCGGATTTTAATTACAGAATTAAAATAGTTTGTTTGATATGGTATGTTTAAGTGATTTGAAGTTACTTGTTTGTTGTTATTATGAATCTAAAATTTTGTTGTTAAAAAATCATGATTGTTCTTGATTGTTCATCAAGATTGTTAGAATTGTTGTTAAATTTGTTCAAAAATGGTTAGATTTGCTATATTTTGGTTGTTTGATTTTAGGTGTATTGGTTATAGCTGAAGGGGTATAATAGTAAATATTAATAACGTTGGGGGGTATTTTAGTCATCAAATTATAGTCAATTATTTGAATTAAAGTTATTTTGTCCATTAGTTATTTAATTATTGTTAAATTAAAGTGGAAGACAAAACAAAAGATAGTGGTAATAAAAGTATTAATAGAATATATATAATGGAGAATAAAACATAACATAGTGGAATTAAAAGTGGGATTAAAATAAAAAGAAAGTGGAAGTCTTACTTTTAGTTTTTTAATTAATAATGGTTTATTTTTAATTAAAAGGGGACCTTGAGTCTTGTGTGTATAAGTTAGAATCATATTTCATTTAGAGAGGGAAAGAGAAAAAATCCTAGAGAGAAAAAATCTGAAAAATCTTAAGAGTGTTGCCAAATAGTGAAGAAAAGAAAAACAAAACAAAAAAAAAAAAACGAAAAAAAAAAAATCTAAAAAAAAAAAGAGTGTTAGTTTTTATTTTACAAAGTCTTATTTTGAAACTCAATTCTGGGATGTTGATTCTTATTGCTTAAATCCGGATACTGGTATTCTTGATTGTACTGCTGTTGCTGTGATTTGCTGTGTTATTTGTTGTGTTGATCACCGATATTCTTTTCTTTCCAATATCAGGTACATACCTAATCATGTTTAAATGATAAGATAAATACATGGGAAAGATGAGGATTTTGTTGAAATTTTAAATAGTTTTTCTATCTTCTTTTACAGATTATGTTTTAATAAATTCCGTATTAATATTTTGTAAATTTTGTGTTAACTTTAAATAATTAAGCATTGTTGTAGCAATAATAATTCACTTCTAAAAATGGTTATTAAATAGTATAGTTATAAATACGTTTATTAATATTCAAATTGTTTAGGAAGAATGAATTACTCTTTTGATAATCGAATTAATTAGAACTTCTTTAATATTGTCTCTAATAAATTAAGTTGTTAACATGTAGGTAAGTTCAATAAAAATGCGAATTTTAATTATTTTGCGTAAATTAGGCATTTAGGTACGATTTGAGTTTTCAATAATACAAGAATGGTTTCTTCAAGTTCATCAAATCTCCCAATATAGATGTAAATAATTAAGGTTGATTTTGGTTTCGAAAAATAGTTGTAAATAGGTAATATCAAGGGTTTAATTCAAAAATAGTAAAAAATTAAAAAAAAATATGAGTCTAAATTAGTTATAAGAGTGGTTTAACTTGTACATATATTAATTGTTGGTTTTTGCACTTTTATTTTTCAGTTTTAATTTAAGTAATGTCTATTTAAAAAAAAAATATTTGTCCAAATGTAGCAAATAAAATATTTTTTTTCTTTAAGTATGTAATCAATTAGTATTTTTGTTGTTTAAAAAAAACGAATTTAAATAAAAATTACAATTGATTTGTGATTTCTGTTTTTTTTTATAAACTTAGTTTTTTAAATAATTGGGGATAAATGATTTTATTATCATGCAAGCTTTAATGTTATTATAGTTTTTGATAATTTTGAATAAATGATTTTATTGGTTTTTTTTATATTACCATTCAAGCTTTAATATTTTTAGTTAGTTTCTTTTATTAAGTTAAGAAATTTAGTATTTGTAAAATAATAATAATAATAATAAAATAATAAATAAAACAATTTCGAAAAAAGAATATTTTTTTTGTTTAAACATAGATTAAAATCTGTTTCATTAAGTTTTTTTTGTCATAAATAAGATAAGTATTGCATTTTTAATTTCTAAATTAATTATGAGATTTCTTTATTTATAAAAACTAAAAAATAGGAAATGTAGTCATTTTAGAATTATATTGTTAATAAAAGTGAGATGAGCCTCGTCGCACTAAATACACAATTGCGGGGCCCTCAAATTAATTGTAAAAAAAAAACTTAGACTCGGGAAGACCGTTTAGTGAATTTCACGGTCTTTCCCAAAGTTAATAAAGACGATAGAACCTTTAGGCACGATTTGTAAATAAATTACTTTCCTAAATACGGGTGCGCATTTATGTGACCCAAATCTTACTCTCAGCGAAACTGAAATGCATTAAAGTCACAGGCGTACCGGTTGCGGTGTGACTCGAAATGTGTTTTCGTGACGTCGCTGTCACACCTCCCTTTTTACTACCCCAACACTTATGGCATATAAATACACTCGTAGGGTATACCCCGACGTTCAATTACCCGAAACGGATAAAATAACGTAAGGGAAGGAGTTTTTCCACTTAAAGGACAGTCGGAACGGGATCAATTTATTTAAGTTTTTCAGAGTCGCCACTTGAAAATATAATGGTGTCCCAAGTCACCGGTTTAATCCCGAACCAGGAAAGTTTGACTCTGTTACAGTCTATGAACTAGAAATCCGGATAAAGAATTCTGTTAATCTGGGAGAAGGTGTTAGGCACTCCCAAATTTCGTGGTTTTAGCACGGTCGCTCAACTGCTCTTTTTGCTTTTATCTGATTTCTTTATATATTTTAACTATGTGCTATTATGTTCCGCTTTTCCATTTTAGAAGAATTGTGACGTCACGAAAACACATTTCGAGCCACACCGCAACCAGTACGCCTGTGACTTTAATGCGTTTCAGTTTCGCCGAGGGTAAGATTTGGGTCACATAAATGCGCACCCGTATTTAGGAAAGTAATTTTATTAACTAACGTGCCTAAAGATTCTCCGTCTTTGTTAACTTTGGGAAAGACCGTAAAATTCGCTAAACGGTCCTTCCGAGTCTAACTTTTATTACAATTAATTAAGGACCCGGTGTATTATAATCAGGCAATGACGTCTGCTTTCTGTTTCCACTTTCAAACACTCTTCGAGACTTATCAAAGAAAAGCCACTCCCTAATTGTTTCACCTTCAACAACTTTAAGATTCCAGGGAGATTTTGCCGTGGCAGCACCCTCAAATAGCATTGTCGCCCTTTCCATATTCCCATATTTAGCATTCAAATCCACAAAGGCTGCAACTACATGTACTTGATTAAGATCAAATGAATTCCGGCTCTTATAATGTTCTACACAATTTGCCAAGTCCAGGCGACCCAATTGGGAACATGCACACATCAAACTTACCATAATAAACTCATATGGCCTAACATTCATTGACGACATTTCATGAAAAATTTTAAGAGCTTCATTGGGCTGCACAAAGGTAATACTAAAATTCTAACTCTGGAAAGATTTACAACACAAGCAGAGTCACAGAAGGAAAATTCATGAATTTACTAGAAAAATAACCAATCAAAAGAAACAAAATGCACTGGGCTATAGATCTATTCAATCCAGTGATGACTAGTACTTCAAGCAGCAATTCATCAATCTGGCAACGTCACAAATGTTTGGTACAACAACCTTCATTAACTAATGAACAAATCAAAGAGCTCTGTATAGGACTAGAAAGAAGTAACACAAAGTTCATTTGGGTATTGAGAGATGCCGATAAAGGAGATGATCATAATTAGTGCAATAGTCGGATTTTCACAGAAGCTTTTAGAAGCGTACATGGATTGACACAGTCTTAAAATTGCAATCATGTATTGAAAGAACAGAAAAGAAAGCTCTGTTAACAGTTTTTTTTTTTTCAGTATAACACTGGAGAGAAATCAGTAAATAGACAGCCCTTGATTCTGAAATCCAACGGGAAAAAATAACACAGTCTATGAGCAGAACTTTCGCGTATAACCTCGACGAACAGCAACAAAATTGGCCAGAACCTCAGTTAGAATTGACAGACTCGAATGAAAGATGACGAGCTAAATTCAAGTGGTAAAAATCGAATCAAACAGCAAAACGAATTGCGTAGCTTGGTAACAGCAGCTACACCAAACAGAAACCTATGAGACAAACAGTAGCAAGTTCTTTGTAGCTCGTTTCTCAGCTTCAATGACAACATCCAACTAGCTAACCAGTGAAATCGCTAAGAGATTGGCCCATAAAAAATGAAATCCAAACCCAAACATAGCTCAATGTGGCTACAGCAGCAAATAATAACAAATTCGAACTCGGCGAGTCACAGATGTACTCGACTTTAATACAGCAAGAGGAAACAAAACTCACAAAAAGCTTTCACCAACATCAAACTCAAACACCTCAAAACTCAGATCCATTGTGAAGCAAAAATTGAAATCGAAGAGAAGAAACAGAACAAATATGACATCCAAACAAAATGAGAGGAAATCCGAAATTGAACCTGAATAAGGACAGGTTCTGATTGATAGAACTCAACGATTACATCAAATGATTCTTCGAGAGGAACTTTTGGCTACTAAATCCAATCGAACAAATCACAACAAAGAACTTGGACAAAACCCGGCGGAACCTCCTCAAATCCTCTGTTTTCTTTCGATTATTGAACGACTCTGAGAATTTCGTTGAAGAATTTGAAGTTGCTTAGACGAGAATCTGAAATTTCAACCTATTCGGTTGTTCTCCAGAAGAAGAACAAAACAATCACCAAAATTGAAAACGAATTTTCCCAAAATTTTCTCTAAAAATCTCTACCATTTTTTCTGCCAATCTCTTTCAATCTCCCTCTCTTTATTTGTGTGAGTTTTCTTTTGAGAAGAAGAAATCCCCAGCCAAATCGAGAGGCCCCCCCTTCTGTTTGTTATCTTCCGTTCCTTACTGTTTTATCGCCTCAAGCCTTTTTGTTTTCGTTCTGTTGAAGCCGAGGAGTATAAGATAGAGACACGCTATTTGCGTGTCTCTTTGTTTATTATTATTATTTTTTTTTTGTATTTTTGCTTTATTTTATGAAAAAATTGAGAGATTAAACTAACAATTAAAACTATTTAATAACCAATGTAGTAATTTCCAATTAAAATAATAAAATTCTATTTTTTATTTTTCTTTAATTGTTCTAAAATTAATTAATGCCTACTAAATGAGAAATTGATTTTCTAAATGTAAATACATATTTTTTTGTATTATTTTATTTTAATATGATTTAACATGAATTAACACACAAATTGTAAAAATAAGGAAAAATTATTTATTTTGAATTTATGGGAATAACTCATATATAGGGTAAAAATCACGTGCTCACAGCTGCCCCTCTTTGCTCGGGAACACGAAGAGTTTCCGTGCAAAGATAAGTGAGCAACTATGAACGATTTTTACCCGTTCGAGTATTCCGTTGTGAAGCATTTTGAAAAGCTTTGACCGCACCCTGCTTCAGAGGTTGCCTACATATCCTGGGCTAAACAGGAATCAGGTCGGTGTAGTTCGGGAGTGATGGAGTATCGAGGTTGAGAGTCCAGGTTCCGTCCGAGGCTCCGGTCCGTTGTCCCGCTATTACATCAAAATTGAAAAAGACTAACTAAACCTATCAGCTGCGAGTTACAAAATTCCTATCTATGAGTCTTCTGAAGCTTGATCTGAATTGGTTGGGTGCTTCATGCGGACCCTGATCTGAATCTTGATGCTTGTTAGCCGCAGGTGTTGGTTCAATCTTCTTCAGCTTTTGGATCAAGTCCGGACCTATAGTGCTCATGATTTCAGGTGGGCTCTTAGTTGCTGAGCCTTGACTCGTATTTCTCTTTCACTGGCATTCTTGTTATTGCCTCGACTTGTTCAACTTCTTTTCACCGGCATTCTTGTTCTTGCCTTGACTTGTTCAAACATTCTTCAATATGAAGTATTCGTCCATTCTCCAGGTGGACCTCTGCTTGTGACAAAATAAACAACCAAAGAAAGATTTTTCTGCCCCAGTATGGTTACTGGGCACATCATGCTTTTGAATATCAGATTTTCATCATCATTTTTTTTTCTCTTTTTTTTTTTCATTTATTATTATTTTCCTTTTCTTTTTCTTTCTTTTTCTTTTTTTTTTCTTTTAAAATGCAGATATGCATGAAACGAAATGCAGAAAAATATTCCCGTGTTAGAAGGTGGGCGCCTAACGGAAATTAAACGTGCAATGCGAATGCAGAAAGTATTACCGTATTAGAAGGTGGGCGCCTAACGAAATTAAACGTGCAATGCGAAATGTATTCCCGTATTTGAAGGTGGGCGCCTAACGGAAATTAAACGTGCAATGTGATGCAAAAAATATTCCCGTATTTGAAGGTGGGCGCCTAACGAAATTAAACGTGCAATGCGATGCAGAAATATATTCCCGTATTTGAAGGTGGGCGCCTAACGGAAATTAAACGTGCAATGCGATGCAGAAATGTATTCCCGTATTTGAAGGTGGGCGCCTAACAGAAATTAAACGTGCAATGCGATGCAGAAATGTATTCCCGTATTTGAAGGTGGGCGCCTAACAGAAATTAAACGTGCAATGCGATGCAGAAATGTATTCCCGTATTTGAAGGTGGGCGCCTAACAGAAATTAAACGTGCAATGCGATGCAGAAATGTATTCCCGTATTTGAAGGTGGGCGCCTAACAGAAATTAAACGTGCAATGCGATGCAGAAATGTATTCCCGTATTTGAAGGTGGGCGCCTAACAGAAATTAAACGTGCAATGCAAAAAATGTATTCCCGCAGCCTGAGGACTGGGGAGTGGATTTTAAAGGATGCTATCTTCCTCTTTTTGGTATTTTCTTTTACCAATTATCTCTTGCCTGTGAATTTCTCCACTTATTTGGCGAAATTTCTCTTTTTGTGTTTTCTATTTTCCACATCGGTCACATTCACTTTAAAGTGATGAGTGACAATTTGTTCCTTCATGAAACAAAATTTGTTAGATAT
This sequence comes from Nicotiana noctiflora, assembly GCA_032618575.1. Taxonomy (NCBI): domain Eukaryota; kingdom Viridiplantae; phylum Streptophyta; class Magnoliopsida; order Solanales; family Solanaceae; genus Nicotiana; species Nicotiana noctiflora. Next base: position 34,864 of record JASVEL010007646.1, read on the forward strand.
AAACTGCTGGCGACTGGCATCTGCCGTCCCTGCTTCTTATTGCCTTCCTCTTTTTTGCTTTTCTCCTGCCGTGTAACTTTCGGCTGCTTATCTCTTTATCTTAGGTGAAACATTCATCGGACCAAGACTTTTATCTTGGGAGAAAGTTTCAACAGACTAAGATTGTATCTCACTGGACTATGTCCATTTCAATGTAATCTCAGGAGGATTATCCATCAGACTGAGTTTATGACTCCAGGAGATAATTCATCAGACTGGGTCCATTTGCAATTCGGACTTTCTTAAGCCTTTCAAATTCAACAAACTTTTCTTTCTTTTCAACTTCTTACCTTTCTTTCTTTACCAACTTCTGATTTTACCTTTCAAATTATGCCTTTCCTTTTCGTTTCAAATTATGCCTTCATTTCTTTTTCCAACTTCTACTTTCATTGACTTCGGCCTTCCTTTTGTTTTCACATTTCATTATCTCTTTATCTTAGGTGAAAAATTCATCAGACCAAGACTTTTATCTTGGGAGAAAGATTCAACAGACTAAGATTGTTTCCTTTCATCTTAGGTGAAAAATTCATCAGACCAAGACTTTTATCTTGGGAGAAAGATTCAACAGACTAAGATTGTATCTTACTGGACTATGTCCATTTCAATGTAATCTCAGGAGGATTATCCATCGGACTGAGTTTATGACTCCAAGAGATAACTCATCAGACTGGGTCCATTTGCAATTTAGACTTTCTTAAGTCTTTCACATTCAACAAACTTTTCTTTCTTTTCAACTTCTTACCTTCTTTATTTTCCAAACTTCTGATTTTACCTTTCAAATTATGCCTTTCCTTTTGTTTCAAATTATGCCTTCATTTCCTTTTCCAACTTCTACTTTCATTGGCTTCTGCCTTCCTTTTGTTTTCACATTGCATTATCTCTTATCTTAGGTGAAAAATTCATCAGACCAAGACTTTTATCTTGGGAGAAAGATTCAGCAGACTAAGATTCTTTCCTTTCATCTTAGGTGAAAAATTCATCAGACTAAGACTTTTGTCTTAGGAGAAAGTTTCAACAGACTAAGATCTTATCATTCTCTAACAGGTGTTTCCTTCACCTTTCAACTTGCATTGTTCATCTTCAAAAACAATTGTATTCACATTCATGCTCTCCGGATGATTATCCGATGACAGAAAATTTTTTCCTGCCCCAGTTTGACCATATCTTTTGCTCCTGTTTCAAAGCAAAGAAAACTCTGTCAGTTTAAAAATGCGGTGGTTGGTTGTGGCCTTGAACTTTCCACTTGAATGCTTGGCCTGTTCACCGACTATTCTTTTTATTCTTTCTCTGTTCAAACCCCATGTTTCCATTTATTGTATTGTTCCCGAATTGGCACTTGGCCGACCTTTGCGTCTTGTACGCACCCCAAACATTTTTATTGTTGCCCGCTCCATTGCACATGTTGATCTTTTGGCTTAAAGCACCGGCCTTGTCTTTTCCTGACTTACGACAATTGTTGTGTTGGCCAAATCCCATCTTGTGCAATTGGAAAGCTTGGTGGCAAATTTTGGAATCATTTCTATACTTGTTATGACCCGACAGACTCAATAAGAGGGAGGGTAAAACAAGGTACAAAGGATAGAAAGAAAGGAAAACATAATTCCTAAAAAGAAACCTACAGAAGAATGACCTATCGGATTTTGAATACCGACTCTAACGACCTTGACATGCACTTTTGGCCTTCTCTGTATGGCAAATTTAATGTTCAACTCTTGTTGCAAGCTCTGCCGTGAAACCGGTCTTCAACACTTCATTTCTTTAATCTGATCCTTGGTCGACTTGTAGTGCCCATAGGGTTTTCACCATCAAGCCTCTCTCATTTGCTCTTTCTTTCTCTCGACTCACCGTCGCCTTACGGTGCCCGTGCGGGTTTTCACCGATAAGACTCTCTCATTTTGATTTCTCTCATCTTGGAGTCTCGCGGTGGTTTTCATCATCTTGAATTCTTCATTCTCCTTTGTTCGGACCTTGAGTGTTGCCCTTGATGTGATTCACCTTTGCTCGTTTGACTCGGCATTTCTTGACGATTGGTCGGAAGGTCTTCCTTTGGACCGTAATGCAGGCTTTTGGATGGGATATAGAAAAAAGGATATAAAGGCTCAAAAATATTTCATCGTGGGTTAAAATTACAACTTTCGGAATCTTATTTATTCGACAACCATAACTTCTGCCCCAGTTTCCTTGTTGGGGGATTTTTTTGGATTTTTCCTTTATTGTGACTGAACCTCAGAGAGGCTGCCTACGTACCCTTTCGGGATCAAGTCAAACGTAGTTCAGACTACGTCATTAATTAATGAATTTCTTTTGACTTTTCCCGATTTTCTTTCTTGTATTGCATTTTTCTTTTTTCTTTTTTTCTTTTCTCTCTTTTTTTTCTTTTCTTTTGTTTCTCCATTAGATTTCCCCGCTCAATCCTCAATTTTTGTTGTTGATTCCGGAAGAGGGATATGAAAGAAAATATAATATGGCTCAAAGGGGTAGCAATGGACGAAGTGTTTGGATAGCCGAATAAAATGCCTTCGTCATTCCAATCTTCAAAACCTACCAAGTACAAACTACACAGTTAAATACCTTTGATTGATTCACATATTTGTCTTGACGACCCTCAGTGCCATTGGGCAACAATCCCGATACCACGAATGGTTCCTTTAGCTTTGGGGTACTTTTGCCTTTGGCTTTAAACCGATGATGCATTTCCACGGCATTTCTTTATGTTACGCTTTCCCTAATGTTCACTTGATTCCGGCTTCACAGTATTCCAATATTTTCATTTCTTGCGAGTATCATTACATCTTCAACATTGCTTCATTGTTAAATTGACTTTTAAAATCAAGCCGAGAATTATGTGCATGTCATGTTTCTAAGGTCAGTATGAGAAGAACTGTAAAGTGATTAGAAATGAAATGACTAAAAATGACGGGAAACGAAGAGTTGTATTAAACTGATGGATTGAAACAACAAAACGAACAACAAAACTAACAGACTAGACTAGAATTACAAACCTAGACAACACTAAACAAATTTATTACTAAACAAAGCAAAGTGGAAAGATAGAAGGGTTTTGACTATCAAGACAACGTCCGTATTACAACCCTGAAATAACCCCGGCAAAAGAGATGACACCAAAATATACCACCAAAACTCCAAGAGACGGAGCGCCTTCCCAATTGACAAGCATGGCATCCTAGCCACACTGAATTCTGCATTAAGATCGCTTTCTATTTCAATGTCTTCAACTTCAGTTGACCTCCCAAGAAGATTTTCATCACCCACGTCACCGGGCATCATTCCCACAAAATGTGCTTCGTTATGTGCAGGTAAAGGATTCTGTGCAATGTTTTGGATGCCACTGCCTTGGACCGCAATTATTCCTTCCCGAATCATTCTTTCTATCTCTCTTTTCAAATCCCGACAACTTTCAACATCGTGCCCCAAGGCATTGGAGTGGTATTCACACCTTTTGGATGAGTCAAAACTTCTCGCACGTCGGTCCACCCGATTTGGAGGGATGGGTGCAATTACGCCACGTCGTTTTAGTTTCTCAAACAAGCTTGCATAGGACTCTCCTATTGGTGTAAAATTATCTTTCAACTTCTGTTCCTTTCCATACCCCTGGTTTGGATGTGGGTTATAAGGTATTTGAAAATTTTGCGGAGGCTGGTAAAGATTTTGTGATGTTCGGGCTCGCTTTCTTGGGTGTTTTGAGGATCGAGCAACATACTGGACTGGTTCAACAGAGTATGGAGGGTTCTGAGGCGGGTAGTAATGCTTAAAAGGGTCATGGAAAACTTGATGAGGTTGCATATACCTTCGAGATGTTCTCATAGGACCTCTTCTCGACCCCGATGTCATCATGATTTCGTCATCCCTCCCATTCACATCACTGAATTCACTTTGGACATCCTGAGCCGCATTTTTGAGAGCCGCTTGACTTATAATTTTGCCTGTCTTAAGACCATCTTCCACCATTTCTCCCATTTTGATTATTTCTTCAAAGGAGTGACCAACTGCAGATATCATGTTTTGAAAGTAATCCGGCTCTTGAGCCCGAAGGAAAACAGTGGCCAACTCATGATCATTCATGGGTGGCTTAGCTCTCGCTGCCTGCTCTCTCCATTTGATGGCATATTCCCTGAAACTTTCAGTTGGTTTCTTTTTCAGTTTAGAAAGGGAAATGCGGTTTGGGGTGACGTCAATATTGTATTGAAACTGTTTGATAAAGGCTCGTGCCAAATCATCCCAGACGTGCCAACCAGATGCGTCCTGATCCCAAAACCATTCAGATGCTACTCCCGAGAGGCTTTCCCCAAAATAAGCCATAAGTAATTCTTCTTTTCTTCTCACACCTCTCAATTGGTTGCAATACCTTTTCAAGTGGGCTATGGGGTTTCCGCGTCCATCATACTTTTCCAATTTGGGAACCTTGAAACCAGGCGGCAAGTGGACATCGGGGAACATACAAAGATCTCTGAAGGCAACACTCTTTTGACCTGCCATTTCTTGCATGTTTTTCAGCCGATGTTCTAATCTCTTCAATCTTTGGGCCATTTCTTCCTGTACATTCTTTCGGGTAAGCTTCTCAACGTTTGCAGGAAGGTCAAACGAGTACGAGTGGTACTCGGGAGAGTGATACTGTTCTTGCTGTATAGCAGATTGTGGCTCATGAGAAGGCTGTCCTTGGCCATTGGCCCGCATTTTGGTCATTTGTTGTTTCAATGCTCCATTTTCCTCAACCATAGTAGACCCTTGTTGAATTTTCTGACCCTGAGTCTCTTGAGCACTCGTAGCAGCTTCGATGCCGGTTATCATTTTCCTTGGGTCTTGCTTTCCAATTTACCACAACCAACCACCTCGACTTTCCGGATTAACAAAACGAAACCACCGGGTTAGCGTTAAGGTATTTCACTTATTGATTTCCTTTTTTTTTCTGCTATTTTCTTTTCTTTTTCCCTTTTTGTGTTTTTTTTTTCATTTTTTTATTTTCTTTTTTTCTTTTTGGTTATGGACATGGTCGAATCCTATGTGGATTGCCTACGTATCATGACCCCGCATGAATCAGACCGAGCGTAGTTCTTGCAAATTAATGCAAGAAATAAAGATATGTTTATTTGATGATTTTTTTTTTTTCAAGGAAAATTATAGAAGCCGACTCCAACTACAAACTTGTGTAGGAGATTTCTACAAAAATAAGAATATTTTTCGTGTCAATTATGACTATTTTTATAAAATTGGCCACATAATGGCTTATTTGACAAAATGACTATTTTTGCAAAATTTATTTAAGAAAGATAAGCTTGAAATTTTTTTTTTATCCTGTGGCTCATGGGGCATCGTTCGGCATCACCATAAACCAACACAAGACTATTTTTCATAAATTGGCCATGTAATGGCTTATTCAGGCAAAGTGGCTCTTTTTGCAAAATTTTATTTGAGAAGATGCAAATTCAAAATTTTTATCCCGGGGCCTATGGGGCATCGTTCAGCACCGACACAGGCCAACACAAGACTGAGGAAGTTGAAATGCAAAAATGTGGCTATTTCAGCAAAATTTCGGCCATGTAATGGCTTATTTGATAAAATGGTTATTTTTGAGAAGTTGAGCGATGACTCAAACTTGATTTTGCGGATACGGCCTTTCAACGTTTCCACAAGGAATATTTCAAGGCTGTGCCCGCAGATTATTAAAAATGATTCAAAGTGGCTATTTTTGCAAAAAACAGCCTTCCGGCGTCCTTTCGGAACATTCGGCTATTTTCAAAAACAGCGTCACTTCGATTTTATTGACAAAATTAAACACACATTTTTTTGTTTTTTTTATAGGGGTGGTTGGACCCGATGAGGGTTGCCTACGTATCCCACCTAATGGTGAGAATCAAACCTGCGTAGTTCGGTCAGATTAATTGACCAATTTATTTTAACAAAAATTGTTCTACCTATTTTTCAAATTTTCTTTTCAAGCAATCGACAATATTTCGATATCTAAAATTTCTCTCTTTTTGTTTTCAGGAATTTAGCCAATCAGCATAATAGGACAAATAAATGCAACATATAACATGCTCGGTCTTTTATTACCGGGTCACCTGTCCTAGACGGACCCAACCCCTGTGTTGAGTCCCCTAAGTCAGATATGATGCAAATAAACGTCCTAAATCTAGGCTCAATATCCTGATGTTTTCAATGGTACTAGACCGTGTACCCGAGCGGACAACTCGGATCGAGGAGGGGGCTACGTACCGGTGACCCGCGGAGTCAATCGGCTTTGTAACTTATCCGGCCTCTTTTTCTTATTTTTGGTATTGACACTAACGGAAAGGGGAGTCTCAACCAGTAAGCACATCCCCGGAGATAAGAAGAGAAGGGTTTTCGGCACAGTTTTATATATTCAGTTCACGCAATATCAAAGCAGTAAACATGTAGCACATTAATCAAAACATATAATGAAATCGGATATAAGCAAAAATAGCAATTTAACTGAGCTCGAATTCTTAAACCCTGAACCGAAGTTCTGGGTTATCTTCCCCAGCAGAGTCGCCAGAGCTGTCACACCTCCCTTTTTACTACCCCAACACTTATGGCATATAAATACACTCGTAGGGTATACCCCGACGTTCAATTACCCGAAACGGATAAAATAACGTAAGGGAAGGAGTTTTTCCACTTAAAGGACAGTCGGAACGGGATCAATTTATTTAATTTTTCAGAGTCGCCACTTGGGAAAATAATGGTGTCCCAAGTCACCGGTTTAATCCCGAACCGAGGAAATTTATGACTATGTAATACAGTCTGCGAAACTAGAAACCTGGATAAGGAATTCTGTTAACCCGGGAGAAGGTGTTAGGCACTCCCGGATTCCGTGGTTTTAGCACGGTCGCTCAACTGCAATTTTTGCTTTTATCTGATTTCTTTATATATTTTAACTATGTGCTATTATGTTCCGCTTTTCCATTTTAGAAGAATTGTGACGTCACGAAAACACATTTCGAGCCACACCGCAACCAGTACGCCTGTGACTTTAATGCGTTTCAGTTTCGCCGAGGGTAAGATTTGGGTCACATAAATGCGCACCCGTATTTAGGAAAGTAATTTTATTAACTAACGTGCCTAAAGATTCTCCGTCTTTGTTAACTTTGGGAAAGACCGTAAAATTCGCTAAACGGTCCTTCCGAGTCTAACTTTTATTACAATTAATTAAGGACCCGGTGTATTATAATCAGGCAATGACCTCTGCTTTCTGTTTCCACTTTCAAACACTCTTCGAGACTTATCAAAGAAAAGCCACTCCCTAATTGTTTCACCTTCAACAACTTTAAGATTCCAGGGAGATTTTGCCGTGGCAGCACCCTCAAATAGCATTGTCGCCCTTTCCATATTCCCATATTTAGCATTCAAATCCACAAAGGCTGCAACTACATGTACTTGATTAAGATCAAATGAATTCCGGCTCTTATAATGTTCTACACAATTTGCCAAGTCCAGGCGACCCAATTGGGAACATGCACACATCAAACTTACCATAATAAACTCATATGGCCTAACATTCATTGACGACATTTCATGAAAAATTTTAAGAGCTTCATTGGGCTGCACAAAGGTAATACTAAAATTCTAACTCTGGAAAGATTTACAACACAAGCAGAGTCACAGAAGGAAAATTCATGAATTTACTAGAAAAATAACCAATCAAAAGAAACAAAATGCACTGGGCTATAGATCTATTCAATCCAGTGATGACTAGTACTTCAAGCAGCAATTCATCAATCTGGCAACGTCACAAATGTTTGGTACAACAACCTTCATTAACTAATGAACAAATCAAAGAGCTCTGTATAGGACTAGAAAGAAGTAACACAAAGTTCATTTGGGTATTGAGAGATGCCGATAAAGGAGATGATCATAATTAGTGCAATAGTCGGATTTTCACAGAAGCTTTTAGAAGCGTACATGGATTGACACAGTCTTAAAATTGCAATCATGTATTGAAAGAACAGAAAAGAAAGCTCTGTTAACAGTTTTTTTTTTTTTCAGTATAACACTGGAGAGAAATCAGTAAATAGACAGCCCTTGATTCTGAAATCCAACGGGAAAAAATAACACAGTCTATGAGCAGAACTTTCGCGTATAACCTCGACGAACAGCAACAAAATTGGCCAGAACCTCAGTTAGAATTGACAGACTCGAATGAAAGATGACGAGCTAAATTCAAGTGGTAAAAATCGAATCAAACAGCAAAACGAATTGCGTAGCTTGGTAACAGCAGCTACACCAAACAGAAACCTATGAGACAAACAGTAGCAAGTTCTTTGTAGCTCGTTTCTCAGCTTCAATGACAGCATCCAACTAGCTAACCAGTGAAATCGCTAAGAGATTGGCCCATAAAAAATGAAATCCAAACCCAAACATAGCTCAATGTGGCTACAGCAGCAAATAATAACAAATTCGAACTCGGCGAGTCACAGATGTACTCGACTTTAATACAGCAAGAGGAAACAAAACTCACAAAAAGCTTTCACCAACATCAAACTCAAACACCTCAAAACTCAGATCCATTGTGAAGCAAAAATTGAAATCGAAGAGAAGAAACAGAACAAATATGACATCCAAACAAAATGAGAGGAAATCCGAAATTGAACCTGAATAAGGACAGGTTCTGATTGATAGAACTCAACGATTACATCAAATGATTCTTCGAGAGGAACTTTTGGCTACTAAATCCAATCGAACAAATCACAACAAAGAACTTGGACAAAACCCGGCGGAACCTCCTCAAATCCTCTGTTTTCTTTCGATTATTGAACGACTCTGAGAATTTCGTTGAAGAATTTGAAGTTGCTTAGACGAGAATCTGAAATTTCAACCTATTCGGTTGTTCTCCAGAAGAAGAACAAAACAATCACCAAAATTGAAAACGAATTTTCCCAAAATTTTCTCTAAAAATCTCTACCATTTTTTCTGCCAATCTCTTTCAATCTCCCTCTCTTTATTTGTGTGAGTTTTCTTTTGAGAAGAAGAAATCCCCAGCCAAATCGAGAGGCCCCCCCTTCTGTTTGTTATCTTCCGTTCCTTACTGTTTTATCGCCTCAAGCCTTTTTGTTTTCGTTCTGTTGAAGCCGAGGAGTATAAGATAGAGACACGCTATTTGCGTGTCTCTTTGTTTATTATTATTATTTTTTTTTTGTATTTTTGCTTTATTTTATGAAAAAATTGAGAGATTAAACTAACAATTAAAACTATTTAATAACCAATGTAGTAATTTCCAATTAAAATAATAAAATTCTATTTTTTATTTTTCTTTAATTGTTCTAAAATTAATTAATGCCTACTAAATGAGAAATTGATTTTCTAAATGTAAATACATATTTTTTTGTATTATTTTATTTTAATATGATTTAACATGAATTAACACACAAATTGTAAAAATAAGGAAAAATTATTTATTTTGAATTTATGGGAATAACTCATATATAGGGTAAAAATCACGTGCTCACAGTCGCAATTCTTCTAAAATTAAAAGGCGGAACATTAAAAGCATCTAGTTAAAATATAAAAAGAAATCAGATAAAAGCAAAAAGAACAGTTGAGCGACCGTGCTAAAACCACGGAATTCGGGAGTGCCTAACACCTTCTCCCGGGTTAACAGAATTCCTTATTCAGGTTTCTAGTTTCGCAGACTGTATTACAGAGTCATAAATTTCCTCGGTTCGGGATTAAACCGGTGACTTGGGACACCATTATTTTTCCAAGTGGCGACTCTGAAAAATTAAATAAATTGATCCCGTTCCGACTGTCCTTTAAGTGGAAAAACTCCTTCATTGATTATTATTATATTCCTTCTCGGGGTGTAGTATTAAACGGTGGCACATTTACATTTATACGTTATGTGCGGTAAAAAAGGGAGGTGTGACACCCATATCCACAGCTGTGCAATCCAACCCTGAATTTCGATTTCAGGGTTTAAGAACTCGAGCTCCTTAGAACTGCCGTTCGCGTTTTTGTCTGACTTCATTATATGATTTGAATAACATGCTATGTGTTTTATCGCTTTGATATTATCTGGACTGTATATATAAAATTGTGCCGAAAACCCTTCTCTCTTCTCCCTCGGGGATGTGCTTACTGGTTGAGACTCCCCTTTCTGTTAAAGTCACCTTAAATTAAGAAAACAGAGGCCGGATAAGTTACAAAGCCGATTGACTCCGCGGGTCACCGGTACGTAGCCCCTCCTCGATTCGAGTTGTCCGCTCGGGTACACGGTCTAGCAATCCATGAAACCATAAGATTTTGAACATAGGTCTAGGACGATTATTTGCATCATACTTGACTTAGGGGACTCAACACAGGGGTTGGGTCCGTCTAGGACAGGTGACCCGGTATTGAAAAGACCGAGCATGCTATGTGTTGCATTTTATTGTCCTTGATCGTTATGCGGACCGGCTGATATCCCGAGACTGGAAAAATTGTTGAAAAAGGAAAAAAAAAGAGAGAGAGGAAAATAATGTTTTATAGAAAATAGGTACATGAAAAATTTGAAAATTTGAAAAAAATAGGTGGAACATTTTTTGAAATAATTGGTCAAATAATCTGACCGAACTACGCAGGTTTGATTCTCGCCATTAAGTGGGATACGTAGGCAACCCTCATCGGGTCCAACCACCCCTTTCAAAAAATAAAAAAAAATGTGTGTTTAGTTTTCAATAAATCGAAAGTGATGCCATTTTTGAAAAAATAGCCGAATGTTCCGAGAGGACGCCGGAAGGCTGTTTTTTGCAAAAATAGCCACTTTTGAATCTTTTCTAATAATTTGCGGGCACAGCCTTGAAATATTCCATGTGGAAATGTTAAAAGGCTGTATTTGCAAAATCAAGTTCGGGTTCACACCCCGTTTGCAAAAATAACCAAAAAAGTCAATTTTTTGATTTTGTTATAAATAAGTCGGGTGATGCTATTCTTGCTTAAAATAAGCCGAATGTCCCTCAAAAAGACGCCGGAAGGCTGTTTTTGCAAGAATAGCCACTTTGAGTCATTTGTAAATAATTTTTGGGCACAGCCTTGAAATATTCCCTCGCGGAAATATCGAAAGGCCGTATCCGCAAAATTAAGTTTGAGTCATCGCTCAACTTTTCAAAAATATTCACTTTATCAAATAAGCCATTACATGGCCGGTTTTTGCTGAAATAGCCACATTTTTGCTTTTTAACTTCCTCAGTCTTGTGTTGGCCTGTGTCGGTGTTGAACGATGCCCCATAGGCCCCAGGATAATAATTTTGAATTTGCATCTTCTTAAATAAAATTTTGCAAAAAGAGCCACTTTGTCTAAATAAGCCATTACATGGCCAATTTATGAAAAATGGTCTTGTGTCGGTTTATGGTGATGCCGAACGATGCCCCATGAGCCACATGATAAAAAAATTTAGTTTTATCTTTCTTAAATAAATTTTGCAAAAATAGTCATTTTGTCAAATAAGCCATTATATGACCAATTTATGAAAAATAGTCTTGTGTTGGTTTATGGTGATGCCGAACGATGCCCCATGAGCCACAGGATAAAAAATTTTAAGTTTATCTTTCTTAAATAAATTTTGCAAAAATAGTCATTTTGTCAAATAAGCCATTATGTGGCCAATTTTGTAGAAATAGTCATAATTGACACCAAAAATATTCTTATTCTTGTAGAAATCTCCTACACAAGTTTGTAGTTGGAGTCGGCTTCTATAATTTTCCTTCAAAGAAAAAGAAAAAAAAATCAAAAAATCAAATAAACATCTCTTTATTTCTTGCATTAATTTGCAAGAACTACGCTCGGTCTGATTCATGCGGGGTCATGATACGTAGGCAATCCACATAGGATTCGACCATATCCATAACCAAAAAAAAAATGAAAAAAATGAAAAAACTACAAAAAGAAAAAAAAAAGGAAAAAATGAAAAAACCATAAAAAGGGAAAAAGAAAAGAAAATAGCAGGAAAAAAGAAGAGAAATCAATAAGCGGAATACCTTATTGCTAACCTGGTGGTTTCGTTTTTCCAGAAAGTTGAGGTGGTTGGTTGTGGTAAATTGGAAAACAAGATCCAAGGAAAATAATAACCGACATCGAAGTTGTTACGAGTGTTGAAGAGACTCAGGGTCGGAAAGTTCAACAAGGGCCTACTGTGGTTGAGGAAAACAGAACATTGAAACAACAAATGACCAAAATGCATCAAGCATGGGCCAATGGCCAAGGACAGCCTTCTCATAAGTCACAATCATTACACAGAATCCTCTACCTGCATGTGACGTTGCGCATTTTGTGGGGACGATGCCCGATGACGAGGGTGAAGAGATTTTTCTTTGGAAGCCGAGAACATTGAAATAGAAAGCGATCTTAATGCAGAATTCAGTGGCCAGGATGCCATGCTTGTCAATTGGGAAGGCGCTCCGTCTCTTGGAGTTTTGGTGGTATATTTTGGTGTCATCTCTTTTGCCCGGGTTATTTCAGGGTTGTAATCTGGACGTTGTCTTGAGAGTCAAAACCCTTCTATCTTTCCACTTTGCTTTGTTTAGTAATAAATTTGTTTAGTCCTGTCTAGGTTTGTAATTCTAGTCTAGTCTGTTCGTTTTGTTGTTCATCTTGTTGTTTCAACCCATCAGTTTAATACAACTCTCTGTTTTCCCGTCATTTCTCATACTGATTTTAGCAACATGACTTGCACACAATTCTCGGCCTGATTTTAAAAGATAATTTAGCGATAAAACAAGGTTAAAGATGTAAGATACTCGGAAGAAATATTGAAATACTGTGAAGCCGGAATCAAGTGAATACTGGGGGAAAACAGAACATAAAGAAATGCCTTGGAAATACATCATGCTTCATCGGTTTAAAGCCAAAGGCAAAAGTACCCCAAGGCTAAAGGAACCATTTGTGGTATCGAGATTGTTGCCCAATGGCATTGAGAATCGTCAAAAACAGAAGGCAAATATGTGAATCTGTCGAAAGATAGTTTGTACTTGGTAGGTTTTGAAGATTGGAATGACGAAGGCATTTTATTCGGCGATCCAAACACTTTATCCATTGCCACCCCTTTGAGCCATATTATATTTTCTTTCATATCCCTCTTTCGGAATCAACAACAAAAATTGAGGATTGAGCGAGAAACAAAAGAAAAAAAAAAGAGAAAAAAAAAGAAAGAAAAAGAGAAGAAAAAGAAAAGAAAAAGAAAAAGAAAAATAAAAAATCGGGAGAAGTCAAGATGCGACAATGAATACGGACGTAGTCTGAACTACGTCTGACTTGATCCCGAAAGGGTACGTAGGCAGCCTCACTGAGGTTCAGTCACAATAAAGGAAAAATCCGAAAATCTAAAAAAAAAATCCCCCACGAAGGAAACTGGGGCAGAAGTTATGGTTATTGAGTAAATAAGATTCCGAAGGTTGTAATTTTAACCCACGATGAAATATTTTTGAGCCTTTATATCCTTTTTTCTTACCCCATCCAAAAGTCCACATTACAGTCCAAAGGAAGACCTTCCGATCAATCTTCAAGAAACGCCGAGTCAAACGAGCAAAGGTGAATCACATCAAGGGCAACACTCGAGTTCGAACAAAGGAGAATGAAGAATTCAAGATGATAAAAACCACTACGAGACTCCACGATGAGAGAAATCAAATGAGAGAGTCTTATCGGTGAAAACCCTCATGGGCACCGTAAGGGGATGGAGAGTCGAGAGAAAGAAAGAGCAAATGAGAGAGGCTTGATGGTGAAAACCCGATGGGCACTACAAGTCGACTAAGGATCAGATCAAGAAATGAAGTGTTGAAGACCGGTTTCACGGCAGAACTTGCAACAAGAGTTGAACATCAGATTTGCTACACAAAGAAGGCTGAAGTGCATGTCAAGGTCGCTAGAGTCGGTATTCAAAATCCGATAGGTCATTCTTCTGTAGGTTTTTTGTTAGGAATTATGTTTTCTTTTCTTTCTATTCTTCACACTTTGTTTTACCCTCCCTCTTATCGAGTCAGTCAGGGCATAACAAGTATAGAAATGATTCCAAAATTTGCCACCAGGCTTTCCAATTGCACAAGATGGGGTTTAGCCAACACGACAATTGTCGTAGGTCGGGGAATGACAAGGCCAGTGATTTAAACCCACAAGAGCAACATGTGCAATGAGGATCATGCCAGACACAAGGGTCGGCAAGGTGCCAACTCAGAGGAAAATATAACAAATGGAAGTACGGGGTTCGAACAGAGAGGGGGTATATCTTCTGACAAGAGAAAGAGCAAAGGTTGTCAAGTGGAGTCATCAAAGGAATCAAGATCGAAGTTTGTACCTGAAGAGAGTTGGATTTTGAACAAAGAAGAAGTGAAAATGGATAGTCGGTGAACAGGCAAGGCACTCGGGTGGAAAACAGTCGCCATCAAAGTTCAAGGCCACAACCAACCACCGCATTTAAACTAACATATTTTTTTTTTCTTTGAAACAGGGGCATAGATGTTATTGGTCCGATAGAGCCAACAGCTTCCAATAGGCATAGGCTCATTTTGGTTGCGATGCATATTTTACCACATTGGGCAGAGGCAAAAGGAAAGTTTGCGCCGAATTGGCAGGGACCGTTCGTGGTATCACGGGTGTTGTCCAATGGAGCATTGTATTTAACAGATGTTGAAGGAAAGTGCGTAGAGACCGCTATCAATTCAGATACAGTCAAAAGATAATATGTATGATTCCTTTTCAATTATGTGTTCTGTATTGTGTTGTGATTTTGGAATTGAAATGACGAAGGCGTTTTATTCTCTATCCAAACACTTTATCCATTGATAACCCCTTTGAGCCTTAATGAATGAATTCTTTCATATCCCTCTCTCGGAATCGCTCTAGTACAATAAAATCGAAATTGCCAGAATGAAAAAAGAAATGATGGAAAATAAAAAAAAATGAATGAAAAAAAAAAGAAAAAAAAGAAGAAAGAGAAAAAGACAAAAATCGGGAAAAAGTCAAAAAGAAATCCATCTAACTTATGAAGTTGGATGAACTACGTCCGACTTGATCCCGAAAGGGTACGTAGGCAGCCTCTCTGAGGTTCAGTCACAATAAAGAAAAAATCCAAAAATTCCCCACATATTGAAACTGGGCAGAAGTTATGTTTAATAATTCCGAGAGTTGTAAATATTTTTAACCCTCGTTGAAATTTTGAGCCTTTATATCTTTCTTTCTTAACCCACCCAAAAGCCACGTTATAGTCCAAAGAAAGACCTTCTGATCAATTTTGAAATGATAACAAATATAACGAAGGAGGAGCGAAGCGTCGGATAATACCCGTGGTACAGAAAACAAAATACAAAAGGAAAAAATGAAAAAAGAAAATATAAAAAAATGAGAGAGTCTCATCGGTGAAAACCTTAGCCGGCACTGTGAGACGATTGTGAGGTTGAGAGAAATAAAATGAGAGAGTCTCATCGGTGAAAACCTTAATCGGCACTGTGAGACGATTGTGAGGTTGAGAGAATAAATGAGAGAGTCTTATTGGTGAAAACCTTTCGAGGCACCGTAAGGCGATCATGGGGACTATCAGAAAAGAGAAAAAAGCAACAAAAGAGAGTATCGGTTTGGGTTAAAGGCAATTCAGAGTCTGAATAATGATTGGAACGAACTGGGTCGGAGTTTAAATACATGGCATGGTCGGCGGAATCAGCCAACAAATACCCAGATAAGTTCCGTCATCTCTCCAAAATACCCTTACCTTTCTTTCATTTTTTCTGCATTTCATTGTTTACCCTTTTGAGAGCTAGCTACCAGCTCCTGATAACGGAAGTTGAAACAATACTGGATCAGAAAGGATAGAAGATTGGGGAAAGGAATAAAGAAGCTTGGCAAACATGGCCAAAGAAAAAAGAAAACAAAACAAAAATGGAGAAATGAGAAAAATACAAAAAGAGTCTGCAAGGGACGAGAAGTCGAAAGCCATGCAACACGAAAAAGCAAAAACAAAGGAAGCAATAAGAAGTGGGGACGGCAGATGCCAGTTGCCAGCAGTTTATATCTAATAAATTTTGTTTCATGCAGGAACAAATCGTCACTAATCACTTTAAAGTGAATGTGACCAATGTGGAAAATTTAAAATACCAAAAAGAGAAAGTCTGCAGAATAAGTGGAGAAATTCACAGGCGAGAGATAAGTTGGTAAAAGAAAATACCAAAAAGAGGAAGGTAACATCTTTTAAAATCCACTCCCCAGTCCTCAGGCTGAGGGAATACTTTTCTGCATTGCACGTTTAATTTCTGTTAGGCGCCCACCTTCTAATACGGGAATATTTTCTGCATTTCGCATTGCACGTTTAAATTCTGTTAGGCGCCCACCTTCAAATACGGGAATATTTTCTGCATTCGCATTGCACGTTTCAATTCTGTTAGGCGCCCACCTTCTAATACGGGAATATTTTCTGCATCGCATTGCACGTTTCAATTCTGTTAGGCGCCCACCTTCAAATACGGGAATACTTTTCTGCATCGCATTGCACGTTTCAATTCCGTTAGGCGCCCACCTTCAAATACGGGAATACTTTTCTGCATCGCATTGCACGTTTCAATTCTGTTAGGCGCCCACCTTCTAATACGGGAATATTTTCTGCATTCGCATTGCACGTTTAATTTCTGTTAGGCGCCCACCTTCTAATACGGGAATATTTTCTGCATTCGCATTGCACGTTTAATTTCAGTTAGGCGCCCACCTTCAAATACGGGAATATTTTCTGCATCGCATTGCACGTTTAATTTCTGTTAGGCGCCCACCTTCAAATACGGGAATATTTTCTGCATCGCATTGCACGTTTCAATTCCGTTAGGCGCCCACCTTCAAATACGGGAATATTTTCTGCATCGCATTGCACGTTTCAATTCCGTTAGGCGCCCACCTTCAAATACGGGAATACTTTTCTGCATCGCATTGCACGTTTAAATTCCGTTAGGCGCCCACCTTCAAATACGCTAATAAGTTCTGTTTCATGCAAGAACAAATTGTCACTAATCACTTTAAAGTGAATGTGACCAATGTGGAAAATAGAAAACACACAAAAAAAAAAGTTCGCCAATAAGTGGAGAAATTCACGGGCAAGAGATACTTGGTAAAAGAAAATACCAAAAAGAGGAAGGTAGCAGCCTTTAAAATCCACTCCCCAGTCCTCAGGCTGCGGGAATATTTTTTTTTGCATCGCATTGCACGTTTAATTTCTGTTAGGTGCCCACCTTCGAATACGGGAATATTTTCTGCATCGCATTGCACGTTTAATTTCGGTTAGGTGCCCACCTTCGAATACGGGAATATTTTTCTGCATCGCATTGCACGTTTAATTTCTGTTAGGTGCCCACCTTCGAATACGGGAATATTTTCTGCATCGCATTGCACGTTTAAATTCTGTTAGGTGCCCACCTTCGAATACGGGAATATTTTTCTGCATCGCATTGCACGTTTAAATTCCGTTAGGTGCCCACCTTCGAATACGGGAATATTTTTCTGCATCGCATTGCACGTTTAAATTCTGTTAGGCGCCCACCTTCAAATACGGGAATATTTTCTGCATCGCATTGCACGTTTAATTTCTGTTAGGCGCCCACCTTCAAATACGGGAATATTTTCTGCATCGCATTGCACGTTTAAATTCTGTTAGGCGCCCACCTTCAAATACGGGAATATTTTCTGCATTCGCATTGCACGTTTAAATTTCTGTTAGGCGCCTGTCACACCTCCTTTTTCCGCACCCGCGGGGGCGCAAGGGAGTTTTTTCCAATTAAAGGACAATCGAAACGGGATTTATTTATTTAGTTCGGAGTCGCCACTTGGAAAAATAATGGTGTTCCAAGTCACCGGTTTAATCCCGAACCGAGGAAATTTATGACTCTGTAATACAGTCTGCGAAACTAGAAATCTGGATAAGGAATTCTGTTAACCCGGGAGAAGGTGTTAGGCACTCCCGGATTCCGTGGTTTTAGCACGGTCGCTCAATTGCAATTTTTGTTTCTATCTGATTCTTTTATATATTTTGACTATGTGCTTTTAATGCTCCGCTCTTATTTTTAGAAGAATTGCGACGTTACGAAAACACGTTTCGAGCCGCCCCGTAACCAGTACGCCTGCGACTCTAATGTATTTCAGTTTCGCCGGGAGTAAGATTTGGGTTACATAAATGCACACCCGTATTCAGGAAAGTAATTTTATTTCAAGTCGTGCCTAAAGAGTCTATCGTCTATTTAGCTTTGGGAAAAGGACCGTGAAATTTACTAGACGGTCCTTTCAAGTCTAAGTTTTCATGACAATTATTCGAGGGCCCCACAATGGTGTATTTTTGGTGAGGCTCATCTCGTTTATTTTAAAAAGGACAATCCTAAAGTGACTACATTTTTTTCTACTAAGTTCGTCTCTAAATAAAAGAGAAAAGGTCCTAATTTATTGCGTGTTTATAAGCTCGGACCTCTTATTGGTTATTGAATCAATGTGAACGGAAATTGCACTCGAGCTTGCATAAGGGAAATTGTTTTTTGTGCCTTATTCTACAAGCGAATAATACTAAAAAATAAAATTATAAATAGCATACGAATTTGTCAAAATATCAGAACAACTAACCATTTCTCTAATTAATTTAAACCGACCGTATTAGATGAATTGAGCCAATGGAGTTAACTATGTGTAATACAAAAGTCCTTTTTTGAACTTCACGCTAACGTTCATCATTAAATTACTAATTCTATTCAAATTGCTATTTAAAGCGATGTTATTTACTCAAGTGGCCTAGTAAATTCCGACAAAAATCATTCAAATTAGTTGATCTACAAACGCTCATTAACGGGTTATTTTAGTCTATCTTCATTAACTACTAATACTACTTATTGCGAGATTAGTCTAAATGGTAATGCCTTATTCAACACTCGAACCTGTTTTTATGCCATCGACCTATGTCGTTCTGGAAATGCTATCACAATAGGATATCAGTGAATTCTTTCTAATTTCTCTACCCGCTAAGCTTAATTGAAATCCAAGCCTATTACCAATCATCTTAATAGTCTCAAATATTTGATAAAGCCCGAGTATCAGCAATGTTTTCAAAGGTTCGAATTCATACAATCCAATATTATGTACAATAGGAATGCTAACAGTACTTCAACGAGTTATATATGAGAAAACAGTTTAAACGTAATAAACAATCAAACTATATGAGCCAACTTCAGTTCTTCTCATTTTCCTTTTCAAGCATGAGATCTACATGGAATAAGCTCGAATGTATACCTGGAAATTACAATGGGGAGGAGTTAGTTGCAGCAGCAGAATGCACAACAACAACAACCGTACCAGCAACAACAGAAACAGCAACAGGAGAATAGCAGTGACCAAAACACAGCAATAGTAGCAACCAAACAGAACCACCAGCAGTAGCAAAACACAATGACAATAGCTACCACAACAGACCAACAACAATGCCACTGGACCAAACAGCAACAATCAAACAATCACCAACAACAAAACCCACACCAGTGAAGCAAACCAACAGCAGTAGTATGAGAACTAGAACCACAGCAGAGACAACCACAAACGAAACAGTAACAAAACCCAATGGAACAGTAACTTTTTTCTATCCTGTTTTTTCTCTCCCTCTATATGTGTGTATGATGTGTATTCCTTACTGTCTATGTATGTCGGATCCCCCTTTGTCTGTCTCAGATTAATGCTCTATTTATAGCTAAAAACAGACCCCTCCCCCTAAATGACTTCTTGATTCAAGTTAAATGGTTCCCCATGCTTACTTGTTTGGTTCCCCACTAACACTTGTCTTTTCCTTAATTAATTCAAAAGTTATGGGCAACATATTTAATTACTTCTTTTAACATCTTCCAAAGCCACTATGTCTTGTTCCATTTTTAATTCGTTTGTCCCCCACTACCCTTTCTCTAATTGATTTTTAATTCAAAGCATGGGTAGGTGTACTTTAATCACTACTTTTAATACCATTATGTCTTGTTCCCCACTTTTATTAAACAAATTCTTATTTTAACATTATTGGTGCTTAGTAGACAAAATACTTTAACATAAATAATTATTTAAGTTTTCAATTTCCATATTACCCCTAAAACTACTGAAATTACTAGTCTTCCCCCAAACCTTCATTTGTAACAATGCTAAACAACTGACCAAAATTAATTCCTAATTAAACACCAAATCACTATCAACTATAACCAATGCCTAACAAAATTCACATAACAAACTTACTATAACTATTAGATCATTTAACATCAAAACAACAAGAACAAACCAATCATATTGGGAACCAATCATGATGGACTCAAAAAAATGAACGGGCATGGAAATCATTTAGCATGAATCTTTATTAGAAGCATTCTTGAAGCTACCAGTAAGACAAGATCCTTCTGAATTAGACAGAACCAAACACCCAAATACATTAATTCCCAATTAATATGAGGCAAGAATGAAAGCCATATCTAGTAACACAGTAAGAAAAAAACAAAGAACTCGGACACTCGTAGCAATTCACAGGCATCTAATTATCAGTGATATCTTCCTAATCACAAACACATTCAAACTTGTTGAAACCAAAACTACATTAAACATTCACATAAACTAATTCAATTTGAAAAAGATAAATCAACGGAGCAAAGATGAACCTGGAATGGTAAATGGATTGAAGCAACAACTACAACCGAAAATCAACACAGCTCCAAACAAATCGACAACATCGAACCAGAATCTCGGACGAAGGCTTTACCTTTGACGTAAACAAAATGTGGTCTAGCGATCGTTTTAAACAAACAACGAGCAGCGAACAACGGAAGGTGATGACTGACGACGACGACGAACACAATGGCGAAGCTGGCTGATTCGATGAAGCTGAAACTGGTTATTTGGAGTTTGTTCGCGAAGGTGATGTTGGACATCGACGTTCGTAGCTGGGACGATGAAGCTTCGTCGGACAGGTTCGTCGTTATGGTTGCTGGAGGGTTGCTCGTTTGTTGTTCGAGACAGTGAGGAGTTGGTCGCGAGGGTGATGTTGGATGGGCTGGCGGTTGGACGATGCTTCAGGTGGAGTGAGCGACGAGGAAACTGCTGGTCGTTTGGTTGCTGCCGGCAGACTGGTGGTGACTGGTTGAACGGCGGCGGAGTGGATTGGAGATGGAGTGGTCGCTGGTGTAGACGACACAGGTGGGGTGGCACGGTCGTGGTGCTTGGAGGCGTCGCTTGGTGGAAGGCTGGCGGCGGCGCTGGTGAAGATCAAAGGCGGCGACGGCTTTTTAGGTGGTCTTCCGGTGGCTAGGAGGTTTTTAAGTTGATGAAGAAGGAGATAGGTGCTACTCAGGCACTGGTGATTGACGAAGGAGCAGAGGCGGCTGGTTTCCGGCGGTTAAGGTTGGCGGCGGTGGTCTGGAGATTGTGAGGGTGGCTGAAGGAGAAGAAGAAGAAAGGTAGGGGGGGTTAGGATTAGGGTTTGTTTTTTGTGTAATGAAAATGATGGTGTATTGAAAAGAGGGGGGGTTTGATTATTTCGGACCGGGTCGGGTTGGGCTGAGGTGTTGGGCTGGCCGGGTAGGGAATTGGGTGGTGTATTGAATTATATTGGGCCTGGTTTTGCTATGGCCCAATTCCGATTTCCATACTACATTCCATGGTGTATCATATACATATGTGTGTATATATATGTATATATATATATATATATATATATATATATATATATATATATATATATATATATATATATATACTAACTCATAACACAATTAATTTTTACTACAATCATCCCACATAATTACATATCACTTAAATGTAAACCGTATAATTTTGATACTAAACACTAAAATGCGAAACATGATGTATATATTTTGTATTTTACTAATTTAAATAAATAAACACGCACACACAAA
Source organism: Nicotiana noctiflora (assembly GCA_032618575.1). NCBI lineage: Eukaryota > Viridiplantae > Streptophyta > Magnoliopsida > Solanales > Solanaceae > Nicotiana > Nicotiana noctiflora. The sequence continues at coordinate 56,797 of JASVEL010007646.1, forward strand.
CATGCAAAAATGTAAGATAAAAATAACACAAAAATCACAAAAATCATGCTCAACATAAAACTATTTTATTTTTGAATTTTCCGGGAGTGATTCTCATGTAGGGCAAAAATCACGTGCTCACAGCTGCCCCTCTTTGCGCGTAAACATGAAGAGTTTTCGTGCAAAGATAAGTGAGCGGATACGAGCGATTTTTGCCTGTTCGAGCACCCCGTGTGAAGCATTTTTGGAAAAGTTTGACCGAACCTTCGCTTCAAAGGTCTCCTACATATCCCTGGCTAAAAGGGAATCAGGTCAATGTAGTTCGGGAAGTTTTGGTAGCTGGGACTACCGTGACTGCTGTGACCTTGCTGTTACTGTTGTTGCTGCTATTGCCACTGCTTAACTGACCTCCTTATTACATCGTGCTAAACAAAATAAGAAGCTAGACTAAGTTACAGCGTTGCGAAATCTTATCTATCTCTTCATCTTGACTCCCCCATGTTCCTTGCTATTCTGTCGGTCTTGATGTTCCTTCTGGTGTTTCTTCTCTTCTCACAATTGTTATTTCGGCATATTTTGATTGCCGAACTCCGACCATTGGTTCCTCCTTTGTGATCCCCGTACTATTCTTCTTCGAAGTCTGAATCTATCTTTCTGATCCTTGTTGCCTTCCTTCTGATTTTGAACTTGAATTCCTGCTGGGGATTTCTGTTATACTCTACTGCTTCCCTCACACAACTTCGAAAGTAAATTGTCACTCCATTCTTCAGGCGGGCTCCTGACTTCAACAACATCTTTTGGAAATAAATCGCCATTCCTCTCTTCAGGCGGGCTCCTGACTTCAATCATCAACTTTTGAAAATAAATCGCCATTCCTCTCTTCGGGCGGGCTCCCGACTTCAACAACATCTTTTGAAAATAAACGCCATTCCTCTCTTCAGGCGGGCTCCTGACTTCAACAACATCTTTTGAAAATAAATTGACATTCCTCTCTTCAGGCGGGCTCCTGACTTCAGCTAACTTGCATTACACTCCAAAGTGAATTCCCTGACTTGTGATCTTCGAGCTATTCTCCTTCGAAGTCTGAATCTATCTTTTCTGATCCTTGTCGCCTTCCTTCTGATTCATGCTGGGGATTTCCGTTACACTATGTCACTTTCGATTGTTCACCATCCTTATCAAATCTTGGAAACTGAGACGGCGTTCTGCTTTTCTGGCGGGCTTCTGACTTTAACAACATCTTTTGAAAATAAACGCCATTCCTCTCTTCAGGCGGGCTCCTGACTTCAATCATCAACTTTTGAAAATAAATCGCCATTCCTCTCTTCGGGCGGGCTCCCGACTTCAACAACATCTTTTGAAAATAAACGCCATTCCTCTCTTCAGGCGGGCTCCTGACTTCAACAACATCTTTTGAAAATAAATTGACATTCCTCTCTTCAGGCGGGCTCCTGACTTCAACAACATCTTTTTGAAAAATAAATTGCCATTCCTCTCTTCAGGCGGGCTCCTGACTTTAATCATCAACTCTGAAAATTAAACGCCATTCCTCTCTTCAGGCGGGCTCCTGACTTCAATCATCAACTCTGAAAATTAAACGCCATTCCTCTCTTCAGGCGGGCTCCTGACTTCAACAACATCTTTTGAAAAATAAATTGCCATTCCTCTCTTCAGGCGGGCTCCTGACTTTAATCATCAACTCTGAAAATTAAACGCCATTCCTCTCTTCAGGCGGGCTCCTGACTTCAACAACATCTTTTGAAAAATAAATTGCCATTCCTCTCTTCATGCGGGCACCTTGTTTTGGAATTGCTTTCCTCCTGGGTCGTGTTATTTTTCTCTTGACTGCTGGGGATATCTTTGGAACTGATTACTTACCTGCTGGGGGTAATGCTGCTGGGGAAATCTTCTTTATTTCCTCCTTTTCTACTTCCTTCAAAACCTTTATTCTCTCCCGGGATCGCTGGGGATTGAAATGTCATCAGCTGGGGATTACACTGTCGGGGGATCCCTTTTCCTTTTTCCTCTTTCCAAATCTCATTCGGTACTTGCGCTTGGCTCCCTTGAAAAACTTGTAGGATATAATGCTGCCGGAGAAATCTCGAAATTAGTGTTTCATTTTTCCGAGAACTGCTGGGGATGATACCGACTTCTTGCCTTTCTGAACGCAAGCTTCCTCGTTTTGTCTTGTCTGCTGGGGGTATAATTTCCTCTATCACAACTTGTTGTTTTCAAATCTGCTGGGATAACCGGGTTCAAAGATCATTTCCTCGCGTTATCTGGCTTCTTTCCCTAACCAAGTATTTGGTTTCGAGAAAATTTTCGCAACAGGAGAAAATTTTCCGCCCCAGTTTGAGAATCTTCTTCGTGGCATGCTTTGCTGCTGACAACCCCTTTTTTCCCTGTTTCAAATCAAAGAAAAATTGGTTAGTTTTAAAATGTGGTGGCTGGTTGTGGTGCTCCTGCTGGGGATTGTTCTCCTCTTCTTTCCCTGCTCTGCGTTTCATTGTCAGACCCTTGCTGGGGATATTATTATTTGATGATATTCATGCTGGGGATAGCTTTCTCCTTTCTTGCTTCCCCGCCTTCCTTGACGACTCTTTATTCGCGAACCTTTCCACGTTGTTTTCCACTGACCACCCGAATTCCTATGATAGTGACCCTTCGTGAAGACCTTGCATGTTTTATTGGTGAACCATTTTCTTTGTTCACCCTTGTCACTGAAAATACCTTTCTGCTTGGGATATCTCCCCTTTGGCGGCATATCTAAAGACTGGGCATTTCCCAACCTTTGAGTCTCATTAACCTTCCTTGAGATATCCTTATTGACACCGATCCCTCCCTTTGTCATTTTCCTACTGCTCGGGAATATACCTCTGGACACTGGCCTTGCGCTTGATCCTTCCTGACTTATACCACTTGAGGTGTACCAATTAGAATCTCGTCTTGCGTAATTGGAAAGCTGATGGAAAATTTTGCAGTCATTTCTTGCAAACGGACTCTATTGGGGAATTTTCGATAAAAAGAAAAAAGATAAAAGGAAACAGAATAAAAGACAAAAAGGAAGATGGCTCTCTAAAAAGAAAAAGTAAACCTATCAAACGTGGATTCCAACTCTAATGGACATGACATGCACATATAGCCTATATTCCGTTTTTAAACCGCCTTTTGTAATCTTTGCTTGGGGCTTTCCATCTGATTTCCAATCTCCGTTCGACTTGTAGTGCCCGAGGGATTATCACTACCAAAACTCTCTCATTTCGGTTTTCTCTCAAGCTTTCATCGCCTTATGGTGCCTGTGAAGGTTTTCACCGCTAAGACTCTCTCATTTGTGTTACTTATCCGCTGGGGATTGGTGGTGTTATTGCTAAGACTCTCCAATTTTCTGCTGGAGGTCGGAGTCTTTCTGCCGGGAATCAGAGTGTTATGTCCCGATGAAACTTCTCTCATTTTCCTAACTCAGCCTCTTTTGAAGATTGGTCAAAAGGTCTTTCTTTGGACCGTAATGTGGGTTTGGACATGGCTAGAAAGAAAAGGTATTAAAGGCTCAAAATAAAACACATTGGGTTCAAAATTACAACCTTCGGAATCCTATATTTTCCTTACATAAACACATTTTTTTTTTTACTGCCCCTGTTTCTTGCTTGGGGACTTTTTGGTTTTTATTTACACTATGACCGAGCTGTGAAGCGCCTACGTATCCTCTTTAAGGAATCAGGTCAAACGTAGTTCCCAATTCCTCTTTTTCAAATTTCTTTTTTTTTCATACATTTTTCTTTTTCTTTTCTTTATCTTCTTTTTTTTGTTGTTTTCCTTTTTCTTTACTTTTTTTTTTATCCCTTTCTTCTCTTACCTTTCAAACTTGTGTGTCTAGTCTTTGCAACTAATTCCGAAGGAGGGGTATGAAAGAATTTAAAATAAGGCTCAAAGGGTTGACGATGGATAAAGTGTTTAGATAGCAGAACAAAATGCCTTTGTCATTCCAATCTTCAAAACATGCCAAGCGTAAACAACACAATTAATATTCATCATATCTTTAAAGCACTGTTGGGCAACACTCTCATTATGAACGACCCCATGTCAATTTTGGCCAGCTTGCCTTTGATTGTTTCCTTTTTACTTGCCCCGGTTTCACATGACTCAGGATCCAAATAGTCTCAAATCGTTTTTATTTCCTTTAGAAAACCCGATCATCTTCCAATTGCTTAATGATTAACCTTTAGAATTAAGCCACAATTATGTGTGCGCATGTCGTGTCACTAGATTCGGCGTTTGAGCACAAGACAAATCTAAAGGGTAAAAAGAACTAAACAAAATAAAATGACCGGAAGTAACAAAAGACCGAAAGCTTCATTAAACTAATAACGAAATGGTTCAATGACAAAACAAACTAAACAAACTAGAGTACAGCCCCGAAACAAAACTGGGCAAGACCAAAGCAAACTGCTAGGACAAAAGGGTTTGACCACAAGAAAACCCTGAAAATAATTCGGACAACAGAAATGACGACAAAACGAACCACCAAAGCTCCATCTAACTGACCAAAAGATGGAGTATCTTCCTAATTACCAAGCACAACATTTTAGCCACTAAGTTCCGCATCAATATTGTCGAGGCTGCCATCTGCTTCAATATTTTTAGCTTCAGTCAATACACCTCTCAGAGGATTCGTGTGCTCCTTGTCATCGTCATTGATCACAACCAGCCACCCTTTTTGAATCATTCTTTCTATTTCCTTTTTCAAGGTACGGCAACTCTCAATATCGTGCCCTCTGACATTGGAATGGTATGCACATCGTGCAGTAGGATCGAAGCTTCTTGCACGTGGATCGGGAGTGTATCCGGGGAGCGGCGTAATCAAGCCGACATGTTTTAACTTTTCAAACAGACTTGCATAGGATTCTCCGATAGGGGTGAGCGCCTTTTCCCGCTTCAACAACCTCTCCTCCCTAAACGCCTTATTTGGCCTGAAACCTGACCCAGGGGGTTTCCGGTATGTTCGTGGGGGTTGGTAGGCTTTTTGTGGAGCTGGGTACCTGGAAGGTGAAGTACGATTTTGGGTGTCCCGGGGAGAGTAGTGGTGTTGGGGACGGGAGTAGCATTGTGAAAACATAGTTGGGGGACGAGTAATTGAGCTACTCGAGTGGATGGAAAAGCTGTGATAGGTGGGTATATATGGAGAGTGTGAGGGATCATCTGGCATCGGGTTCAGTGTACGGGTAAGGACAGAGTCCAGGAAGCTAGGTGGTGGCGGGGGTGGTGCTTTTCCATCCATCCACGCCCGTTACATGTCAGCCACATGTTGTCTCAGCATTTTGACTTCTTCTACTAACCCGTGGTTCCGTTCAACCAGTTGTTGTCGGGTATCGGTGTCAACCCACTCAGTCTTGAGATTCTCTGCCATTGTCCTCTAACTTTGTGTTACAGGGAAGAGTTATTTTAGAACCACAACCAACCACCTTTCTGAGAATGGACACAACAAAGCGAAGTCATCATGTTAGCGTTAGGCCATTAGACAGGTAGGTAAACGCACATTAGGGACACAATAAAGGTTTCATGCGTCATTCCAACTTCTCATATATGTGCTTTCCCAACTTTCCTTTATTTTCTAAATTGTTTTCGTTATTTTTCTATTTTTCTCTTTTTCTCTTCTCTTTGTTTTTTTTTCTTTTTTTTTTTTGGTTATGGTCGAATCCTATGTGGATTGCCTACGTATCATGACCCCGCATGAATCGGACCGAGCGTAGTTCTTGCAAATTAATGCAAGAAATAAAGAAATGTTTATTTGATTTTTTTTTGGTTTTTTTTTTTTTTTTTTTTTTGAAGGAAAATTATGGAAGCCGACTCCAATTACAAACTTGTGTAGGAAATTTCTACAGGAAAAAGAATATTTTTGGTGTCAATTATGACTATTTCTACAAAATTGGCCACATAATGGCTTATTGACAAAATGACTATTTTTGCAAAATTTATTTAAGAAGTATAAACTTAAATTTTTTTTTTTTATTTTTTTTTTATCCCGTGGCTCATGGGGCATCGTTCGGCATCACCATAAACCAACACAAGAATATTTTCATAAATTGGCCATATAATGGCTTATTTAGACAAAGTGGCTCTTTTTTGCAAAATTTTATCAAGAAGATATAAATTCAATATTTAATACTGGGGCCTATGGGGCGCCATTCAGCACCGACACAGGCCAACACAAGATTGAAAAAGTTCAAATGCAAAAATGTAGCTATTTCAGTAAAATTTCGGCCATGTAATGGCTTATTTGATAAAGTGGTTATTTTTGTAAAGTTGAGTGATGACTCAAAACTTAATTTTTGCGGATACGGCCTTTCGATATTTTCGCGAGGGAATATTTCAAGGCTATGCCCGCAAATTATTTAAAAAAATCCAAAGTGGCTATTCTTGCAAAAACAACCTTCCGGCGTCTTTTGAGGGACGTTCGGCTTATTTTAAGCAAGAATAGCATCACCCGACTTATTTATAACAAAATCAAAAATTTGACATTTTTTTGGTTATTTTTACAAAAGGGGTGTGAACCCGGACTTGATTTTGCGACTATGGCCTTGCAACATTTCCACAAGGAATATTTCAAGGCTGTGCCCACAAATTAAGAAAAAATTCAAAAAAAGCTATTTTGCAAAAAATAGCCTTTCGGCGTCCTTTCGGAAAAAACAGCGTCACTTCGCTTTATTAAAAACTGAAATTCGACATTTTTTGATTTTTTAAAAAGGGGTGGTAACCCAAACTTGATTTTGCGGCTACGACCTTTCAACATTTCCGCGAGGGAATATTTCAAGGTTGTGCCCAAAAATTATTTATAAAAATTGAAAGTGGCTATTTTTGCAAAAACAGCCTTCCGGCGTCCTTTCGGAACATTCGGCTATTTGCAAAAACGGCATCACTTTGATTTTATTGACACACATTTTTTTTTTATTTTTAAAAGGGGTGGTTGGACCCGATGAGGGTTGCCTACGTATCCCACCTAGTGGCGAGAATCAAACCTGCGTAGTTCGGTCAGATTATTTGACCAAAAATTGTTCCACTTATTTTTTCAAAATTTCTTTTCAAACTTCGACAGCGTTTCATTGACATTTCGATTGTTTTCTATTCTAAAATTTCCTCTCTTTTTGTTTTTCAGGAATTTAGCCCGTAATAATCTAGAACAAATAAATGCATGATATGGCAAGATGGTCTTTCATTTCGGGTTGCCTGTCCTAGACGGACCCAACCCCTGTGTTGAGTCCCCTAAGTCGGATATGATGCAAATAAACGTCCTAAATCTAGGCTCAATATCCCGATGCTTTTCAATGGTACTAGACCGTGTACCCGAGCAGACAACTCGGATTTGAAGAGGGAGCTACGTACCGGGGACCCGCGGGATCGTCCGGCTTTGTAACTTATCCTGCCTCTTTTCTTATTTTGGTATTGACACTAACAGAAAGGGGAGTCTCAACCGGTAAGCACATCCCCGGGGGTAAGAAGAGACGGGTTTTCGGCACAGTTTTATATACAGTTCACGCAATATCAAAGCGGTAAACATATAGCAATTTGTATATACGGTGCAACTAGTATCAAAGCGGTAGACATGTTGCACATTAATTAAACATGTGATAAAATCAGATATAGACAAAACAACAATTTAACTGAGCTCGAATTCTTAGACCCTGAACCGAAGTTCAGAGGCGATTATCCCCAGCAGAGTCGCCAGAGCTGTCACACCTCCTTTTTCCGCACCCGCGGGGGCGCAAGGGAGTTTTTTCCAATTAAAGGACAATCGAAACGGGATTTATTTATTTAGTTCGGAGTCGCCACTTGGAAAAATAATGGTGTTCCAAGTCACCGGTTTAATCCCGAACCGAGGAAATTTATGACTCTGTAATACAGTCTGCGAAACTAGAAATCTGGATAAGGAATTCTGTTAACCCGGGAGAAGGTGTTAGGCACTCCCGGATTCCGTGGTTTTAGCACGGTCGCTCAATTGCAATTTTTGTTTCTATCTGATTCTTTTATATATTTTGACTATGTGCTTTTAATGCTCCGCTCTTATTTTTAGAAGAATTGCGACGTTACGAAAACACGTTTCGAGCCGCCCCGTAACCAGTACGCCTGCGACTCTAATGTATTTCAGTTTCGCCGGGAGTAAGATTTGGGTTACATAAATGCACACCCGTATTCAGGAAAGTAATTTTATTTCAAGTCGTGCCTAAAGAGTCTATCGTCTATTTAGCTTTGGGAAAAGGACCGTGAAATTTACTAGACGGTCCTTTCAAGTCTAAGTTTTCATGACAATTATTCGAGGGCCCCACAATGGTGTATTTTTGGTGAGGCTCATCTCGTTTATTTTAAAAAGGACAATCCTAAAGTGACTACATTTTTTTCTACTAAGTTCGTCTCTAAATAAAAGAGAAAAGGTCCTAATTTATTGCGTGTTTATAAGCTCGGACCTCTTATTGGTTATTGAATCAATGTGAACGGAAATTGCACTCGAGCTTGCATAAGGGAAATTGTTTTTTGTGCCTTATTCTACAAGCGAATAATACTAAAAAATAAAATTATAAATAGCATACGAATTTGTCAAAATATCAGAACAACTAACCATTTCTCTAATTAATTTAAACCGACCGTATTAGATGAATTGAGCCAATGGAGTTAACTATGTGTAATACAAAAGTCCTTTTTTGAACTTCACGCTAACGTTCATCATTAAATTACTAATTCTATTCAAATTGCTATTTAAAGCGATGTTATTTACTCAAGTGGCCTAGTAAATTCCGACAAAAATCATTCAAATTAGTTGATCTACAAACGCTCATTAACGGGTTATTTTAGTCTATCTTCATTAACTACTAATACTACTTATTGCGAGATTAGTCTAAATGGTAATGCCTTATTCAACACTCGAACCTGTTTTTATGCCATCGACCTATGTCGTTCTGGAAATGCTATCACAATAGGATATCAGTGAATTCTTTCTAATTTCTCTACCCGCTAAGCTTAATTGAAATCCAAGCCTATTACCAATCATCTTAATAGTCTCAAATATTTGATAAAGCCCGAGTATCAGCAATGTTTTCAAAGGTTCGAATTCATACAATCCAATATTATGTACAATAGGAATGCTAACAGTACTTCAACGAGTTATATATGAGAAAACAGTTTAAACGTAATAAACAATCAAACTATATGAGCCAACTTCAGTTCTTCTCATTTTCCTTTTCAAGCATGAGATCTACATGGAATAAGCTCGAATGTATACCTGGAAATTACAATGGGGAGGAGTTAGTTGCAGCAGCAGAATGCACAACAACAACAACCGTACCAGCAACAACAGAAACAGCAACAGGAGAATAGCAGTGACCAAAACACAGCAATAGTAGCAACCAAACAGAACCACCAGCAGTAGCAAAACACAATGACAATAGCTACCACAACAGACCAACAACAATGCCACTGGACCAAACAGCAACAATCAAACAATCACCAACAACAAAACCCACACCAGTGAAGCAAACCAACAGCAGTAGTATGAGAACTAGAACCACAGCAGAGACAACCACAAACGAAACAGTAACAAAACCCAATGGAACAGTAACTTTTTTCTATCCTGTTTTTTCTCTCCCTCTATATGTGTGTATGATGTGTATTCCTTACTGTCTATGTATGTCGGATCCCCCTTTGTCTGTCTCAGATTAATGCTCTATTTATAGCTAAAAACAGACCCCTCCCCCTAAATGACTTCTTGATTCAAGTTAAATGGTTCCCCATGCTTACTTGTTTGGTTCCCCACTAACACTTGTCTTTTCCTTAATTAATTCAAAAGTTATGGGCAACATATTTAATTACTTCTTTTAACATCTTCCAAAGCCACTATGTCTTGTTCCATTTTTAATTCGTTTGTCCCCCACTACCCTTTCTCTAATTGATTTTTAATTCAAAGCATGGGTAGGTGTACTTTAATCACTACTTTTAATACCATTATGTCTTGTTCCCCACTTTTATTAAACAAATTCTTATTTTAACATTATTGGTGCTTAGTAGACAAAATACTTTAACATAAATAATTATTTAAGTTTTCAATTTCCATATTACCCCTAAAACTACTGAAATTACTAGTCTTCCCCCAAACCTTCATTTGTAACAATGCTAAACAACTGACCAAAATTAATTCCTAATTAAACACCAAATCACTATCAACTATAACCAATGCCTAACAAAATTCACATAACAAACTTACTATAACTATTAGATCATTTAACATCAAAACAACAAGAACAAACCAATCATATTGGGAACCAATCATGATGGACTCAAAAAAATGAACGGGCATGGAAATCATTTAGCATGAATCTTTATTAGAAGCATTCTTGAAGCTACCAGTAAGACAAGATCCTTCTGAATTAGACAGAACCAAACACCCAAATACATTAATTCCCAATTAATATGAGGCAAGAATGAAAGCCATATCTAGTAACACAGTAAGAAAAAAACAAAGAACTCGGACACTCGTAGCAATTCACAGGCATCTAATTATCAGTGATATCTTCCTAATCACAAACACATTCAAACTTGTTGAAACCAAAACTACATTAAACATTCACATAAACTAATTCAATTTGAAAAAGATAAATCAACGGAGCAAAGATGAACCTGGAATGGTAAATGGATTGAAGCAACAACTACAACCGAAAATCAACACAGCTCCAAACAAATCGACAACATCGAACCAGAATCTCGGACGAAGGCTTTACCTTTGACGTAAACAAAATGTGGTCTAGCGATCGTTTTAAACAAACAACGAGCAGCGAACAACGGAAGGTGATGACTGGCGACGACGACGAACACAATGGCGAAGCTGGCTGATTCGATGAAGCTGAAACTGGTTATTTGGAGTTTGTTCGCGAAGGTGATGTTGGACATCGACGTTCGTAGCTGGGACGATGAAGCTTCGTCGGACAGGTTCGTCGTTATGGTTGCTGGAGGGTTGCTCGTTTGTTGTTCGAGACAGTGAGGAGTTGGTCGCGAGGGTGATGTTGGATGGGCTGGCGGTTGGACGATGCTTCAGGTGGAGTGAGCGACGAGGAAACTGCTGGTCGTTTGGTTGCTGCCGGCAGACTGGTGGTGACTGGTTGAACGGCGGCGGAGTGGATTGGAGATGGAGTGGTCGCTGGTGTAGACGACACAGGTGGGGTGGCACGGTCGTGGTGCTTGGAGGCGTCGCTTGGTGGAAGGCTGGCAGCGGCGCTGGTGAAGATCAAAGGCGGCGACGGCTTAGGTGGTCTTCCGGTGGCTAGGAGGTTTTTAAGTTGATGAAGAAGGAGATAGGTGCTACTCAGGCATTGGTGATTGACGAAGGAGCAGAGGCGGCTGGTTTCCGGCGGTTAAGGTTGGCGGCGGTGGTCTGGAGATTGTGAGGGTGGCTGAAGGAGAAGAAGAAGAAAGGTAGGGGGGTTAGGATTAGGGTTTGTTTTTTGTGTAATGAAAATGATGGTGTATTGAAAAGAGGGGGGGTTTGATTATTTCGGACCGGGTCGGGTTGGGCTGAGGTGTTGGGCTGGCCGGGTAGGGAATTGGGTGGTGTATTGAATTATATTGGGCCTGGTTTTGCTATGGCCCAATTCCGATTTCCATACTACATTCCATGGTGTATCATATACATATGTGTGTATATATATGTATATATATATATATATATATATATATATATATATATATATATATATATATATATATATATATATATATATACTAACTCATAACACAATTAATTTTTACTACAATCATCCCACATAATTACATATCACTTAAATGTAAACCGTATAATTTTGATACTAAACACTAAAATGCGAAACATGATGTATATATTTTGTATTTTACTAATTTAAATAAATAAACACGCACACACAAACATGCAAAAATGTAAGATAAAAATAACACAAAAATCACAAAAATCATGCTCAACATAAAACTATTTTATTTTTGAATTTTCCGGGAGTGATTCTCATGTAGGGCAAAAATCACGTGCTCACACACATAATATCCAAAAGCGATAAAGCACAGAGCATGTTGTTCAAATCATATAATGAAGTCAGGCTGAGGAAATATTTTTTGCATTGCACGTTTAAATTCTGTTAGGCGCCCACCTTCAAATACGGGAATATTTTCTGCATTCGCATTGCACGTTAGGCGCCCACCTTCAAATACGGGAATATTTTCTGCATTCGCATTGCACGTTTAAATTCTATTGGGCGCCCACCTTCAAATACGGTAATATTTTCTGCATTCGCTTTGCACGTTTAAATTCTGTTAGGCGCCCACCTTCAAATACGGGAATATTTTCTGCATTCGCATTGCACGTTTAAATTTCCGTTAGGCGCCCACCTTCGAATACGGGAATACTTTTCTGCATCGCATTGCACGTTTAATTTATGTCAGGTGCCCACCTTCAAATACGGGAATATATTTCTGCATTTGCATTGCACGTTTAATTTCTGTTAGGCGCCCACCTTCAAATACGGGAATATATTTTTGCACATCATGGTTTATATAGCTAAAAGCCCACACTGGGGCAGAAAAAAAAAAAGTAGTTTGTTGTTTTTGTTTTGAGCAGGTTCAGCTCGAGGGCAAGAAGTACCATTGAAAATCAAAAAAAAGGAAGAAGAGGAAAACAAGAAAGAAAATCAACAAAAAAGGGAGAGTGAGCAGCTCAAAAAATCAAAGAAAAAGAGACAAGGAAAAGCAAACAAAAGCTAGGATAGGAATAATTGTAATTGTAGAATCATAGCTTAGAATAACTTCTTCATTTTACATTCCCCCGGTGTAATAAGGAGGTCAACAAGCAGTAACCGCAACAGCAGCAACAGTAACAGCAAAAAATCGCAGTTTCATTGGTAGTCCCAGCTACCAAAATTTTCCGAACTACATTGACCTGATTCCCTTTTAGCCAGGGATATGTAGGAAACCTTTTGAAGCAAAGGTTCGGTCAAAATTTTGAAAAAAAAAATGCTTCTCACGAAGTGCTCAAACGGGCAAAAATCGCTCGTATCCGCTCACTCGTCTTTGCACAGAAACTCTTTGTGTTTACGCGCAAAGAGAGGCAGTTGTGAGCACGTGATTTTTGCCCTATATGAGAATTACTCCCAAAAAATTCAAAATAAAAGAGTTTTGTGTTGTTTTCAATATTCGTGAATTTTGTGTTATTTTTCTTGAATTGTTTGCATTTATCTGTGCATATTTATTTGTTTAAATAAATAAGAAATATAAAAATATGTTGCATTTGTATATAAAATTCAAGTTTATACTTAGAAATAATTAAGTTTATTTTACGAAAATGAAAAATCACAAAAACAAAATATGTATTTTTGCATTTTTAGCATTTAATGTCCAAATTATGTAATTTTATTTTAATTAATATTTAATTTTGTGTGATAATTATTATTAGGAGTTAATTAGTATTTTAAGATAATTTTGATTTTTATAATTTAATCTTAGCATTTCTTTTATTAATTAATAATAAAAAGGGAACAAAAATAGAAGGAAATTCGAAATTGGGCCAATTTTTTAAGTAACCCCAAGCCCAAATCAATTCTACCCAACCCAAAACCCCAAGCCCAATCTAAACCCCCCAAAATCTGACCAAACAAATCCTACCCCTTATTTTTTTTTATCTTTATTTTTGACACTACCCAAAAACAAAGACTAAAAACCCTAGACCTAGCCTCCACTTTACTATTCTTCTTCTTCCTCCTTACTTCCACACACTACCCGCCCCCCTCCTTCCTCTTCTCCTTCTTCACCATCCAACCCACCAGCAGCCCCCATTTTTCATGTCCAACAGTCCCCGTAGACCAGCCCCTCTCCCAAACTTCTAGCCACAAACTCGTCGGCAACTACCCTTTCTTTGCCGCACACCACCATGAAGAACGCATCAACCGCCGCCCGTTTCCACTAAGGGCTACCGGAAACTTTAGCCAATAACCTCCCCCTACCCCTTCCCCGTCCAACAGCAGCGTCCAGTCCTTGTTCTCTTCTTCTTTTATTTTTCCGGCGAATGTATATACTATGTATATATATGTATACTTTCTGTATATATATGTATATATGACTATATTATATGTATATAAATATATTTTTGTTTCTCGGACAGTATGTATATATATATTTCGTTTTTTTTTATTATTACCTTTTTTTTTCGGCCAGAATATATATATATATATATATATATATATATATATATATATATACTTTTGCTTTTCGAGTAGTGTGTGTATATATATATATATATATATTTCGTTTTATTGTTATTATTAATTTTATTTTTGGACAGATTTTTGTTATTTATTTTTGTTTTTTTGGATGATATATGTATATATATATATATATATATATATATATATATATAGAAATTTCATTTCTATATATATTATGAATATATGTATGTATATAGACCGGTTCTATATATATATATGTATATTTTCGGATTTAGATAGTATATGGTTGATTTTGTTTCTTATTTGTTGTTCATCATCTTCTTGATTATTTCTTCATTTTTCATACTTTAATCATGTGTTTTGTTAAGTTATTAATATAGAAATGTTATTGTCAATCATTTTTGCATCTTAAATCTTGGTTGTAATGTTAGTAGGTTTAAATTGAATTTTAGATGATTATTAAGTTTATTAGAATAAATTTGGTTCACTCTTTTTGCTTAATTCTAATTTCGGATTTTAATTACAGAATTAAAATAGTTTGTTTGATATGGTATGTTTAAGTGATTTGAAGTTACTTGTTTGTTGTTATTATGAATCTAAAATTTTGTTGTTAAAAAATCATGATTGTTCTTGATTGTTCATCAAGATTGTTAGAATTGTTGTTAAATTTGTTCAAAAATGGTTAGATTTGCTATATTTTGGTTGTTTGATTTTAGGTGTATTGGTTATAGCTGAAGGGGTATAATAGTAAATATTAATAACGTTGGGGGGTATTTTAGTCATCAAATTATAGTCAATTATTTGAATTAAAGTTATTTTGTCCATTAGTTATTTAATTATTGTTAAATTAAAGTGGAAGACAAAACAAAAGATAGTGGTAATAAAAGTATTAATAGAATATATATAATGGAGAATAAAACATAACATAGTGGAATTAAAAGTGGGATTAAAATAAAAAGAAAGTGGAAGTCTTACTTTTAGTTTTTTAATTAATAATGGTTTATTTTTAATTAAAAGGGGACCTTGAGTCTTGTGTGTATAAGTTAGAATCATATTTCATTTAGAGAGGGAAAGAGAAAAAATCCTAGAGAGAAAAAATCTGAAAAATCTTAAGAGTGTTGCCAAATAGTGAAGAAAAGAAAAACAAAACAAAAAAAAAACGAAAAAAAAAAAGATCTAAAAAAAAAAAAGAGTGTTAGTTTTTATTCTACAAAGTCTTATTTTGAAACTCAATTCTGGGATGTTGGTTCTTATTGCTTAAATCCGGATACTGGTATTCTTGATTGCACTGCTGTTACTGTGATTTGCTGTGTTATTTGCTGTGTTGATCACCGATATTCTTTTCTTTCCAATATCAGGTACATACCTAATCATGTTTAAATGATAAGATAAATACATGGGAAAGATGAGGATTTTGTTGAAATTTTAAATAGTTTTTCTATCTTCTTTTACAGATTATGTTTTAATAAATTCCGTATTAATATTTTGTAAATTTTGTGTTAACTTTAAATAATTAAGCATTGTTGTAGCAATAATAATTCACTTCTAAAAATGGTTATTAAATAGTATAGTTATAAATACGTTTATTAATATTCAAATTGTTTAGGAAGAATGAATTACTCTTTTGATAATCGAATTAATTAGAACTTCTTTAATATTGTCTCTAATAAATTAAGTTGTTAACATGTAGGTAAGTTCAATAAAAATGCGAATTTTAATTATTTTGCGTAAATTAGGCATTTAGGTACGATTTGAGTTTTCAATAATACAAGAATGGTTTCTTCAAGTTCATCAAATCTCCCAATATAGATGTAAATAATTAAGGTTGATTTTGGTTTCGAAAAATAGTTGTAAATAGGTAATATCAAGGGTTTAATTCAAAAATAGTAAAAAATTAAAAAAAAAATATGAGTCTAAATTAGTTATAAGAGTGGTTTAACTTGTACATATATTAATTGTTGGTTTTTGCACTTTTATTTTTCAGTTTTAATTTAAGTAATGTCTATTTAAAAAAAAAATATTTGTCCAAATGTAGCAAATAAAATATTTTTTTTCTTTAAGTATGTAATCAATTAGTATTTTTGTTGTTTAAAAAAAAAAACGAATTTAAATAAAAATTACAATTGATTTGTGATTTCTGTTTTTTTTTATAAACTTAGTTTTTTAAATAATTGGGGATAAATGATTTTATTATCATGCAAGCTTTAATGTTATTATAGTTTTTGATAATTTTGAATAAATGATTTTATTGGTTTTTTTTATATTACCATTCAAGCTTTAATATTTTTAGTTAGTTTCTTTTATTAAGTTAAGAAATTTAGTATTTGTAAAATAATAATAATAATAATAAAATAATAAATAAAACAATTTCGAAAAAAGAAAATTTTTTTGTTTAAACATAGATTAAAATCTGTTTCATTAAGTTTTTTTTGTCATAAATAAGATAAGTATTGCATTTTTAATTTCTAAATTAATTATGAGATTTCTTTATTTATAAAAACTAAAAAATAGGAAATGTAGTCATTTTAGAATTATATTGTTAATAAAAGTGAGATGAGCCTCGTCGCACTAAATACACAATTGCGGGGCCCTCAAATTAATTGTAAAAAAAAAACTTAGACTCGGGAAGACCGTTTAGTGAATTTCACGGTCTTTCCCAAAGTTAATAAAGACGATAGAACCTTTAGGCACGATTTGTAAATAAATTACTTTCCTAAATACGGGTGCGCATTTATGTGACCCAAATCTTACTCTCGGCGAAACTGAAATGCATTAAAGTCACAGGCGTACCGGTTGCGGTGTGACTCGAAATGTGTTTTCGTGACGTCGCAATTCTTCTAAAATTAAAAGGCGGAACATTAAAAGCATCTAGTTAAAATATAAAAAGAAATCAGATAAAAGCAAAAAGAGCAGTTGAGCGACCGTGCTAAAACCACGGAATTCGGGAGTGCCTAACACCTTCTCCCGGGTTAACAGAATTCCTTATCCAGGTTTCTAGTTTCGCAGACTGTATTACAGAGTCATAAATTTCCTCGGTTCGGGATTAAACCGGTGACTTGGGACACCATTATTTTTCCAAGTGGCGACTCTGAAAAATTAAATAAATTGATCCCGTTCCGACTGTCCTTTAAGTGGAAAAACTCCTTCACTGATTATTATTATATTCCTTCTCGGGGTGTAGTATTAAACAGTGGCACATTTACATTTATACGTTATGTGCAGTAAAAAGGGAGGTGTGACAGTACTATTCATTCCTTGTATTACAAAGTATTAGCGACTTACATTTATATTATTTAGATAGTAAATACAAAGGTAATTTTTAATTTTGACCATTGTTGACCTGAATAGAGACCAAATTTGATCGCTAATTATACATGAATTTAAATTGGCGACCAAAGTTGGTCACTAAATTTAAATCAGATTTTTTTGTATTTTATATAGTATTTTAATTAATAATATAATTATTAAAATTTTATAATTGAGTCCGACTTTGGCGACCAAAGTTGGTCGTTATCTGCCTACCCTTTAGTTAGCGACCAACGTTGGTGCAAATATTAAATTATACATATTTAATTTTTATATAAAAATATAATTATTTAAATTTTGTAGGTGGATCCCTCTTTAGCGACCACCATTGATCATTAATCTTAGTACACCTTTGACCAAGCAAATCAGATCAGTCCAGTTAACATTTTGACTAATTTAGCGACCAAATAACGATTAATTTTGGTCGCTAATATATTTAAAATTATTATTTTATTATTTTCACCAATTTAGCGACCAACTTTAATCGCTTTTCTTAATAGAGCAACTGCTTTTTGCAGGAATTCTAGTAGTGGGACTTAATTATAACACTTAAAGTGCAACTACAATCAATTATTCTAATCTGTTCAATTGGTTTATTTCAAAATGGGAAATTCCATATGACAAAACCAAGCAAAGTCACATTGTCAACACGTGTGGTGGCACTAGATATGGTTAATTAGCACACATGTTCTGTCTCCAATCATTTTTTAGCTTTTCTTTTGTTTTCACTTAAAATTCTTAATATATCACTACAATATATAATTAGTTAGTTCCCACAACTAAATTCAGATTTGGAACTAAAATGATTGATCAAATCTATGTTACAGGATAGCTATTTAGGTGTTGAAACGTGATGAAGATCAGGAAAATAGGTTTAGACTACGAGAATGATTTTTTATAGTATAATTACAAAATTTACATTGTACGATCATTACTTCTAAAATCATATCGCTGTTACAGGGAGTATACTTTTAATATTTAATGTATATTGTGTTTCATCACGCACCTTCACATACATGTCTGCATTTGTTTTCTATAGCCAATCATGTAAAGATTTAGTTTTGATTAACGATGGTGGTTGTGACACTTAGAACCCAAGAATTCTTCCACCTCTGCTATCAAATTGAATAATATGAGTATATGACCATAAAATATAAAAATTTAAACGGTTAGAAAATACGCTTTTATCACTTATTTATGTTCGGAACACGTACATGACAAGCGAAGGTACAAATACAACTAGGAAAACCAAGTTGATTAATATTTTTGAATCGTAAATAATATGGTTAATTATATAGAGACCGTATAAATATATTTTTTTTCCTGTTCTCTTTTTATTCTTGATGTTTGTGACAGTTAACCTTTACCGTGAATAAGATAAGATAAGGATGTTGTAGTCTCTAGGCTTAAATCTTAATGAAGCCAAAACTAATAGTTATCTAAATTTAGCTTCCCTGATTTGCGTGCACGGTCAAAGTGTTTTTTCGGAAGATTTATATGTTAAAAACTAATAAAAACAGGAATTTGTCATTACCCGGAGTTCCCTTCATCGAGAGTCGTGATGACGCCTACTAATGGAAGCTAGACAAGCCAACTTCTTACTTACGTTTTTATCTATTACAACCTTCATATAAAAAACATTTAGAAATAATACTATTAATACAACGGAATAATAACTTAGCGGAAGACTTAATAACTCTTACTAGATACGTTGCAAAAAATCCAAACATAATATACTACCCAAGAACTGGTGTCACAATACTCATGAACTTCTAAGACTAATACACATAACCGTCTGAAAGAAATATAAACTGTTTATCTCGAATACATGAGATAACAGACTGAAAAGTAAAGATAGAGGAGACAACGAGTCCTACGGACGCCTGCAAGACTACCTCAAAGTCTCGGTGATCGGAATATCAACAATCGCACTACGTCACTGCTGTTGTTCGAAACCTGTATCTGCATAAAAAGAGTGCAGTGTGTAGCATCAACACAACTGACCCCATGTGCAGGTAAGTGTCTAGCTTATCCCGGCAAAGTAGTGACAAGGCTAGGACCAGACACCCACATAAACCTGTGTAGTTAAAAATATATATCATATACGACAAAATAACAGGAAACATTATTGAACATTTATAAGGAAAAGAACATGCTCTAGAGTGGCAGCCAAAAATATAATATCAGAAATAATATGAACAATGGAATAAAATTTACTTTCATGTCTCAGTTCATTTTCATTTCGTATCTTGTGGTAGGCGTACCACTCGCTCCCAATTTAATGATAGACTACCGACATCTATGGCCAATGCCAATAATCATATAACATTGTGGTCGGGGTGCCACACGATCCCATTTCTTTATATATAGGTGGTCGACGTGCCACACGACCCCATTTCATTATATATATATAAGTGGTCGACGTGCCACACGATCCCAATTTTCTTAATATATTACCGGTACAAAACCAATAATCTTCAATCAACAACATATATATATATATATATATATATATATATATATATATATATATATATATATATATATATATATATATATATATATATATATATATATATATATTACCGCCATGGAACCAATAATTATTTAATCTAATAACATTTATATTACCAGTGTGAAACCAATAATCTTTAATTCAACCATATTTATATATTACCGGTATTAAACTAATAATAATTCCTTTCATACCATCACATAAAATTATCACAAGTTTAATCCATTGAAGACTCACGGTCATACTCGACCCCCAACGTATAGATACTCGTCACCATGCCTATACGTCAGACTCCACACATAACAATTACCACATAAACTCAACTCCTATTCCCTTAAGCTAGGATAGATCAAATACTTACCTCGAAAGTTTATAGCCAACTCAATCCTTAGCAATACCCATTTCTTTCGAATTTAGCTCCAATTCAATCGTATCTATACACAATTGATTTAATATCATCAATACTACTCAACAAACTAGTTTAAATGGCCAAATATAATTTTTCCAATATTCTGTCCGGAATAGTAAAAATCGACCCCAGGCCCACGTGGTCAAAACACGAGGTTCGAACCAAAATAAATTCACCCATTCATCCACGAGTTCAAATATGTAATTTGTTCTTAAGTTCGACCCCAAAACGAGGTCTAGATCGCAAATTCTTTGAAAAAATTATCTCTACCCAATTCTCTAATTTTATACCTATTTTCACATGTTTAGGCCTAAGAATTCGAATAATATTGATGGAATATGAAGAAAATGAATCAAGAATCACTTACCCAATAAGTTTGATGAAGAATTGCCCAAGAACAAAGAGCTGTGGAGAAGAGAGAGTTTGAGAAATGAGATTTTTATCTCGTTTCTGTTCTATTTCAGAACTTAAATCACTGGGCAGAAAAATTGCTCAATGCGATCGCAGAGCCAGGGATGCGATTGCATAGAAGAAAATGAGGGGGGGGGGGGCTGAACTTTGCTCTATGCGATCGCAGGGCCTGGGATGCGATCACATAGAAGAATTTCTAGACCTCAATATTTACTCTATGCAATCACGAAGAAAGCAGTGCGATCGCATAGAAGGAATAAACAAAGCTATGCGATCGCATGGCTATTATTGCTATCACATAGAACAAAATGGGGCAACAAAAATTTACTCTATGCGATCGCTGGGGCTTCTATGCGATCGCATAGAGTAACGTACCAGATATCAGTAGACAGCAAAAATACCAGATTTTTCTAAGTCCAAAGCATCCCGTTACCTATCCGAAACTCACCCGAGCCCTCGGGGCTCCAAACCAAATATGTACACTGACTCAAAAACATCATACGAACTTGCTCGAGTGATCAAATCGCCAAAATAACACCAAAATCAATGAATTTTAAAACTCAAGAAATCTTTCAAAATTTCATAACTTCCAAATTTTCCAATTTAAGGCCGAAACACGTCAAACGACGTCCGTTTTCAACCAAACATTACAGGAAGCGCTTAACCAACATATATGACCTGTACCAGGTGTCAGAACCAAAATACAAGCCCGATACCATTACCTTTAGATCAAATTTCAGTTTCATTTTCCTTAAACATTTTCAGAAAACAATTTAAAAGAAAAATTCTTTTACCGGGGTTTTGGACCTCGGATTTTGATTTCGGGCATATGCCCGAGTTTCATATTTTTCTACGGATTTTCTGAGACCGTCAAATCACGGGTCCGGGTCCGTTTACCACAAATGTTGACCAAAGTCAACCATATCAATATTAATATCAAAATTCTTCAAATTTTTCACATAATTCATATATTTCAACATAAAAATTTTCCGGCTTTGTGCCCGGACTGCGCACACAAATCGAGGCAACTATAAATGAGGTTTTCAAGGCCTCAAAATCTCAAAATGATTGAGAAAACAAGTGATGACCCTTTGGATCGTCACATTCTCCACCTCTAAAATAACCGTTCATCCTCGAACGGACAAAAGAAAGAGGTACCTGAGTTAGGGAATAGATGAGGATATCGGCTCCACATGTCAGACTCGAACTCCCAGGTCGATGCCTCAGGAGGCTGACCTCTCCACTGAACTCGCACAGAAGGAAAACTTTTCGACCTCAACTGTCAAACCTGCTAGTCTAGAATAGCCACCGGCTCCTCCTCATAAGATAGATCCTTGTCCAATTGGATAGTGCTAAAATCTAAAACATGCAATGGATCGCCGCGATATTTTCGGAGCATGGATACATGAAACACTAGATGCACAACTGACAAGCTAGATGGCAAGGCAAGCTTATACGCCACCTCTCCCATACGTTCAAGAATCTCGAATGGGCTAATAAACCTAGGGCTAAGTTTGCCCTTCTTTCCAAATCTCATCACGCCCTTCATAGGCAATACTCGCTCCCCAACCATGAATGTTATATCTCGAACCTTGCGATCTGCATAGCTCTTCTGCCTGGACTGAGCTATGTGAAGTCTATCTTGAATGATCTTGAATTTATCTAAGGCCTCCTGAACTAGATCCATACCCAACAACCGAGCTTCTCCCGGTTCAAACCATCCAACCGGAGAACGACACCACCTACCATACAAGGCTTCATAAGGAACCATCTAAATGCTCAATTGATAGCTATTATTATAAGAAAACTCTGCCAAAGGCAAGAATTGATCCCAAGAACCTCCAAAATCAATAACACACGCTCGAAGCATATCCTACAATATCTGAATTGTTTTTTCGGACTGACCGTCCGTTTGGGGATGAAAGGCTGTACTTAGCTAGACTTGGGTGCCCAACTCTCATTGAACCACCTTCCAGAAATGCGAGGTAAATGGCGTACCTCGATCTGAAATGATAGAGATAGGCACACCATGAAGGCGAACAATCTCCATGATATAAATCCCAGCTAATCTCTCGGACGAATAGGTAGTGGCAATCGGAATAAAATGAGCTGACTTGATCAGCCTATCAATAATAACCCAAACAACATCAAAATTCTTCCGAGTCATCGGAAGACCAGAAACGAAGTCCATAGTGATCCGCTCCCACTTCCATTCAGGAAGCTCAATTCTATGAAATAAACCACCAGGTCTCTGATGCTCATATTTAACATGTTGACAATTCAAACACCGTGACACATATGCCACAATATCCATTTTTATTCTACGCCACCAATAATGTTGCCGCAGATCCGGGTACATCTTTGCTGCGCCTGGATGAATAGAATACCGCGAACTGTTAGCTTCCTCTAGAATCAATTCTCGAAGTCCATCAAAATTCGACACACAAATTTGCCCTTGCAATCTCAAAACTCCATCAGCATCTAAGGTGACCTGCTTGGTACCTTCTCACTGAACCGTGTCTTTAAGGACACATAAATGAGGATCATCAAATTGTCGATCGCGGATACGCTCCAATAATGAAGAGCGGGCGACCGTGCAAGCCAGCACTCGACTAGGCTAAAAAATATCCAAGCTCACAAATCGGTTGTCTAAGTACTGAACATCCAAAGCAAGCGACCTCTGATTCACTGGAATATAAGCAAGACTGCCCATACTAGATGACTTCCTACTTAAAGCGTCGGCCACCACGTTTGCCTTTCCCGGATGATATAGAACGGTGACATCATAATCTTTCAGCAATTCTAGCCACTTTCTCTGCCTCAAATTCAACTCCTTCTATTTAAACAGATATTGAAGACTCTTATGATCGGTGTATACTTCACATGACACTCCATACAAATAATGTCTCCAGATCTTCAACGCGTGAGCAATCGCCGCCAATTTCAGATCATGAACTGGATAGTTCTTTTCATGAATCTTCAATTGCCTTGAAGCATAGGCAATAACCTTGCCATCCTACATTAACACTGAACCACGTCCAATATGGGAAGCTTCACAATAAACAGTATAAAGTCTCGTACCTGTAAGTAAAACCAATACCGGTGCTGTGGTCAAGGCTGTCTTGAGCTTCTGAAAGCTCGCCTCACATTCATCTGACCATTCGAACTGAACACCTTTCTACATCAATCCGATCACAGGGGTTGCAATAGATGAAAACCCTACCACAAATCGCCGATAATAACCTGCTTATCCCAAGAAACTCCGAATGTTTGTGGTTGATATCGGTTTAGGCTAGTTCTTGACTGCCTCAATCTTCTTTGGATCAACCTGAATACCTGCTGCCGTCATAATATGACCCAGGAATGCAACTGAACTTAGCCAAAATTCACACATTGAAAATTTTGCATATAGCTGGCTATTTTTCAGAGTCTACAGAGCCACTTTGAGATGATGCGCATGCTCCTCCTGGCTGCGGGAGTATATTAATATGTCATCAATGAATATTATTACAAACAAGTCTAAATAAGGCCGGAACACTCGATTCATCAATTCCATAAAAGCTCCTGGGGCATTTGTCAACCCAAAAGACATGACTAGGAATTCATAATGTCCGTACCGAGTGCGGAATGCTGTCTTAGGGACATTAGATGCCCTAATCTTCAACTGATGATAGCCAGATCTCAAGTCTATCTTCGAAAAGAACTTAGCACCCTGAAGCTGGTCAAATAAATCATCAATTCATGGGAGTGGATATTTATTTTTTGTAGTCACCTTGTTCAACTGCCGATAATTAGTGCACATTCTCATCGAACCATCTTTCTTCTTTACAAATAATACCGGTGCACCCCATGACGAAACACCGGGTCTAATAAAACGCTTTTTAAGTAAATCCTACGACTGCTCCTTCAATTCCTTTAACTATAGAGGAGCCATGCGATATGGAGGAATAGAAATGGGCTGAGTGCCTGGAGCCAAGTCAATGCAAAAATAAATATCCCTGTCGGGTGGCATACACGATAGGTCTGAAGGAAAAACTTTAGGAAACTCACGAACCACGGGCACAGAATTAATAGAGGGAACCTCAGCACTGGAATCACAGACATAGGCTAGATAAGCCAAACACCCTTTTTCAACCATACGCCGAGCCTTAACATAAGAAATAACATTGTGGCTAGTATGGCCAGAAATTCCTTTCCACTCTATACGAGGCAAATTCGGCAGAGTTAAGGTCACAGTCTTGGCATGGCAATCCAAGATAGCATGATATGGAGATAACCAATCCATACCTAATATAATATCAAAGTCCACCATATATAAAATCAATAAATCAACACGGGTCTCAAGACCCTCAATCACCATAATACATGATCGATGAACTCGATCAACCACAATAGAATCACCTACTTGTGTAGACATATGAACAGGAACACCTAGTGGATCACTAGGCTGAACCAAGTACAGTGCAAAATAGGAAGACACGTACGAATATGTAGACCCAGGGTAAAATAATGTTGATGCCTCTCTATCACAAACCAAAATAATACCTGTAATAATAGCATCTGAGGACTCAGCCTCTGTCCTGGCAGAAAATGCATAACATCGGGGCTGGGCCCCACCTCACTGAACTATATCTCTAGGATGATCAATCACTGGCTGTCCTCTGCCTCTACCGGTTTGATCTCCACCTCTACGGTCCCTACCTCCACCTCTATGGTCCCTACCTCCGCCTCTAGTTGGCTGGTCGGGCTATAGATTGCCTGTTGCCTGGATCATGAGGTGAGGACCCTACTGCTGAGAGTTGTTAGAATCTCGAGGGCAATACATGGCAATGAGCCGAAGGTCACCACACGTGTAACAAGCCCTCGGCTGCTGAGAATAACAGAGTGGTGGTGCGCTGATAGGCTGCTGATCAGAGTAATGTGGCTGAGAATCACGACCACTGGAAGTACCTTGAGAAACTTGAAGAGCTGACTGATAAGGCCTAGGAGGATGGCCCTTACCGTGAGAATCTCTACCTCCAGACGAGGTACCACTGAATTTACTTGAATTATGAGGCCTCTTATCTGACCCATGACCTGCTCCCTATGATAGAGCCATCTCGATTCGGCGGGCTGCATTGCCCGCCTCCTAAAAAGTGATTTCAGTCCCTACTCCCATAGCCATCTGCAGACGAATTGGATGACTCAAGCCATCAATAAATCTTCTCACCTTTTATCTATTTGTGGGAAGTATGACAATGGCATGACGAGCTCGGTGAATGAACCTAGTCTCGTACTGTGTGACAGACATGGAACCCTGATAGAGACGCTCAAATTGCATGCGTATAGCCTCCCTCTGAGTTGCTGGAAGGAACTTTTCCAAGAACAATTCTGCAAATTGGCCCCAAGTCAAAGATGGTGATCCTGCTGGTCTAGATAGACAATAATCTCTCCACCAAGTCTTGACGGATCCAGATAATCGAAAAGTGGCAAAATCAACACCATTAGTCTCCACAATGCCCATAATACAGAGAACCTCGTGGCAACTATATAAAAAGTTCCGGGGATCCTCTGAAGGAGTGCCACTGTATGTGGTAGTGAATAGCTTGGTAAACCTGTCAAATCTCCATAAAGCATCAGCAGACATAGCTGTACCATCACTAGTTTGAGTCACTATGCCAGGCTGAACTGCCTCAACTAGCTGAATCACAAGAACAAGAGCTGCAGAGTTTGTACAGTAGGAGTCTGGGCTCCTCCTCCAGCCTGAGAAGTGGCTGGTGCTACAGGAAGCAATCCTTCTCGGGTGACAATCTCCATAAGGCCCACCAACCGGACTAGAGAATCCTGAAGATCCAGGGTGAACATAAGCCCTCATAGGACCTGAGTTGGACCCACTGGAACTGCTGGGGCTGGAACCTCGTCCTCAATATGAACCTGAGCTTCTGCCACTGGTGCTGCTGCTCGGGGATGAGCTCTGCCCCTAGCAGGAGCTGCTGTTGCTGGGGCCTCGGGCTACTGGTCAGTAGATGGGGAAGCGTGTGTTCTTGCCATCTGCGGAAGAACAGAGTAGAAATTCAATTAGCATTTAAATGATCAAAGTCGCATGACAGGAAATAATAAAGGTGAAATTTTTCCTAACTCTGTAGCCTCTGGGGGATAAATAAAGACGTCTCCGTACCGATCACTCAGACCCTACTGAGTTTGTTAGTGCATTGTGAGACCTGTGCAACCTAGAGCTTTGATACCAACTTGTCACGACCCGGAGTTCCCTCCATCGGGAGTCGTGATGACGCCTACTAATGGAAGCTAGGAAAGCCAACTTCTTACTTACATTTCTATCTATTACAACCCTCATATAAAAAGCATTTAGAAATAATACTATTAATACATCGGAATAATAACTTAGCGGAAGACTTAACAACTCTTACTAGATACGTTGCATAAAATCCAAACATAATACACTACCTAAGAACTTGTGTCACAATACTCACGAACTTCTAAGAATAATACACATAACCGTCTGAAAGAAAGATAAACTATTTATCTCGAATACATGAGATAACAGACTGAAAAGTAAAAATAGAGGAGACAACGGGTCCTGCGGACACCTGCAAGACTACCTCGAAGTCTCGGTGATCGGAATATCAACAATCGCACTACTGTCCGAAACCTGTATCTGAGCAAAAAGAGCGCTGAGTGTAGCATCAGTACAATTGAACCCATGTGCTGGTAAGTGCCTGGCCTATACCGGCGAAGTAGTGACAAGGTTAGGACACCCACATAAACCTATGCAGTTAAAAGTATATATGCATATACGGCAAAATAACAGGAAATATTATTTTATTTATAAGGAAAAGAACATGCTCTGGAGTGGCAGCCAAAAATATAATATCAGAAATAATATGAACAATGGAATAAAGTTCACTTTCATGTCTTAATTCATTTTCTTTTCGTATCTTGTGGTAGGCATACCACTCGCTCCCAATTTAATGATAGGCTACCGGCATCTATGGCCAATGCCAACAATCATATAACATTGTGGTCGGTGTGCCACACGATCCTATTTCTTAATATATAAGTGGTCGGCGTGCCACACGATCCCATTTCTTTATATATAGGTGGTCGGCGTGCCACACGATCCCATTTCATTATATATATATAAGTGGTCGGCGTGCCACACGATCCCAATTTTTCTTAATATATTACCTGTATAAAACCAATAATCTTCAATCAACAACATATATATATTACCGGCATGGAACCAATAATTCTTTAATCCAATAACATTTATATTACCAGTGTGAAACCAATAATCTTTAATTCAACCACATTTATATCTTACTGGTATTAAACCAATAATAATTTCTTTCATACCATCACATACAATTATCACAAGTTTAATCTGTTAAAGACTCACGGTCATACTCGACCCCCAACGTATAGATACTCACACCATGCCTATACGTCGGACTCCACACATAACAATTAGCACATAAACTTAACTCCTATCCCTCAAGCTAGGATAGATCAAACACTTACCTCGAAAGTTTACGGCCAACTCAATTCTTAGCAATGCCCTTTCCTTTCTAATTTAGCTCCAATTCAATCGTATCTATACACAATTGATTTAATACATCAATACTACTCAACAAACTAGTTTAAATGGCGAAATATAATTTTTCCAACATTTTGCCCGGAATAGTAAAAATCGACCCAGGCTCACGTGGTCAAAACACGAGGTTCGAATTAAAATAAATTCACCCATTCATCCACGAGTTCAAATATGTAATTTGTTCTTAAGTTCGACCCCAAAATGAGGTCTAGATCGCAAATTCTTTTAAAAACTTATATCAACCTAATTCTCTAATTTTCTACCTATTTTCACATGTTTAGGCCTAAGAATTCGAATAATATTGATGGAATATGAAGAAAATGAGTCAAGAATCACTTACCCAACAAGTTTGATGAAGAATTGCCCAAGAATTTCCCAAAAAGCTGTGGAGAGGAGAGAGTTTGAAAAATGCGATTTTTATCCCGTTTCTGTTATGTTTTAGAACTTAAATCACCAGGCAGAAAAATTGCTCTATGCGATCGCAGGGCCTGGGATGCAATCATATAGAAGACAATGAGGGGGGATGAACTTTGCTCTATGCGATCGCAGGGCTTGGGATGCGATCGCATAGAAGAATTTCTGGGCCTCAACATTTACTTTATGCGATCGCAAGAAAGTAGTGCGATCGCATAGAAGGAACATACAAAGCTATGCGATCGCAGGGCTATTTTTTTTTTTGATAATTAAATCTTTATATTAATCACCAAAGTAATATTTACAAAACAGTAGGTCATCACAACCTGACTTTTATCCTGATATTAATTCTCTATCCTCTATCCTCTATCAACAAAAAACTAGCAACTACATCTATTTAGTACTTATATTTTTCTAGCAACACTTTGGTATAACCCTCAACTCTCATACTACATACACAAGCTATCTTCTTTGCTAATATGTCCCATGTTGTAGCTGTTCTTTCAAATATTCTTGCATTTCTTTCTATCCACAATGTATACACAGATTCTGCCACTATCAATTTGAGGATTCTAGCCATTTGTGATCTTCCCTTCGTCTTTTGTATTATCCATTGCTTCCATTCTTTCCATGAAGGTAAGCTAACTTGGATTTGAATCCATTGCATTAGCATATTCCACATATATCTGCCATACACACATTCCGCAAACAGGTGCTCTTTTGTTTCTAGAGCTTGTTTGCAAAAACAGCACAAGTCATCAACTTGAAGCTTCCATTTCTTCAACCTATCTACAGTTTGCGGCCTACCATGCATCAATAACCATAATATAAAAATTGCTTTTGGTCTAGCCTGATTCTGGTACATTAGTCCTTTCCATGCTACCTTTGGTTTTCCCCCCTATCACGGGACTATTATTGCGATCACATAGAACAAAATGGGACAACAAAAATTTACTCTATGCGATCGCAGGGGGTTCTATGCGATCACATAGCGTAACGTACCAAATACCAGCAGACAGCAAAAATATCATATTTTTCTAAGTCCAAAACATCCCGTTACCCATCCGAAACTCACCCGAGCCCTCGGGCTCCAAACCAAATATGTACACTGACTTAAAAATATCATACGAACTTGCTCGAGCAATCAAATCGCCAAAATAACATCAAAATCAATGAATTGAGCCTTAAAACCCAAGAAATCTTTCAAAATTTTATTACTTCCAAATTTTCCAATTTAAGGCTGAAACACGTCAAACGACGTCCGTTTTTAACCAAACGTTATAGGAAGCGCTTAACCAACATATATGACCTGTACCGGGCGTCGAAACCAAAATACGAGCCCGATACCATTACCTTTTGATCAAATTTCAGTTTCATTTTCCTTAAACATTTTTAGAAAACAATTTAAGAGAAAAATTCTTTTACAGGGGTTCTGGACCTCCGATTTTGATTCCTGGCATGCGCCCGAGTTCCATATTTTTCTACGAATTTTCTGAGACCGTCAAATCACGGGTCAGGGTTCGTTTACCACAAATGTTGACCAAAGTCAACCATACAAATATTAATATTAAAATTCTTCAAATTTTTCACATAATTCATATATTTCAACATAAAAAAATTTCGGCTTCACGGCCGGACTGCGCATGCAAATCGAGGCAACTATAAATGATATTTTCAAGGCCTCAAAAGCTCAAAATGATTGAAAAAAATAAGTGATGACCATTTGGGTCGTCACAGAATTTTTCCTTAAAAGTTAAATTGAGTTTACTTCGGTCAACGTTTTAAGTAAGCTAATCCAGATCATATTTTAATGGTCATGATGGGTCTGTTATTGTAATTTAGGACTTGGGTATATGCCCGAAATCGAATTCCAAAGTCCCTATCTTGAAATAGGAATTTTTGTTGAAAATTGAAAGACTAAATATTTATTGATTTTAAGAATTTGGAAAATGTTGGTCTCATTGTTATCAGGTCCGTATTTTGGTTCCGAAGCCTAGTACCGGTCCATTATAATTCTTAAGACTTTTCTGTGAAATTTGGTGAGAAACGGGGTTAGTTTGACGTGATTCGGACATCCCATTGTGAAAATAAAAGTTTTAAAGCTTTCTTGAAAATTTCATTCGATTCCATTCGTAGTTCTATGTGTTATTTTGGTGATTGATAGCGTGAGCAAGTTCTTATGATATTTTAGGACTTGTGTGCATGTTTATTTTGGAACCCAGAGGGCTCGGGTTATTTTCGGATAGGCTACAAGATGTTTTGAACTTAGAAAATCTGTTTTTTGTGCTTCAGCTGATATCTGGTGTGTTCTTCTTCGCGTTTGCGAAGGTACTCTTGCGAACACGAAGAGTGAACTGGACCGGGTGAGTTTTCCATTTTTGCGAATGCGAAGGCCGGGTCGCGAACGCGGAGTGATAGGGGCATCACACTTCGCGAATGCGACCAACTCAATGCGAACGCGAACGCGTAGTGTTAGGGACCTGGGGGAGGGGTCGGCCTTTCCTTCAATGCAAATGCGAGCACGGGCTCGCAAACACGAAGGCCAGGGGGCGTAGCCTTCACGGACGTGATGAGAGATTTGCGATCGCGTAAGCCTAGCAGGCGCAACTCTTCGCGAATTTGACAGTGTTCACACGAACGTGTTGGACACTGTCACCTAGTTCTTAAACGGGTCCCATTACGGGATTATGGCTATTCTTTCAAAATTTTAAAAGCTAGAAAGCCTAGAGACGATTCTTCCAAGATATTTTCTTCCCCAAATTATTGGTATGATTCTAACCTACTTTCTTTCAATTACCCATTATATTTCAAGATTTTTCTACCTAAAACCTAGAGTTTTCATGGTGGAAATTGGGGGTTTGGATAGAATTAGGAAACACGATGAGGGATTCGTGATCACGTAAGCCTAAAAGGAGCAGCTCTTCGTGAACGCGACAATGTTCACGTGAACGATGAACATTGTCGCTCAGTTCTTAAACAGTCCCATTACGGGATTATGGCCATTCTTTAAAAAATTTGAAAGCTAGAAAGCCTAGAGACGCTTCTTCCAAGATATGTTCTTTCCCAATTTATTAGTAAGTGATTCTAACCTACTTTCTTTCAATTACCCATTACATTTCATAAATTTTCAACCTAAAATCTAGGGTTTTCATGGTGGAAA
Organism: Nicotiana noctiflora; assembly: GCA_032618575.1. Classification (NCBI taxonomy): domain Eukaryota; kingdom Viridiplantae; phylum Streptophyta; class Magnoliopsida; order Solanales; family Solanaceae; genus Nicotiana; species Nicotiana noctiflora. The sequence continues at coordinate 88,801 of JASVEL010007646.1, forward strand.
TTGAGGGTTTGGGTAGAATTAGAGATTTTTGTAAAATTGGAATTTAGACCTCGAACGGAGATCGGATTTCAAAATAAATTATATAATTGGGCTCGGGGGTGAATAGTAAATGAATTTTTATCTAATCCTCAAATTTTGACCAAGTGGGCTCGGGGTCGATTTTTGCATTTTTAGGGAAAAGTTTGGGAAATCTAAATTTATGCATTTTAGTTGTTTCCTTTAGCAATATTTGATGTTATAGAGTTACTTGTGGCTAGATATGCGTAGTTTGGAGGCGAATTCTAGGGGAATAGCCCTGATAGAGCTTTGAATTGACTGTAGAGTGAGGTAAGTATCGTAGTTTACCTTGGCTCAAGGGAGTAGGTCTTATTTTCCTATTTGCTATGTGTTTGAATATTGAATATAACGTATATGTGAGGTGACGAGTACATATGCGTTGTTGCCGGGTCATGTCATGCGAGTGGGTCTTATTCATGTAATTATTGCTTTCCGTAATCATATTATCCATGTTTAGACTAGTTAATTGTTATGTTGATAATTTTTATCATGGTTACACACTTTGGTAATAATTGAGTGTTGATTCAAGTTGAGGTTGGTATTGTGGAGCCAAATATTGAAGTACGACTTGTCATGGTCATTTTTATCTCCCTGTTGTCATTGTTCATTTTATGGTCAGGGAGAATGTTAATGCACGAAGAGTGATGTCGTGCCATATTGTGAGTGTTAATGAATGAAGGGTGATGTTGCGCCATGTAGTGAGGTTTAATGCACGTAGAGTAATGTAGTTCCATGTTATGAAAGAGTTAATGCACGAAGGGTATGTCGTACCGTTTCTATTGTTTCATATGGTGAGGTTGAGAGTAAAAGCACGAAGGTGATGCCGTGCATTTTTCTTTATTGTGTTTACTTGTTATTATTGGTTCAAGGTATATTGGTTGATCAAGTTTTCTTTACTGTTGTGATTCTCTATCTTGTAATTCCGTGAGTATGTCCCCCACCCATATTATCTGTCTACCTTTTACTTGCCGTTATTTTGTACATATATTTATAAATTGCACATGTTTATTAAATATGTGTCTTGTATTAGTCTCGTCATTACTTCATTGAGGTTAGGCTCGACACTTTCCAGTATATGGGGTCGGTTATACTAATACTACACATTGCACTTCAATGCATATTTCGATATCAGCCCTAGTTGATCGTGAGGTTAGCAGCTGGACTTGATCGTCAGGAGACCAAGGTGGATATGCTGGCATCCGCAGACCCCGGAGTCTCTTCCTAGTCTTTTTATTTTATTGTTTCTTTTCCTTCAAAACAATGTATTATCTTCCAAACTCTGTTTGTAATAAATCATAGTAGCTCTTGAGCTGTGATTCCATATCTTAAATGTATAAGATATTACTTGTTTACATTATTCCGTAAATCAGTTTTAAATTCTGTTTAGCTTAATCGTTCTTATTATTGAAATTGGTTAAAGTTGGCATTAAGAATCTTCTAATGTTGGCTTGCCTAGCAAGTGAAATGTTAGGCACCATCACGGTCCCTACAATGGAAATTCCATGTCGTGACAAGTTGATATCAGAGCACTAGGTTACATAGATCCACAAGTCACGAGCAAACGTAGTAGAGTATGAAGGATCGGTACATAGACGTTTGTAATTATTTTTCAGGGACTATGGAGTTAGGAACAATTTCACATCTATTCTTCTCAGTTGTGCGATTTCATTCTTTCATTGCTGAATGAACTCTTCTATTCCGTTCTCTCGTAGATGGCGAGAATACGCATATCATCTTCACCTAATCAGTAGCCACAACCCCCAGTGGTAGCTCGTACAAGGGGCAAAGTTTAATGCCGAGGAAGTGGCAGGGCTCAGCCCATAAATTGCGCAACAACACCTGTAAAGGAGCCTCCGATATAGTTTGATGATGAGGTTCCATCCCAAACTGTGCATGTCGGACTAGCTCAGGTCCTGAAGGGGTTTATCGCCACACCAATGCTTCAAGATGCTTTGGTCCGTTTAGTGGGCCATATGGATAGTGTGGCTCATGCCGGTACATTTCCTATCTAGATGTCTGTCAGGCTGGGGGAGGAGCACATACTCCTGCTACTCCTACTCCAAAGCAGATAGCTCCCCAATTTCTGACTCCAGCATCCCAGCCAGTTGGGGTAGTTTAGCCAGGTGTTGCGGCACATGCTAGGGATGGATCAACTATGTCTTTGGAGGTTTTATGGAGATTGGATAGATTTATTAATCTTTTTCCAGTTCAATTCAGTGGTGCATCTTCAAAGGACCCCCAAGATTATCTTGACAGCTATCATGAGGTGCTATGAAACATGGGTATATTGGAGACCAATGGAGTCAATTTTACTGCATTTCATTTGTTGGGTTCGACCAAGAAATGGTGGAGGGACTATATGTTGACCAGACCAGCTGGGTCGCCTGATCTTATTTGGGATCGATTCTCTTAGCTATTTCTTGAGGAGTTCCTTCCTATAACTTAGAAAGAGGACTGTCGGAGGCAATTCGAGTGTCTTCAGCAGGGATCTATGTCTTCCACTTAGTACGAGACCCTAATTGTGGATTTGACCCTTTATGCTATTCTTCTGCTTTCTACCGAGAGAGAGGGACTTTCTCAGCCTATCAAGTTGCAGATGGCTAAGGATACTAGGAGTGAGATTTCCTTTCAATGGACACTAATGTTGCCAGGTGAGTCGAGATGGTTCTAGCTTAGAGGAGTGGTCATGGATCTAACAAGAGACCTCGTCATTCTAGTGGGATAAGTGGTTCCTCATCTAGAGGCGGGGTTCTTTTGGTACAGGCCATCCTCCCATATCGTTTCATTCAGCACTCCAGGCATCCCACAGTGCTTTAGGTGGTCGTGACCCTTATATGTATTATTCTGATCAGCTAGCCTTCTGTGCACCACCAACTCCCATTAGTTCACCTCTACTCCAGAGTTTTCAAGGTGGTTACTCAAACTGACATAGCCATTTTCAGGGACAGGCATCACATTAGCCGAGGTTCCATTTTATTTGTGCTGATTCGAGGCACATTGCTAGATTTTACCCTCGAGCATCGAGCAATTTTTACAATCAGGGTTCTCGTGCCTAGTCCCGGCGTCAGGTGTTTTACCGCCTGCTTAGCCATCTAGAGGTAGGGTTCAGACAACTAGAGGTGTAGGTCGGGGTATTAGAGGTGGAGGTCATGCTGCTAGAGGTGGAGGTCAACCGCTAGAAGTGGAGGCTAGCCAGACAAGGCCCGTCCTTGAGATGTAGTTCAAAGTAATGGGCCCCACCTCCGATGCTATGCTTTTCTAACTAGGACAGAGGCTAATTCATCTAACGCAGTTATCATAGGTATGGTTTCAATTTGTAGTAGAGATGCCTCAGTTCTATTTGATTCGGGTTCTACTTATTCCTTTATGTCATCCTATTTTACTTCATATTTGGTTGTGCCTTGTGATTTTTTGAGTGCCCCTGTGTATGTGTCCACACATGTGGGAGATGCTAACATTGTAGATCATATTTATTGTCCATGCGTGGTTACCATTGGGAGACTTGAGACTCGTATAGATCTCCTACTTCTCGATATGGTCGATTTTGATGTCATTTTGGGTATGGATTGGATGTCACCTTATCATGCTATATTGGATTGTCACGCAAGAAGGTGAACTTAGCCTTGCTGGGGTCTCCTCGATTATATTAGAGAGGGACTCATGGACATTCTACCAATAGGGTTATCTTGTATGTGAAGGCTCGATATATGGTCGAGAAGAGGTGTCTAGCTTATTTGGCTTATGTCCGCGATCTTAGTACGGAGATTCCTTCCATGGATTCAGTACCGGTTGTTCATGAGTTTCCAGAGGTATTTCCTGCATACTTGTTGGGGATGTCACCCAATAAAGATATCGACTTCTATATTGATTTGGCTCTAGGCACTCGACCCAATTTTAATCCGCCATACCGTATGGCCTCGCCAGAGTTGAAAAAATTAACAGAGCAGTTGCAAGATTTGCTTGATAAGGGCTTTATTATACCTAGTATCTCAGCTTGGGGTGCACCCGTGTTGTTCGTGAAGAAGAATGATGGATCGATGATGATGTGCATATATTATCGGTAGGTTAACAAAGTCACCATCAAGAACAAGTATCCATTGCCGACGATTGATGACTTATTTGATTAGCTTCAAGGTGCCAAGGTGTTAACAAAGATTGATTTGAGGTCTGGCTAGCATCAGTTGAAGATTAGGGCATCCCATGTCCCTAAGACAACTTTTCAGACTCGGTATGGGCATTATAAGTTCCTAGTAATGTCATTTGGGCTGACAAATGCCCCAACAACATTTATGGATTTGATAAACCGGATGTTCAAGCCCTATCTGGATTACTTTGTGATTGTGTTTATTGATGATATTTTAAATTACTCTCGTAGTCAAGAGGAGCATGAATAACACCTTTGGATCATCTTTGAGACTCTGAGAGACAGCCGATTATATGCTAAGTTTTCAAAATTTGAGTTTTAGTTGAGCTCAGTTGCCTTCTTCAGGCACGTTACATTAGCAGAGGGTATTCAGGTGAATCCTAAGAGGATTAAGGCAATTTAGAACTGACCTAGACCCACGTCAGCTACGAAGATCTGGAGTTTCTTGGGATAAGATGGTTATTACCATTGGTTTGTGGAGGGGTTCTCATCAATAGCAGCCCATTGACCAGGTTGACTTAGAAGGTTGCACCGTTTAAATAGTCAGGCGAGCTTTTAGAAGCTCAAGACTGCTTTAAGTACGACGCTAGTGTCACGTCCCCGGTTTAACCGCCCTGAATCATCATGACAGAACCTAGTCTCTGCGATTAGGTAGCCTAACAAATGCGAAAAATAAATAATTTGCGGAAGAAATAATTAAAAACCGAAATATAAAAAATGAAACAGTGTTTAAGATGCCACTCGACATATACATACCAACTCTCGAAACTAATAACATTTTTCAAAACACAAAATCTCATGAAATCACAAACGTTTGAATGTCTGCATGTATCCAACTCCAGAATGTCTAACAAAGAAAAGATATAGAAGGGCTAATACTTAAAGAGAGAATAGAAAGGGACTCTTCGGTATTTGGACGGGACAGATATACCTTAGAGTCTCTACAAGCGCCCTGCCTCAAGCATGATAAGACTGAGTGGAAGTACCTGGATCTGCACATGAAAATATGCGTAAAAAGGGGCATGAGTACACCACATCGATACTCAGTAGGTGCCAAGCCTAACCTCGGTCGGGTATTGACGAGGAAGATTAGAGCCCTACTGAGGTTAAATGAAATATAATAGTATAGGAGAACACAGTATAATCAGGTGCAACAATGAGCAATAACACATGATAGAAAGAACAAGAACAACTATAATGGAAACAGAGAAATCACAGAAAGGCAATACAACTTAGCACATACATAACAACCGGGGATCTCCCAAGATACCGTCCTGTAGGTGAAAATTAGGGATTTGGGTAGAATTAGGAAACATGACGAGGGATTCGTGATCGCGTAAGCCTAGCAGGAGCATCTCTTCGCGAACGCGATAATGTTCACATGAACGATGAACATTGTCGCCCAGTTCTTAAACAATTCTATTACAGGATTATGGCCATTCTTTCAAAATTTTAAAAGCTAGAAAGCCTAGAGACGATTCTTCCAAGATATTTTCTTCCCCAAATTATTAATAAGTGATTCTAACCTACTTTCTTTCAGTTACCCATTCATTTCATGAAATTTTTACCTAAAATCTAGAGTTTTCATGGTGGAAATTGGGGATTTGGGTAGAATTAGGGATTTTTGTAAAATCAGAATTTAGACCTCGAATGGAGGTCGGATTTCAAAACAAATTACATAATCGGGTTCGGGGGTGAATAGTAAATGGATTTTTATCTAAACCTCGGGTTTTGACCAAGCATGCCAGAGTCAATTTTGGTATCAGCCCTAGCTGATCGTGAGGTTAGCAGCTGGACTTGATCATCAAGAGACCAATGTAGATCTGCTGACATCCACAGACCCTGGAGTCTCTTCCCAGTCTTGTTATTTTGTTGTTTCTTTTCCTTCAGAACAATGTATTATCTTTCAAACTCTGTTTGTAGTAAATCGTAGTAGCTCTTGAGTTGTGACTTCAGATCCTAAATGTATCAGATGTTATTGGTTTACATTATTTCGCAAATCAGTTTTAAGTTCTGTTTAGCTTAATAGTTCTTGTTATTGAAATTGGTTAAAGTTGGCATTAAGCATCTTCTAACGTTGGCTTGCCTAACAAGTGAATTGTTAAGCGTCATCACGGTTCTGACAGCAATAATTCCAAGTCGTGACATAGTCACATACAATAAAAAGTGATCAGCTGAACACCCTTCGTCGAAAAATATATTTATATATACAAAAAACTAGTTGAGTATATATGTTGAAATTACTTTAACATGTATATTCAACTTTAAATATTCCTAAGAAAAATTCTGATTTTGCTATTATTTGATACTTTATTGGTAAAAAATGACGAATATTTTTTAAAATAAGTCGAGACGTACACAAACTAACCCCAATATTATGATTACAATAAAATATAAGATAATGATGTTCATGAGAACAAACATGCATGGTGTTACATTAGGTGAAGTGTTGGTTTCGTGTGAGAGCGACTCGTTTGGCAAAATTAGCCCACTTTATCTCTTTCACATGGATGGTTTATGCCCACGTAGATCGTGGCCTATGCCTTTATTATTCTTTTTGTTGTATTTCTTTTGAATGAGTACTAATGAATTTAGAATATAATCCCTCTCATATGCAATTCTATGAAACAACAATATGTATAGGTAGATGGATTTAAGATTTAAAATTGATGGATCTAAATTGTGTATATGTTCTCACAACTGGTTTATTAGTTACACTGCTTCATAATATGTCTTTAGAATGTTATACCTCGATATAATACAACTTTTAGTATCTTTTTCCCTCATATATATATGTGTATATATATGAAACCGTGACGCTGCCAATTAGTCTAGGTATCAATTGTCACCTATTCGTCGAAAGTTTATATACCATATAGTTACCTCAAAGTTTATATGTTCATATATTATACGGATTCGAGTCGTGGAAGCATTTACTAATGTTTGTATTGGAGTACAGTGTTGGGAGCAGATTTGACCGAATCTAGTAGCTTTGATTCGAACCATGTATTTATCTTACATTTTTTATTAAATATGTGTAATTTATTAATTTAGAACTCATTAACTTAAAACAATTAGAATCCCGAATGCACAAGCTTAAAATCTTGGTTACGTATGTTGAATCTTCTTAATTTTTTGTGTATGTTATTTATATATATTTTGGCACGCTTATGTGAAATTCTTGGCTCCTCCGCTGATTGAACCTATATATAGCATTGACCTCTACGTACTTACGTGCACAAATTCAACAACAATAACAATCCAATATAATCCCATAAGTGGGGTCTCAGGATGGTAATATATACGCAAACCTTACCCATACACTCGAGAACAGAAAGACTATTTCCGGGCAAATTCCAAGACCAAATTCAAATGAAAAAAGAGTTAGAAAATAGACAAGTAATACATGGAAAAGTTGAGTGATTCTTTTCTCCTTAATTTAGACGTGGAGAAGATGAGAACATGCATATTGATTGTGACTCGTGAGGCTTTTTTTTATGGCCGAATATATACGGAGATATTTAAAATTGGTATAATTTTTTATTTAGACACTTAAAATATGTTGTTTTTATTGAGCACTTATACTACACTAAATTTTTTCCAGTTGGATACTTTTTTGACAATCAGCCAAACTTTTAAAGTGTGTGCAATGCACTCACGGGTGACATGGCAAATGACAAATAAAAAAAAGGATATACATATCATTTTGAGTTAAAAGAAAATATTTTAAAATATATTTAGTAAACAAAGTAAAATAACATACTCAAAAAGAAAAGAAAAACTTAATTTATACCCAATCAGAAAATGACACATCATTAACAAAAGAAAAGACAAAAAAAAGGATACATTGGTGTTCTTAAAATCATTGTTCATGGTGTTCTTCATTATCCTCATGTCTATTCTTATTCCAACCAAATTTAATGTAAAATTTCAAAAGACACTCCTCCAAATTTATTATAACTTCAACTAAAAATTTCTCACCAAGACTTGAAGACAACCCCAATATTAATTTCTCAAATTTTTATCAAATCAAGTAACACATTTTAAACCTTCAAGCTTTATAAATACTCACTAATGATGTTTTGCTTTTTTTTCAAACCATGGAAATTATAACATTCCCGTAGCGAGAACCCTCCGAAAACCTTAGATCTGGTTTTCCCAATCGCACCCATTTCTAACACCACTTTAATCAACTATAGTTTTCCTTGTAAATTTGATAATAGAAAACCACTGTCCAATTCTGTTGCAGGAATGGGTACTGAAATAAAAAATTTGTATTTGTTAGGAGAATTAGTGAGACGATTAAGGTATCATAAACTTACAACTTTGCATTTGTCAAGCAGAAACTTCTTTGAAATTAAAGGCAAGTAAATAGAGATATTTTCCTATTTGTCTATCCTCTTTACAGATTTTATAAGCATTTATTTTTTCTTTTAATGGAGGATTTGGTGGTGAGGGGAGAGCTTGGCGGTGGCTGGTTGTTTGGAGAAAGATTGATTCAAACTTTTTAACTAAATTAATGGTGGAGGCATGATAATGATGAAAGTGGAGGAGGCAATGATAAACATGGTAGTGGACATAAAAAAGAAGAAAGAAATAAAAAAGATCAAAAAAGAAAAAAAACTGTTTTATGGCTCTTCACGTGTTTATATTCGGTGAAACTCACACTGTGTATTAACTCAGCAAGAAGTACCTAATTGGAACGAAGTTCATGTAATGTACGTGCTCATTAGAAACGTCCCTAAATTGATATCTAAATAATATTTCGTGCCAATTTTAAGTCTCTATATGTATTCAGCCTTTTTTCATTAACCATTTGGCGACCAGAAAACATAACATGTACTCATTAATCAAGGTACATGATCCTTATTTCTTTTTCCTTTCCAACTTCTGTGACACTTTGAGCCTAATTTTGTTAAGTATTACTACTGAAATATATTAGAATAAGCCACGATCTTCGTAATTAGTCTATAGTTAAATTGTTCGAATCTAATAGAATTTTTAATAATTTATTATTAATTCATCGCTAAATAAAATTAGCGATGCATTTTTCTATTTAACTGTAAAATTTGTTCCTCGCTAATTTCTATTTTTTAAATAGTGATTATACAGAAAGAAAGAAAAAGGAATAAGATGAAAAAAAAACATAAATAAACGTAATATGAAAAAGTAACTTTCTAAAACTGTCTAGTATAGTCCTCAAAATTTAAACCAATATTAAGGCATAGCCTTTTATAAGCAACCTCTTATTATTGTCTAATATTACCTATAAAAATAAAAAATAAAAATCATAATTTAGCATTAGTTGGTCAAATTAATTAATTAATTAATCTAATTTTTACCTCAAGTGCGAGTGTATATATATATATATATATATATATATATATATATATATATATATATACACACACACACACTAGATGACGTACATGTGCGATGCACATGCCCAATTGTTATTTTTTTTTATTCTTTTCCTTTTAATATTTCATGGTCTATTGCTAATTACAAACTTTATTCGTCTTTGATCAAAGAAAAATAACATAAGCATTTGTGTAATAACGTATAAAACCATATTTACTTGTATTAATTTTTATACATTGAACAATATTCTATAATAAAAATATTTTATTCCTATACCAAATTTGTGATTGAGATACTCTAGGGTGTAATACAATTTTCTTTATCATAATTATATGTTGGAATTTTTTTAAAAATATTTAATTTTGTATTTATGTATTTTGAAATTTATATATTTGTTGAATTATTTATTGAACACAGAAGAAATTTCCAACTAACTTATTCATAGAAGAAAAAGTATAATCATGCATAATAATACGTCTTATGTTGCCCAGTATATAATAAAGAAAACAAATCCCAAATTAGTTGTCTTAACCTTTTGTTTATATTATTCTCAAATAATGTTTTATAGAGGGAATCATTTTTATACACTTTGAACAATATTAGATAATAAAAATATTTTATTCTTAAATACTTTTTTCCTAATCTTGTAAAGTATTCCAATTAAAATTGTAATTTTTCACGAGAACTTGTTTAAAGTTATACCAATTGATACTAATATAAGAACACCTTAATAAAAATATACATAATTTATTGCCACTTTTTCTTTAAATGTCTTTAGAAAATAGTCAATAAATAAAACAAATAATATTTCTTAAGGAGATAATAAAATTGTTGTATATAAATGTATGTAACCCTTTTATAATTTTAATCAAATAAACGTTGAATTATAAAATTACGAATATTTAGTTAGAAGTACTAATTGAAAAAAAAATAGGTAGTCTACTTTCAAATAAAAGATAATTAAGGTTGAACATGAAGTGGGGTCCACACAAAAATTCAATAATTTAGCCCACGTTACTTTTTTGGTTTAGAAACCACAATCAAATTAGCAAAGGATGAAATTATAATTTTGAAATGACCATGATGCCCTTGGTCAACATTTCTTCTCTCTCCTATATAATAGAAATATATATCAACCTAATATAAACCTTTTCTCTTTTGTTCCAAGATCTTATTTGTATCTTTTCTTTTTTAAAAAGTTTCTTTTATGTTAAGAGATTTTTATATTTTTATGCCACATAGGAAACCTTATCACCCTCAATATTTAAGGTTTGCCTTAATTACATTTAGTATTCTAAATTATCAATTTTATACCATAATTAGTTAAGGGTATAATTAATTGTATATTTTTTACTCCTCAATTAAAGGAATTATCTGCACGTTTTTCTCATCTAACCCCTCCGTCCCACCCACAGTTTACCCATACCCACGTTCTTTTTACCATTTTCATCTTCTGAAACCAAATTCTCCCTCCAAATTCCCAGAAAATTGAAGAAACCCTTCAACAAAATTGGTTCCCCATTTTACTCCAGTTGAAGTTCATCAAAACTAAAGTCAAATCTTCAAAGTTCATACACACATTTACCTTCAGTATCAAATTTTCTCAATGAAGAAGAACAAACCTTCAAAGAGACAAGAGAGCAACAATTCCACCATTAACAATAATTAAAAAGCTTTAAAGCTTTGAATTCAAATTTGGATTTTCAAAAATATTTATTTGTTTTGATTGGCCATTGTTGAAAATAATTGGGAATGTGTTTTGGAGTTTATATCTCAATTTTGAGGGGTTTTGGTGAAGATTAGACTTGATTTTGACTGAAATTCAGATTGAAACTCGAAAAAGAAGAAGAAGAAGAAGAAGAAGAATAAGAAGAAGAAGAAGAAGAAGAAGAAGAAGAAGAAGAAGAAGAAGAAGAAGAAGAAGAAGACATATTGCATAAATTTTAGATAAATTGTAGACTATTTTTTACAAAAGATTTTGTAGAAGTTTTAGTCGTTTTGGATTTGTGAAAACAGAAAATAATGCATCTACAATAAGAATACAAATAATCTACGATTTATCTACAAAATATCTACAAACTTGATACATTGAATTTTAATATCCCAATTCCCATCCAATTGTAGCATAATTATAATTTTTGACATAATTACATTTTTCAGAAAGATTTGTTGAAGTTTTAGAGGTTTTTTATTTGTGAAAATAGAAAATAAAGCATCTACAATCATAATACAAATAATCTATATTTATCTGCAATTTCTAGAATATGTCTTCTTCTTCTTCGAGTTTCAATATGAATTTCAGTTAAAACCAAGTCTAATCTTCACTAAAACCCTTCAAAATTTAGATATAAACTTCAAACTATATCCCCGGTTATTTTCAACAGCACCCAATCCAAACAAATCATAATTGTTGAGGTTTTAGCCTTTTTTTATTTGTGAAAATAGAAAATAAAGCATCTTCAATTAGAATACAAATAATCTATATTTATCTGCAATATGTCTTCTTCTTCTTCTTCTTCTTCTTCTTCTTCTTCTTCGAGTTTCAATATGAATTTCAGTTAAAACCAAGTCCAATCTTCACTAAAACCCCTCAAAATTTAGATATAAACTTCAAACTATATCCCCGTTTATTTTCAACAGCACACAATCCAAACAAATAATAATTTTGAAAACCCAAGTTTGAATTCAAAGCTTTCAAGCTTTTTAATGGCCATTAATGATGGAAAATATCTGGAAGAATTTACTTCCATAATTGTAGCTCGCCTAAATAGGAATATCTGGAATATATGATTGATTTGATTTACGCCAAATCTTTTTAGAATATTCTGTTCCTCAATTTTAGCTCAACAAATTAGGAAGATTCAGCTAATGTTAATTAGTATTTAATGATTGGTAATAAATATAGAAAAAATATGGACAAGGGCAGGTAAATTAAAAACTATACATATTTTTGATAATAACCTTTCATACATGGTATAAAAAAGAAAAAATCTTTTTTGTTATTCCTTTAATTCATAGATAAGTGTAGAAACTTGGAGATATCAATTATCAGATATTGTTAAGTTGGTATATGTAGGGTATGAATCATATGAACTTTTGCAAAGTAAAAAAAGTATAGGCCTTTTAGGTAAAAAGGAAATATATATCACATCTAATACATACATCTTCAAAACCCTAATTAAGACAAGTCCATGGCTTCTTTTTTCTCTTGGATTTTCGGTATTTGTATTTAGTATTCGAAAATTTACTAGTTCGATTAATTTGAATTTAATTTGCATTGAGTAGGTCTATTAAGCGGATAAATCGCTCCTTTACTACAAATTGTTCTTCATTTTTAGGTTTTGAACCAAAAACGCATGGTTAAGATTATGGAATCTCATTCATCACACTACATCGCTTGCTATCACTTTGCATTTAGTACTACAAATTGGATGACTAGCAAGTCAATGTTCAACATCAACTTCTCAAGCTTACTTGAGTATATATATGGATGTTAAATGAGCGGGTTGGTCGATTTTGAGCGGATTAAAATGGGTTTGTTAATAATTGGGTAGATCACTTGACCCGCCTAAAAGTAACTTGGATTAAGACGTGGTGGACCAAATGGGCGAAAATTTGAGTCATATCCCAACCCATTCAACTCTTATCAAGCCGTACAAAATATATGTTATTTTCTTATGAATTGTACAATTACTAAATAAGATTTTTTTCCTTATTTTATTATGGTTATATATAACATATCAAATAAAAAAAATATTTTAAAGATATTTTGGCAAAGTTACTTATGGATTAATTTGGGTTAAAAGTCAGCTCAACTTTAAATGGGTTGAGATGGATTGGATCAAGGTGGATAGGGTTTAATAAATGAGCGGGTCATGACCAACCCAACTTTGGACGGGTTGGGCGGGTCATTTGGGCTTGGACCAAATTTGGCAGCCCAGGGACGAAACTACAATAGAGTTACATGTTCGAACAAATTCAATAATTTTTGCTTAGATCTTGTATTTATATTAAAAAGTTTATTAAATATATATTAAAAATTTAATAACCCAATAACCAAATAAGCTATGAGTCAATAGAAAGTCCGAACTCATTAACTTCAAATCCTTTACGCCTCTGAATTCTGATCTTACCAAATTTTTTAAAATTGTTAATGAAAATAAATAACGAATGAAAGAGAAAGAGATGTTGAGATCAACTCGACAATTACATGAACCTAACTTCATACAGATAGTAGCGAAAAGAAAACTACATCAAATTAGGATGGAGATTAGTACATCAAACTACATCAAATTAAGATGGAGATTAGGGATAATATTCACATAAAAAAATGGTATGCTGGTGATTTTTATGTGCTGCTACCTAACTTTTGGTTATTCAAATTAATATGTATTCAGAGATAAAAGCTATTCAGTTAGGCTAAAATCGATGTATATTATAGTTGATTTTTACATTTGGAATTCATCCAAGAACTAACATAAATTTAAGTGTAAAAGCTTACTATAATTACTATTAAAATGGCATGCAACCGATACACTAAGCTCCCGCGTAATTCGGGGACGGGGCTGACCACAAAATTCTAATGTACGCAACTTTACTTTGCATTTATGCAAGAGACTGTTTTCACGGCTTGAATATGTGACATCTTGATCACATAGCAACAACTTTACTAGTTACGCCAAGTGCAGCCCAGTGCAATGAAAGTTACTATTAAATAGTAGAAATAATAAAACCCATAAAATAAAATGGGTTTAATACTAAAAGTCTTAACTTTTGGAACCATTAAGTTTAAATTCTGAATGCGCCTCTCGTCATATTCACTTCCTTTTGGAAAGTATGTGGAGCATTCTTTTGAAGCTTTCAACTTGACACAAAATCCTTAAGTTTCCTTGTTGATTATAGCCAAGCTCATTAGCAGAAAAATCAAGCAAAGTTACAAGACAAGGATGCTTAATCAATTTCATTGGTATCAATATTTTCTCCATTATTTCTTCATTTCCAACAAGAACTGGAACATACCCTTTGCAAATAGTTTGATCTTTTTCTTGAATTTCATCACTTCTCAATCTCACATAATCACAAGGAAATGAAGATTTTTTCACTCTCATTCCTAATAACCTCATATTCACAATTATATATTCAAAAAAAAAAAATGAATTGAAGAAAATATTTGCTCTTCTGACTCGGGTTGAACCTTTATCAGTGGAGGAAAGGAATAGCGATGGATTAAAGAATCTTGCTTAGAAAGATGTTAATGTACTGGTTATGTTCATCAAAAATAGCATAATTAAGCTCTATTTATATTCCTCTTGCTTATCCATATGTGATTAGGGAATTAATAATGTTTTTCTTGGCTTATATGTTTTATTTTATCAATTAAGTGACTATAAACACCGTCCCTATGATGTCATTTAAATTGAAGTTATAGTTTAATTAATCTCTTCCTTGTCGTTCAGTTTTATTTTGCAATTATTTTTTGAATTATTGACAATGTCCAACAAAACTTGATAGTTAATTAACTAAGAAATTACAAAGTTATGAATTATTAAAAGAAGCAGTTTTGGTGAATCATCAGTCGATGAATTATTTTGATATATGAAATGTTGAAGCAGCTAAAACCTAAGCTTCAATTTCTTAACAATTGCAAGTCACCAAAATAAAGCAAGATTAGTTAAAAACTTAATAGTTTTATTGTTGCAGTCATTATATTTTGAATTATTTTGAATAATTTATTCTGATTAGAATTACATGGATCAGAATGAAAAACGTAAAGCCATTGAGCGTTTGACTACATGAAGTGTGAACAAGAAATATGACAAAATTTGCCCCACTGAGAGAAACTTTATGTAGTATGAGAGTCATCTAATATGAGCAGCGAGAGTTGCGGTAGGGTGAATATATTCCCTCGACTCTTAACTAGAGGTCTCGAATTTGAGTTCTAAGAATGAAAAAATTTGATAGAAATCGAATTTGAGTTCTAAGAATGAAAAAAATTTGATAGAAAGCTTTTTCCCTTTTAATATGTCTTTCACAATGTAAAATCAAATTGATCAGAACTCCAATATAGAGATATCGAATTCGAATTCGAGAATGCAAAAAATTCTAATAGGAAGCATTTTCTCCTTTAATATATGTCTTATACACAATATAAATCTAAATTAATTGGGACCTCAATATGAATATCTGGAAAAGAGAGTCATCTAACATGAACATCATTGTGACTTGTAAGTCTTATCATATTTGACTGTTGCTATAAATAATACTCTATATATACTATTAGTAATCTAACTTTAATCTTAAAAAATAATATTTTTTGAAAGCACTTATTTCACCTCATTAGCGTACTTCTAAGTTAAGGAGTATTAAGTTATTAGGCTAATCAATCTTTAACTAGCACTTATACTATGTCTCCGTCATGTAAATGTCAGTATAAATGATTTAAGTTTTATATCTATGAACAAGTTCGTTAAACTAGATTATTAATTATTTATTGGACTAATTGAGATGATCTATAGAAAGTTACACGTATTGCAAACGCATTAAGAAATGAGAGTAATTAGAGAACATATAATTATATGAGTATAACATTAATCAGGAGATTGTTTAGAAAATTATGTGCATTTGATTTAAATACTTGAAGTTGAAGCATGTTTAGTGACATGAATTATTTACTCATTACAATTGACACCAAACTTTAGTTTGTATTAAATGCATAAGTGCATAATCCTATTGGTTGCATATAAATATATGTGTGTGTGTGTGGAGTGTTATTGTGTGCATTACACATGCCAAATCATGAATTGAAATGTTGATAGAGGCCATTTTTATGCCTTAACAATGATCATGAATTAGATTCTTGCATTATTTTAAACAGAGGGAAAGGTCAAGGCTCAAGTGTCCCTTATGGCTTGTCAAAAGACACTTAGAACAAAGGCACACGAATGCAAGATCGATAAAACCAACAATTATTCATATATTTAGTGAAAATATATTTTGAGTGATTTTTTGCTGCTTCGTCTTAAAATTTACATTAACTTTGAAATGCTTAGAAAGTCAATAATTGAATCTTATTATACCTTTCGTTAACCAAATCAGTCAGTTCACGAGTCCAAAATATTCATTTGAGCAAAAGAAAAGGTTGAGAAAAGAGAAGAGAAACAGATGATGAAAGACTGATCATTAGTGATATACCTTATAGAGACATCAAATGGTACCTAGAAGGCTAGATAGGACCTAAGGTACTAATACTAAATTGGGCAATATACCATCTTTCATCTAGTAAGCAAAAATAGTCCATCACCGCAAAGTAGAAGGAAAGATAACAAAGATCCATATGCAGACCTGTTAATTACTATATACATTATTAACAAAACTTTGCAAATATTTAGAACCAAAATATAAACTCCATCTTTAGTGAGTTCTTTTTTTGTCCTTAATTTTCAAAAGCCGATCAGTACAGTTCACGTGTCCAGAAACATCAATTTATATAACCAACCAAGGAACACCGTTTAGACTTTAGAAATGTCAGTAAACTCACAATTCAAAGGGCTGTATCAAGGCCTTCATCAGAAATGAAGGAAACACATGTAAATGTCTGTGTAAAACAACTGAGTCTGAGCAGCATCTCAGCTCAAAGGAAGCAAAAGCCTAGAAATAAACCATGAATTTGTTTCTAAATGATGGAACTGAAATGCAACCGAATGAGGATTTTCAGTGCTTTTGGGATATAGCAGTATCTGGTTGCTCAGTTTCACCTAAAGCAATTGGTAGCGTCTCACTGAGTAACGTCCTGTAAATCAGATAAAACAACCTCAGAATTATTTTGGTAATCTTGAGCACTGAACTCGTCGATTCAGAATACTACTGAAATTAATTTTACATTAACCAAAACCTGCTTTAATACCATAAGCACTAGTTAACTGGGACAAATTGAAGACAGATAAATAAAAATGCGCAAATAAGTTTCTACCATTGCAAAGAAATAACAGTAATAGACATCAAATAAGCACATAATACCTTTGTGGAATATTAGTTTCTTGTGACAATGCCTTCTCCAGTCTCTCCTCAAACGGTGTTGCATGCCAACTAACTTTTTGATCCTAAAAAGTCACAAAGACATCGGTTTATCCTTATTGAATTATATAGCTGAGAATAAGAGAACGAGTACAGGAAGTATGACAAACCTCTTTGTACTTGTTAGTAGAATTTGGAATCCCATTTCCATCCCACCATTTAGGTGATATAGGACAAGTTTCATCATCATTCCAATGAGCAGCAACCAACCCAATAATAGGTCTATCTCCAGGAGTTTTACCATAATGAACATTTTCACCACCAGAAACAGAACCAAGATGCTGCTTACCCTGCACCTGATTGATTGTAAGTGGTTTTGAGTCTATATCAACTGAAGTTTCTGAGAATCCGGATATTCCTAGGTCTGATATAAGGTTTGCTTCATCAGGCCTTTGATCAGAATCTGTCGTCTGGCTGGACAATAATCTAGAATTGGAATCTTGAGTGGAGTAAGAATCTTCATTTAACAATTCCTTTAACTGTGAGGCATTATCCACAGGGTTTAAAACAGGATACACAAACTGAGACCTGATCCGCGCAGTTTTAACAATTCCCATGTGGTCCAAATATGCTGGAAAAATGGTTCCAGGCGTTTGCATCTCATCAGATAGCTTTAATGGGGTTGGGTAGGGTGAATACTTAGATGCATTATAGCCGCCTGATGATTCAGACTGTTCAGAACTTTGACTGGTTTCAGAAGAAATACATTTTGATGACACTAAAGACAGATCTGACTCGCTTTCAAAATGGACGGATCTGTATCTGTACTGGGAAGTTGGAGCAGTGACTGGTAAAGCTACTGAAGCTGTGTTATCATTAAGAGCCAGATTAGCATTAACCTTGACGAATATCGGAGTGTTAGAATTCCCACTGCCATCAATGGAGTTCTTAGAGAAACTTTGACCACTTTGTCCATCCGTCAAACAACTACAGAAATATAACTTCACATTAGATGGCTGTTCATGTCTTTTACATTAGTGAAACATCAGATGTTAAATGGCTTGAAGCTACAGGTGATCATAGAAAGAGAGACTTTATTTTATCTGTATATACTTCAGAGTGAAACAAACAGGAATAACAAAAGGTGGATCAGTATATGCAATGCATTCTTTAGAAATAACAGCAATATTTCTTGCAAAGTCAAAACATGTATGTTCCAGAGATAGGACGCGAATAACAAATGCCAACTTATACACAAAGCAACGTGACATTTAATTCTAGAGAAGAAAATGAAAGGGATTATATACTTTCATTTCCATTTGATATCATGTTGAGTAATGTCTCAAGAATATCATTTAATCGAAATTCTCTAGCCATGTTTTAGTCTCTTATGTTTAGATAATTTTTATGCGTTGTATGATGGAATAACTAATGCGGTTTTTGTTTTTGTTTGTTTGCCTTTCTTTTCCATGCGCCGAGGGTCGATTGGAAACAGCCTCTCTGCCCTCTCGGGTAGAGGTAAGGCCTGTCTACATATTACCCTCCCCAGACCCCACCTTGTGGGAATATACTGGGTTGTTGTTGTTGTTGTTGTTGTCTCTAGCCATGTTTTAAGGTTAGATTTCCACCTGCTAGGCGTATGCACCAACGAACCAGATTGCTTGTTTACTCCATTGGTTCTGATAGGTGTGAGCTGATCAGGTTGCGAATTAGAGATGAGCTTCTGAAATGTTGCATCAGAGGGCCAAGAATTGAATTTTAAAGGTTCAACTTCTTCCACTGGAGCTGATAGGTCTTTGCATTTCACTGAGCAGTTTCGAATTTCAGCAGGGGTCTCAGGTAAGGTTCCACAAGCTTTGAGAAACTTGGCCTGCAAGAAATTAATCTGGATAAACTATGTAATCCAGTAATTCGCAAAAGTTGAAACTGGCCACCTCAGCTTAAAGCTTGGACTTAAAAGTAAATCTTTAGAAGGAGGCATTAACTTTCACCTCTCAAAGCCGAAAAGAAAGCTTACGAGGTCCTTGTAAAAACAGTAACCGTTAACAAATAAGAAAGCACAACTATGGTAACATGCACGAGCATCCAAATGAATTTTAGTACCATACTCAATGTTACATCAAGTTTCTTTCAGCAGATCAATCACAAGCCACTGTTTTCCATTAAATACTTGAGTTTCACTTTCCAAAGTAGATATGATGCAGCTTCAACAGCCAAATAAGAAGGTAAGAGAGATAGTACCGAACCACAGTGTTAACAAGATACATGTAGCTGCTGAGTGAATGATCCAGAATGAAATATCAATAGATTGTAAAGACCAAAATTGCACCTCGACAAACAGAAAGAGCTAACGTGACAAGAAGCTCAGACTTGGTTAACAAAGAGTAGGTGTAAAGACAAAATTCAGCATCTGCTTTCTTTATGTCCAAACGTATTCCTAACTATTTACAGGTGGACCTAGCATATACTACATGACTTTGACGACAGTGGTTTTTCTAAAATGAAAGCACACAAAGGTCAACAAAAAATTGTGCAGATGCTTGAAAGAGTAGCAGGATAATTGAAACTGAATTCTTGCTTCCAGAACATCCTTGATGTAGGTTTCAATCAGAAAAACTTTTACGCAAGTGAAATGTTAAAATAAAAACCTTTGCTTTGTAACTAGTAAAAACTAGTAAGGAAGAAACTCCTACACTGTTTTTCCTCTTTTACACGGAGAAGAGATATGAAAATGGGAAGCAAAAGATAAGTTTAGGAATTCTAAATATTCATGCAGTCAACTTAGTTTCAGTTTCAATTGATATGAAAAATTACTATGTGAGCTATTATTTCATCTTAAGATAATAGAAAACACAAAAGAGAATGTTTACACCTATATTTCTTTATTCATCTGCTTATATCAAATCCCTGATATTATCCCTCTTTTGCAGTTCAAATTCAAAATTTAAAGGCATGTTACTATATCCTTCAAACAGTTCCTTTTCATATCTCGAATTTGCAAGAGCATATCATAACTCATACAATTCCAAGAGAACCAACCTGATTCCTAAGTTCATTTGTCTCCAACAGTGTGATAGGTGTATCCGAACTCTGATTCGCCACTTCTTCACAGCCCAAAGTGTTGGTCTCATCTTTATTTGGAACCAGCATTATAGAAAAAGATATGAACTTGAGTATAACTAATTTCAATTTAATGAACAACTCCCTAATTTAGTTTGTCAATAATGTGATTAATTGAAAAGCCTACCTTCAGTTAAAAGTGAAGGCAGCAGGCTTCTATTGCGAGACACCAAAGGTTCCTGATCAAGCAACAAAAACAGTCAAAACATATAAAACAAAAACAAAAAGGAAAACTCAATAGCACCAAGTATTTACTTCTTTTAGTAGTAAAGCAAGCCAGGAAAAAACTGAAGATTTTCAGATCTCACAAAAATAAATAATACTATGAACTATCACTCAATCAGTAAACTTGACTCTTTCTTATTTAGCAGACAAAATTACAACTTCGAAATTAAGGAAATTAACAGTATCTGATTCTATATCTATAATATAGCTCCGGATCATAAATTAGCTGCAGATTTTTTTTTTTACAGACTATATTCAAATGCCAAAAAGAACAACGAGAAGTAAAACTAAATAGCTTCTTTTCTCTCATTCTCACAATTTCTTCAGAATTGAGTAACACAGCTACTTCTTTGCTGATTTAGACCCTACTGCTATTGCGAATTCTAAGAAATGAAGTAATCGAAATCTCAAATATTAGTTTTTTTTTTTAATCATTTCGTAGTTCTTTTGACCAGAGTAACTACAATTTCACCACTAAAACCCCAATTCATTGTTCTATTTGCTTCTTTCATCACTTCATCAGCAGCCGAACAAAATGGCAACAAAAACAAACTTAAAATATAACAAATTAAAACACGAAATAACCTTAGTAGGACTAGATTGCGAAACAAAACTCGATTGCGAATTGTTACAAGTAGCATTAGGAACTGTAACGTCCTTGATCTTGAAACAGCCGAAGAGACAGCCCATGACCGCCGTAACCACCGCACGAACCACCGTAATCACGGCGTTAGGGTTAGAATTGTTCAATTGATCACAATCTCCGATTACTAGCCACGACCACACCATAATTCCTTTATCTCATACTATTAATAATAATAATTGATCAATCATTATCCGAATATTTGTATTTATTAATTGATTAATAGCGCATTATTCTCTGTAACTAAGCTTTCAATTCACAATGCGTAAAATCCGATTCAGAGGTGAGCAGTCACTGCGTTGATAGAATGTAAATGGATTTTTTTGAAATTTGAAGCTGGAATTTAGACGAGGGAAATAAAGTATGAGCGTTTTTCGGGTTTTATCTGTCACGTGTCTGTAGTCGATTGGTGGATTCGTCGTGGAAGGCGGCTTCAGCTGGAGCGCGTGAGGTAATGAGCTGTTTTGGTTACTCTAGTGAATTCTTTTGTGCTTGATTCTATACGTGTGGAACTTCTCTCAAATCAGTAATCTGAGGGCATGTGATTCAGAAAGAAATAGTAAGTTTTATCTTTGTTGGAGTAATTAGAGTAAGCATGTATGTGGCATGGCATTAGAGTCCGTGTGACAGTTGCACTGCTTAGGTGATTCTTTCATAATGGCAGGTGTGACATAAATTGGGTAATTCGATGAGAGATTAGGCATAAAAGTGTGGTTTAAAATTGCTCGAGGATGAGCAAAGCTTTAAGTATGGGGTGTTGATAATAGGTGAATTGACCTATGATTAAGCCCCAAAAGAATCACTTTATTGTAGAGTTTTTATTATAAAAGTGATAGCAAAATGCTCTTATTAGTGCTTTTCATGTTTTTCAGTTTACATACATTAGAAGAAGGCTATTGAGTGATTTTGTATCATTTATGGAAGAAAAAGAAGCCAATCGCATCAAAGTCTCCAAGTGCATCATTTGAAATACACAAATGAGGCCTGGAGGTAAACTGTCGTGGTCCCAGTGTGGGCGAGGTAGGACCGCGGTGAGCTATCAGAGGAGATTAAGAGAGGCCTTTAGGCCGTGGTCCCGACGTCGGCGCGGTAGGACTGCGGCAGGCGACGAAAAATTAAGGGACTGAAGTGCAATTCCGGATTTCTTAGCCTAAAACCCTATTTAAATACTAAAACTTGCCCAAATGAGGCATGTAACATCATTAGAGAGTACTTTGGCAAGAAAAACAATTATGAGAGATCACCCAAAACATCTTTATTTCTTTTCTTCTTTGTTTTCTTGACATTCATGATTATGAATATTTTAGTATTTTACTTACCCATTGTCATAAGTAGCTAAAAATCTTAATCTAAGGTTTTGATGGAACCCGTTGGGAATTACTTGGTTGTTTTATCAATATAATTGAGAGAGTGTGTATATTTAGGTGATTGTATGAACAACATCACTCCCGGTATATAGACGAGAGTCATAACCGGGGATTTAGGGGTTGGATTAGATAACGAAATCCCAGGTGCAATCTAAGTGAATCGTATTGTGAAATTAGCTAGCGTAGCTTGAGAAAGTGTGTCTAGTAGATTATTATAATTACTTGAGGAAGAATTATGATAGATGGAGTGTGCATGATTGTTAGAGATAGCTAAATCATAATTATAAGAAATAGACAACTGGGGAAAAGACCAACGGGGGAAATCATTGCGTTAGACCTTCTTTATATTGTTTACACATCAAGCTTAGTTAATATTCAGTTATTCATTACTTTCAGTATTAGTTGTTAGGAAATCAATAATTGTGAACAAGAAAGTTTGGGAAAATAGGTTGTGTAAATTGAGTAAATTAGACAGTGGTGATTGGTGGGTTAATTCTCTGTCGTTCGACTCTGGGCTGCAATACTCAGATTATATTTGCAACGTCCGCTTAGTCTTTTGTGAGACTCAGTTGAGCGTGATCACGGTCCAAAACACAGTCGAGCCCCTCGGGACCCCACCCAACTACTCCAACAAGTCTATAAACATAATACATACTTGCTCAAACTCTCGAAATGTGTAAAACAAAAATAAAACCAAGAATCACACTCCCAAAATCAAATTGAATCAAATTATGAATTTCAAGTTTCCAAATCACTCTGAACGCATCGAATCATACTTAGACTACTCGGAATGATGCCAAATTTTGCGTACAAATCTTAAATGACATTACGGAACTATTCCGGATCTCAAAATTCAATTCGGACCTCCATATCGCCAAAACTTATTCCAACACAAATTTGAAGAACTTCAAAACCTTCAAAGAAACGATTTTTACTAGTAGGTGTCAAAAAGCTCCCGGGTTATCCAAAACCCGATGAACATACGACTAAGTCTGAATCATCATACGAATCTATTGGAACAGTCAAATCCTGATTCTGTTGTCGTTTGCTCAAAATATTTACCGAAGTTAAACTTTGACTTTTTAGCTAACTTGAAGGAACCAAGTATTCTGATTTCAACCCGAACCCTTTCCAAACCCGAACTAACCACCCATGTAAGACATAAAACAGTAAAAACACGTACGGAAAGTCTTATTTAGGGGAACGGAGTTCTAGCAAACGACCGGTCGGGTTATTACAACTAATAGTGGAGAAGTCACGGGAAATAAAAAAATCTGTAAATCCACCCATTATTTAATTAGTTCAGTTATAAGAGAGCTACAAATTTGACTTTTTTACAAGACGTGTCGACCACTGATTAGT
Source organism: Nicotiana noctiflora (assembly GCA_032618575.1). NCBI lineage: Eukaryota > Viridiplantae > Streptophyta > Magnoliopsida > Solanales > Solanaceae > Nicotiana > Nicotiana noctiflora. The sequence continues at coordinate 113,093 of JASVEL010007646.1, forward strand.
ATTAGAAGAACGTAACCTATGCTATATTTGCCTAATTGAAGTGAATACATTATATTAAGAGGCTATTGTGTGAAATAGGTACAAATGGCAGCTCAAAGGTAACAAAAATATTGATTATTAATGAATGCGTCGTACTATCAAACTAAACTCATGTTCATCACAATTACAGAATTTGAATTTCTTAAGCTTGAACAAGAGGTAATTCATAAATTATGTATTAAAATAACGAGAGAAAATGGTATAAGCAGATAAAAATTACTAGGTAATTTTTTTAAGCTATCTAATCCTCGGTTGATAGAGTTACAACTGTTGGGTTTTTAATGTATTTAATAAATATATTAAATACTTAAACGATGGTGAATGAGAAATGGAGGGAAATAAATTTTTAAGTGAAATTTTAAGTTCTTTCCCCTTGGTAAATGGGCAGTGTCCCATATTGGAAGAGGAAGATGTTTTTTATGGGTATATAAGTAATTGTTCTTCTTCTAGCTCTTAAAGAGTTGAGAAGAAAGCAAGCCTCGCGTCGTCGTCGTCGTCGTCACTCGGCTCGGCTTCGGATTCAGATAATTGTGTGAGCGAGTGTTTTGAACTTATATGTTCAGTATGGTCCCTATTAGCCGGAATGGCGGTTGGATATCCATGTGATGAGTATGTTAGTATCGTGGGGTGTATCTATGTGATCTTGGTAGTGATGAAAGAGTCTGCTGAATAATAGATGAGTTGTCGAGTGTTCGATTCCTATTGTGCTTTAATGTGTAGTCTGAGTTATGGGCGCGTGAAGAATGTGTTCGTATCTCCTAGTTGGGTAGTGAAGTATATTACATATGGCGATATGAGTTCAGACTCAGAAAAACTAAATGGCTGTGTATTATGTATATGATAGTGGAAGGTATGTTGGAATATTAAAACGAGGCGAAGCATGTGAGTTATCTCCTGCGGAGTGTTTTTGAGTGGTATGACCCTTATGTGTATGATAGAAGATCTCATGAGTAATTGAAGTGTATGTGTTAAAATTTGAGAATTTGGGACGCTTAAGAAAGTGGACTCAGCTGATGTGGAAATGAATGCAAGGTTTGTAGAGAATGTCAGTGCTAGATGATCTGTGTATTCACAAAACTTGTAAATGATTTGAGTTTGATCTCATTGTGGCATCATGGCATCATTAGAGTAAAAGTGTTATGAGTTGTTAAGAGTGCCTTTATATATGGTTTCGAGCCAAGTTGGGAGGGTTACTGTTGGTCAGCTGATTGCGTGGTTATATGCTATGTTGGTTTCGTTTCGAGGTATGATGGCGGATCAGTTCTGGTTACATAAATTGAGCCGAGGATGGCACATGTGAAGGAAAATTTTTACAAAGGTTATATGGTGCTTTCGTAAATGTGAGAAAATACTAGGATGTTTTGAGCTGCTGTTTGATAAAGAATGCTTAGTGTATAGAGAAGAAAGATGGTTGTTTGTACATGTATAAAATTATGTTCTGCGGTGTCAGAGTACTAATAAGGCACGAGTAGTTCTGTTCAATTAGGACAGGTGAATTACAGCTGAATAAGAGTGAATGACTCTCAATAATGGTTTTACTGTGTTCAAGATTTTGCATGTAACAATCAGGTGTCTTAAGTTTGTGTATGTGGCTTGAGACTGTGTTTTCATTAGAAAAGATCAAGACTTGTGGTACTTTATGTTAATCATGGGATTCTATGTATCCGCATTTGGAAGGTAATGGTAACGAATTCAGATTCGCAGGAAGTTCTTCAAAGTAAAGTATTTTGGAATGTGGTATTTCTGGGAAACGTTTGAGAGGGTATTTAGTGGCCTACGGGTCTCAGACAGTGTGGTATTATGTTCGAGTCTCGTGTGTTAACCCGAGTTGATGTATTGTGGTGCTACAGCAAGGGATAATATCAAATTAATGACGAATCAGGAAGGAAATTGGATAAATAGAATAGCTTGATAATAAACCGAATCGTTGTGATAAGGATATGATTAATTTTTTGTATGTGTTCGAGGGTAATGAGTCTTTCAGGTATTGTGCAGCAAGGCTCTTGAGTGCTGGCAGTTTGCTTAGCTCGGTTTGGGTAGAAGGATTCAGTCCTGACAATTTAGCTTATGCAATAGAATTGGGAGAGGGGGTTCTTGAAGTGTTTTACCGTGGTTTGAAGATGAGTATATTTCCTATGGGTCTGTGAGGTAGGGAGTGTGTAATGATTTTTCTTCTATATAAGATCATGAATGTTCTTGACTAGTTGAGTGCGTAGATGTCTGCGGCGCAGAAGAGAGATAGGAGTCCTCATGTTATCCTAGTTTGGTATGGTCTATGTGTTATGATATGGATAATTGAGATTTGCGTGTTCAAGGTTTTGGTTCAGTTCATAATGGAAAGTCATTAAATTCTAGAGAAGCACAGGCAGCTGATGATGATTTAAAAACCGACCTTCTTATGATTAAGGAAGATGGTACTGCTATTCTAGTGATTTGACATGGGTATATACTCAAAAGAAAGGGGTAGGGTAATGTAAACTGGTAATACTTTGGTGGTATTGTGGTATTCTCCTGTTGGATCGACTGTTGATAATTGAGTTATTGATGGCGCAGGGAAATTCTTGAATATCTTTTGTCGTATGAATGGATACTTGTGGTATGGATAGATACTTGATGTGTTATGTATTCGTACGACGGAGTGTGGGATCAGGCATAGTGACTCGTGTGTTATATGTGTTGGAGACTAGGAGTTCTCGTGATCCGACTATACAGTGGTTGTATATCGTGTGTATTGACACCATTTAGCAGTTATTGGAAATTGGAGGTCCGAGTGGATCTTTTTTTGCTTGGTATGTTAAATTTGGGTTATGATATTAGATGGCAGACTAGTTGTCCCAATGTCAAGTTGTCTAGACTAATGTATTATGGGCTATGTCGAAAAATGCTATAGGTTACGTGGCAAGGTGCATCAGATTATGTTCTAGCAGGGTAGTATGTATTCCAAAGACCAGCGGACGGCTGGCAAGTATTGCTTATAAATTGGGCCTTCGTGGCGGATGTCAGTGCAGAGGTTTCTACCATCGATTCAGTTCCGGTATTGAGGGATTTTTTTCGGATGCATTTCTCGTGGCCGGGCATAAGACTATATATGTTTATTGTAATGAGCAAATTTGGCTCGATGTGCATCTCCTTTTGTAAGATATATGTGTGGATCGGGTGCCACGCCACCACATGTATGTTATCTGGATCGGGTTGCACGCCGCAACAGTGTGATGTGGAGAATACTTTTCTATATGTTACTTTGTATGCCTTACTTCCTGGTTTCTGAGGAAAGTCCGCATTGGGTGTTGCTCGGCGAATAACACATCGGTTGTGTCCTTTCAGGATTGAATAGTGTATATTACTTGCTTCACCGTAGGTGTGATGGATTGCTTGGTTTCAGACCTCAATCTATGCGTGGCTGTCCGTTTTAAGCATGGTGACTTGAGGTGCTTCATGGGTAATAGTGTTTGGATAGGACCTTTCGAGGAGGATTCAGGTACACTATTTTATAATGTGAGACGGGATCTCAGTTTTGTGTTGTAATGTTATTGTTGAGCTTAAGGTACAGCTCTTTCGTTTGAGTCATTTGTCATGATTTGAGTATGTTCAGACTGCTTCTCATTAGTGCGGGTATTACGAAGTTGTGGCTTAGACCTGTATTGAGGCTTCATATCACCAGAGTGGTGTGTTGGAGTCGAAGTGATCATTGGAGTCATTAATGAATACGAACAGATTTGATTTCAGCTTGTTAGAAAAGTAATATCGAGGTTTGGCTCGAAAATCTGTGGTAGTATCAGTAAAAAAAAGAAATGGATTCATGAATGGTTGGTCTGAGAGATGGGTTCGGTTTATCGTGTGTTTCATTTGCCGTTGGCAGTATATGAAAGTGTTGGAATAAGACTTTAGCTAACAAAAAGGTTTTTCTATCGGTATTTAGTTATTGTGGGCAATTGCTGTGAATAGAGGGCATCATTTCGAGTGTTTGGGTAGTGTAGTATATCATATGCTCTCACCTGGAATTGCAAGTATGGGTTATTACAGTTGGTTCGGGTTTTTTCTGAATATAGACGTGAGGTTCTGATCTAGCATATGATTTGGGGAAGTGCAATGTGGTTTATAGTTTAGATGGACTGCGAAACTCTGGCTATATTATATTATCGGACCTATGTGAGATAGGGTGACGTGGGATCACCTCGAGTATATGCTTGGTAAGATCATTCAGCTATTGGGTTGCTTCTAGTACAACTCCGAGTACGCTCGAGGACGAGCGTTTGTTTAAGTTGGGGAGGATGTGACGACCCGACCCGTCGTCTTATGTGTTACTACTCCATTTTTCCCGTTTATTGCTTCTTCATGTTTCGTCGTCGGTGTTTGGTGTGTTAGAATTGATTTGGGCTGGTTTTGGTAGAAAATGAGACACTTGGTCTCTTTAAGGAAGGTTTATTTTGGAAACGTCAACCGGAAGTTGACTTGTGAGTTAGAGGGCTTAGATGTGATTTTCGATAATTCGATTAGCTTCGGGAGGTGATTTGTGACTTAGGAGAGCGATCGCAATTGAATTTGGAGGTCCGGTGTAGAATTGGGCTTGAATTGGCGAAGTTTGAATTTTGGCGGATTCCGGTTGATAGGTGAGATTTTGATCTGAGGGTCGAAATGGAATTCTGAGAATTTCAGTAGCTTCGTTAGGTGATTTTGGATATGTCTGGAAATGTTCAGGTCATTAGAACGTTGTTTGGTCGGGTTTTTGGTCGAATATGAGTTTCGGAAGTTTTAGTTCAATTTAGGCATGAATACGTGGTAATTTGATTCTCGTGTTGTTGTATATGTTTTTATGATTGGAACAAGTTTGTATGATGTTTCGGGGTATGTTGGTGTTTTTGGTTAAGGTCTCGGGGGCCTCGGGGTGATTTCAGATGATTGTCGGGAAATTTGGACTTATAAAAATCTGCAGAAAAGTTGCAGTAGTTGTGCAGAAATTTTCAAGCCTTCACGTTCGCGTGGCTTTGGCCGCATTTGCATTGGCAAGGCATGATTGGTCATCACGTTCACATGGTCAAGGAGGCATTTGCGTAGTATAAAATTGTGGAACATCGCATTCGCGATGGCAATGTCGCGTTCGCCTAGAAGAATCTAGGGGCCCAGCCAAGTTATTCATCGCGTTCGCGGTCGAGGGTGTCGCGATCGCGTAGCATTGAGAACTGAAGCATCGCGTTTGAGTCTTGTGGTACGCGTTCGCGTAGAGGAAAAATGGCATGTTACAAAGTTGCTCATCGCGAACGCGTGAGAGGTATCACATTCGCGTAGAAGGGAAATTTATCTGGACAGAAGGCTTTTAATGAAATTTCAGGCGAGAACCCATCATTCTTTTCTCTATTTTTGCACTACCTTGAGAGCTTGTTGATAGAATTTGAAGGGAGCTACGACGGAAAGTGATTGGAGGTAAGTCTCGTGGTCTAGAAACGTTATTTAATCGAAGAATCATCCATTAATTCTCTGAATTTGGGTATAAAATTAAAGAAATTAGGGTTTAATTTTTGCTATGTAAATTTGGAATTTGATGGCCCATTTGAACTCCGATTTTGATGAAATTTATATCTACGGACTCGTGGCAAGACGATGATTTCAAAAATATGAATTTTGTAATTTTTCGAGAAGCGGGCTAGGGGCTCCAGTTTTGCTAGTTTCGAGGTTCTTGCTTTAATTTGATTATTTTCGATTGGGTATTGTCCCATTTGCATATTGTGATGTATTCGCTCTGTTTTTTGCTAGACTCGATGCGCGTGGAGGCCAATTTGAGGGGAAAAGGCATCGCAGGCTTGAGATTTCACCGGTTCGAGGTGAGTAATACTTGGGAATGATATCTTGAGGGTTTGAAATTCCGGATTTGCATATCATAGTGTTGTATTGAGGTGACTTGCACGCCAGGTATGAGCGTGGGGTAGAGCATCGATGGAGATTGTGACTTGGTCCGTCCCGGTTGTAGATTTTACTACATATTTGACTGAAACTTGCTAGATGCTATCTTGAATTGGGCTGATTGCCATGTTTTGGGATACGTTTCGGTTATTTGAACCTTGTAGGGGTTGTTATCATGGTTTTTATGACACTTAACATATTAAATAATTTCAGTTCTGAGTTAAACACTATTTTCGAAATGCGCAGTCATATTGCTAAAGTTTAAAGGCTCAAATTGCATTTTTCTGATATTGTGATTTAAAAAGCTATTACTTGACATTGCCCGAGTGGCTCATTTGCATGTATCAGGTTGCACGCCACAACAGTATATACATATATATGCATGGATCGGACTGCACGCCGCAGTAGTTTATTATATGGATCGGACTGCACGCCGCAGTATTATTTGCGCTTGGGCGGTAGGAGCCCCTCCGAAGTCTGTACACACCCTAGTGAGCACGGGTACCCAAATGGATAGGGCTGCACGCGCGCAGCGGTCATATGCATTGCATTGCATTCATGCATTCACTCCTGTTTGTACTACGTGGCATGAGATTTAGCACTCACATATTATTGGCATACATGTTATTACTTACCTCGTTGACTAGATACCGTGGTGTTATATGTTAAGGAGTGTTGTACCCAAGGGGTTGACTTATGTGCCGACTTGCACAATCTAATATAGCCTTCATATGCTTGGCTGTTGGAAAAGGGATAATTTCAAAGGAGATTTTTACTGAGCTTGAGATTTTCTAAAGGATTTTTTTACAGTATTACGGTTTTTCTCAAAGGCTTGCACTGTCTTTTATAGCATTTTGGTGTGCTCATACGTGATTTCTTATCGCTCAGATATTATTCTCTCTTATTATCACTGAGTTGGAAGTACTCATTTTACTCTCTGCACCTTGCGTGCAGTTGCAGGTATTGTTCGCCTGGTAGTGAGTTATTAGCAGGACCGAAGGTCTTATTATGGTAGTAGAGCAAGCTGACCGCCAGCGTTCGCGGCACCACACTCCACCTTTGTATTCCGATTTTTATCTTATATATATATATATATATATATATATATATATATATATATATATATATATATATATATATATATATATATATATATATATTATTTTAATAGTAAAATATTAATAAAAATATTGTTAAATATTTATTTTAATAACAGAATATTAATATTAAATCCAATCCATCTTTTTTTTTTGGTAACAGAAAAGTAAATACTCTCTTTAATTTTTTCTCTTTAGTTTTCCTGTTTATTATTGAGTAAATGGTCATTTATGTAATGGCATTTATGATGTGGGTGTTTTGCATAAACAACCATTCTGAAGAGTTGCACCTCTTCGGATTTCACTATTCTGCTCAGAATTTCACTACGATTTTCTGAGTTTTCTCTCCTTCTTATTCATTATTTTTAATTTTTAACGGACGAAAAAGTAAAAAATGGTATTTTCAGCGCCAGAGGCAGCCCACGCTACCTATGGTGCTAGGGGCAGCAGTGGCAAATTACTAACGCAACGACAGCGCCTAGCGCTGGTGGCGTGAATCATGTCCAATTTTACTTGAGACATAGTTATTTCGGTCCTAGACCTAACCAGCACATATAAAAAGCAAGACTAAGCTTATTTTTACAAGGGAGACACTACTTTGAAGAGGATTGACACACGGGAAATATTCGGGTAAGAATATCTCAGATTTCTTCATCTTTTCTTAGAATTTATAATTATCCAATACTTGTGAATTTGTTGATACTATCATAAGTGGCAAAAAATTCATAGTACCGGGGTTGTGATAGCCATAAATATTGTTGTTTAACACTGACTTAACCTTGATTAAAATTCATTATTATATGGTTAATTCTTCAATTCTGTGATTAATTGCTTAATTGTCTGGCCAGCAGTTAGGTTCTATTTACTATATATGTTATGTATGGGAAATTCATGTTTAGATTAGAGAAGAATTGAAGAGAACACGATCTTAACTCTTTGGGGGGGGGGGGATTTGTGGTTAGGATAGGAATATACTTAGTCACCGTACTTAATTAAATATCATAATCTTAATGTGTTCTTAATGAATTGATTCCATATATGTGTTAATCTATTTTGAATAGCAATTATCGATTAATTAGCAATCACGAGTGAACTGTATGAAAGGGAGAGTTAACTAGAACACAATAAGATTGGTGAATCGATCACAACCCTAGAATATTTATCTCTATTGAATACATAATAATCATTTTACTGTTTGATAATTTAGTTACTACGTAGAATTATAGTTTATTACAACCACATTCTTGAACTTGAATTTCGCTTGACTGAATCTTGGTGAATTTAGTGAGTAGTTGATACAAGTTTTTGTGGGTTCGACATTCGACTTGTCATTTTACTACTTGTACGACCACGTATACTTGCATGTGCATTTGGGGGCAACACACACACACACACACACACACACACACACACACACACACATATATATATATATATATATATATATATATATATATATATATATATATATATATATATATATATATATATATATATATATATAACTTCTTTGACTTATTTTTTTAATTTGTACCACACTCTCTCAATTATTTAATTCCCGCACAACTTATTATGTTATTTCAACAATAACAATTCAGTAAAATCTCAAAAATAGGATCTGAAAAGGATAGAGTATATGTATGCATATCTTATACTATCTTGCAGGGATAGAGAGCATGTATCCGAAATATCCTCGGCACAACTTATTATGTTAAGAGTGGTAATATTGACATAGCAACTTTGGCCCCGACTTTCAGAAATTAAACTGAAACTATCCAAGTCTTTTATTTATTCATTTATTTATTTATTTTTGCTTTATGGTTTGTGGACTTTGATAGCTAATTGTGGAAAGTCATGGGAAATTTTTTTTATAAAAATCTTAAATCCACCCCATTATTTAATTAGTTCGGATATAAGATATTAATTGAGCTGCAAATTTGACTTTTTCACAATTTTTTTTACATGACTTGTCCACCACTGATTAGTAGTAGAAGAACGTAACCTATGTTATATTTGCCTAATTGAAGTGGATATACACTATATTAAGAGGCTATTGTGTGAAATAGGTACAAATGGCAGCTCAAAGGTAACAAAAATATTGGTTATTAATGAATGCATCGTACTATCAAATTAAACTCATGTTCATCACAACTAAAGAATTTGAATTTCTTATGGTTGAAAAACGAATAAGAGGTCATCCATAAATTACAGATTAAAATAATGAGAGATTATGTTATAAGTAGATAAAAATTACTAGGTAATTTATAATATCTAATCCTCGGTAGATAGAGTTAAAGTAAATACAGATAGATAGTAATTTTCCTATATTATTTTAAAAATAATGACAATATATATATATATATATATATATATATATATATATATATATATATATATATATATATATATATAACATCATTATTGGCTTTCAGAGATTGCTCAAAGATTATTAATTTCCCTTGTCTTTCACTCAGGAATGAGTGCTTCAAGCCCCTAAATTGCACTGCTTTTTCCGCTCTACTTTGTTTTCCAGTAAGCCTATTTTTTAATTTATTTTTAATTGCATTTTTCTTATTTAGGACAGTTTTTGGGTTTACGTGCATAGGATTTCTACGTAAGTTCATTAAAAAAGGGGTTTGAAAATAGAAAAGATACAAATACGGTATATTTTATAATAAAGATACATTCACATTTAAAGTTGTAACATTATGCCAACTTCTTTTGACTTATTCTTCGTATTTGCAACTTTTACAGTCCCTTTTAAGGAATTATTCAATTCCAATACAACAAAACATTTGTTGTCTTTGTAATGTTGCATTTGAATACCTAGTATGCCACTTTAACAATCACATGTATTTCAGGTACGACAGTATCTTTTCACCGTCCAATGCTCTTATAACTTAGCTAATTTATAAATTCCTTCTTATATTATTTTCATTTTCTAGCAGCTATTGAATGGTTGAAAGTTGAAACCAGCAATAAATAATCTATATAGGCTAATTTTTTGGTAATGACAAGACGACTATTTTTTTTTTCTTGTTCAATTCCCAAGCTATCCGGTCAATGAAATACAAATAATTGAACAAAGTCCCAATTTATAGCTTGTTTGGCCAAGCTTTTAAAATAAGCTTATTTTGAAAAATATTTTTCTTAAAAGTACTTTTTTAAGAGTGCTTTTGGTGATAAGCAGTTTGTGTTTGGTTAATTAATGTAAAAAGCGTTTTTGAGCAATAATTAGTGTTTGGTCAAGCTTTTGAAAACTGCTTTCTAAATGTATTTTTCTGAAAAGTGCTTTCTCAAAAAAGAATTTTTGAAGAGAAACTATTTTTTTCTGCTTCTCTTTCTCCCCAAAAGCACTTTTTTCCTTCTAAAAACTTGGCGAAACACCTCATTTTTGGCCAAAAGTACTTTTGGCAACAAATAAAAAATACTTTTGACCAAAAAAAAAAAAGTTTGGCCAGATAGGCTCTTAGAATGGTTTGTATTCAAGGTCCTAACTCAAAATTTCATTGGAGTAGATAGTGTAAGGGGTCAAATTCTGCACACTACGTTCCCACGGTGGTACCAATGACCATCGAATACATGCTAACCGAAGCAAGGGTACGTCCTAAGAATGTTGGGGTGAAGTGTACCACCGGTCTCGTCGTCTCCTCAAAAGAGCGTGATCAATCTCTGTAGTATTATATTATTTCAAGGAGGTTCTCCTATTATAAATAGAATGATCCCGATATTGTAAATGGATCTAATCTTTTTGGAACAATCTCTCTCTCTCTCTCTCTCTCTCTCTCTCTCTCTCTCTCTCTCTCTAACATTCAATCTATCGGAAGCAATAACAAATATGATACATATATCTAGGTCTCATTATCTTCGATTACGATTACCTTTGATTCATCTTGATTGTGTTCACTTGTAAAGTAATTAGTATCTTTCGAGTCAAATAATTTGGCGTCCTTTGTGAGAATTTCGGCAATTGAAATTATAGTTTGCACCTAGAATATCGAAAAGAGCAACGAAACACCATTCTTCACACCCTATAGAAATCACAAAATGGCAAAAAGTGATGCAACAATGAAAGAAATAACAGGCGTTACAGCCAATCTCATAGGCCCTCTCAACGAGGCCAGTAGAGAGAACATCTTGAGTACAACACCTGGTGGTGCACAGGATGGAGAGATCTCACCCTCTTCATCTGAAGACCTGACAATCATGCACGGAAAAGGAGTCACTACATCTACATTCAAAGAAACACCACCCCTGGTGGTCAAGAAACTACTGGAGGAGTGGTGATGAACACCCTAGGTAGCTTGCTTGAAAAGTCACCCCAAAGCAATATTAGGAACCCATCAGTGGTAGATATCGCCGCCGACACCAGTAAACTTGATATTGTACAAACAAATAACACCCACACCGATATCCAGACCAACGATGGTACACTCGCAGCCATCCTTAAGAAGATGGAAGAAATGGAGAATGAGAACAAGGCACTTCGGGATCAAATGAAAGAGCATCAAGAAATAGTAGACAAAATTTTCGGCGCTCCTACGTTACTGCCAAAACGCGACGTAGGAAGATTCGTCGAACAGTCATACGGCGAAGAGGTTGCCCCTCCCCTGATCCCGAAAATCTTCAAGATGCCACCTTACTTGAGGATATATGACGGGAAGATGGATCCCGAAGACCACTTGGTCCATGATGTGACTGTTATGAAGGGCAATGATTTGTCAAAAGAACAAGTACCATCTGTATTGCTAAAAAAGTTCTGAGGAACATTGACAGGGGGGCCCTAACATGGTACTCACAGCTGCCGGCAAGAACAATATCGATATTCGAATAAATGGCAGATAAGTTCGCCACCGCCCATGCAAGAGCAAAGAAAGCAGAGGCCAAGGTCAACAATAACTTCGCTGTCAGGCAAATCGCGGGAGAATGACTTAGGGACTTCCTAGCCAAGTTCAACAGAGTAAAGATGGGCCTACCAAAGGTATCGGAAGGCATGGCAGTCGTAGCTTTCCAAAACGGGCGGAGCAGAGATGGTTCGAGGGGCGACCAAAAAGCTACTGAGCCAACTCATAAAGTATTCGCCCACTACATGGGAGGTGATCCATAATGCCTACTGTGCCGAAGTACGAGTGGATGAGGATAACCTTAATGGACTGACCCAATGGCTAACGACGATACAATCAGAAACAAGAAGGGATCGATGCAATGACGGGCGACGAGAATAGCCCTCACGCTTCAACAAAGAAAGGCATCAGCCCTATGTCAGATCCTCTCATCCACCACCACCAAGGCACACAGAGGCACTGCAACGATATATCACTCTACTCCGAAATGGAAAAGGTATACCCCCTTTATTATCTGCCCATAACATTTGTGTGTCTCACTCAGATATAGTGTACGCACTGGAGAAGACAAGGTACAATGGCTGCAGAAAATGAAATCAGACCCTACCACAAGGAGGTCGAACGTCCTGTACGAGTTCCACCAGGAAAGAGGACACAGAACCGAAGATTGCATTGGTCTACGACAAGAGGTAGTCAGGATGCTGAACCAAGGATACCTGAGGGAGCTGCTTAGCGATAGGGGAAAGACCAACTTCGCACGAGGGCGGGAACAACCCCAAGGGCATCGAAACCACCTTCTCCAGCACGCACCATAAATATGATCGTCGGAGAAGGCGATGATTCAGCAATCAACCACGTAAGGTTTACCACCACGAACAAACTGAAACGAACAATCACCCACGAACAGTAAGACGACTTCGAAGAAAGTATCACCTTCGATAAGTCTGATATCGCCGGTTTGTCTTTTCCTCATTATGATGCTTTAGTCATAACTTTACGTATTGCCGACATTGATGTTAAGAGAATCCTAGTTGATGATGGAAACGGTGCCTGTATTATCCATCCAAGAGTCCTTGTGCAAATGAGACTTGAAGATAGGATAATACTGTGTTGCATAACACTGACAGGCTTTAACAATGCAATGGAACGGACCTCCGGGGAGATATCATTGCCGATTTTAGTGGGAGGAGTTACACTAGAAACTACTTTCCACGTCATGAACCAAGAAACGACCTACAATGCCATCATAGGACGCCCGTGGATACATGCCATGCGAGCAGTCCCCTCAAGCTTCTACCAAGTGATCAAATTTCCCACCTCATGGGGAGTATATAACGTTTGGGGCAAGCCACGCACCACGCAAGAATGCTATCGAATCCCTCAAGACTACGCCCATACCAAACAGTTGAATGGAGCGAGTGTGGAGGCATAGCAATCAGCCATGTCGGGGACTAAGGTCGACCCAACAATGGAAGCAATCATAGATCCAGATGTTGTAGAAGCCTGCAAAGCGACGATCGAGGATCTCGACCCAGTCCAACTGGACAACATCGACCACATAAAGAAAGCCTACATCGGACGCAGCCTCTGCAACCCAAGTAAGTACCATGAATTTATAACTAACCACGCAGATTTATTTTCCTTTCTTATTCAGATATGCTGGGAATCCCGAAAGACATTGCCACCCACAAGCTGAACGTCGACCTACTATATCCGCCCATCCGCCAAATTAGAAGGAAGTTCAATGCCGCAATCAACAAGGCGGTCAGTGAAGAAGTAGATAAGCTGCTAGACAACGGGTCTATCAAAGAATCAAAGTACCCCCAATGGGTTGCCAATGTCATCTTAGTCAAAATGAAAAACGGGAAATGGAGAATATGTGTAGATTTCATCGACCTTAACAAAGCATGCCCGAAAGATTCGTTCCTGTTACCTCACATCGACCAGTTGATCCACGGCAGGACATGAACGGCTAAGCTTCTAAGATGCCTACTCTAGCTACAATCAAATCTTGATGGCTGAGAAGGACCAAGAAAAGACAACTTTTATCACCCACCAAGGGATGTATTGCTACAAGGTGATGCCCCTCAGACTCAAAAATGCAAGGGCAACGTATCAGAGACTAGTTATCAAAATGTTCAAGGAACAGCTCGGCAAGACCATGGAGGTCTATATTGACGATATGTTGGTAAAGTCGACAAAGAAAGAAGACCACATCAACCATCTAAAAGAAGCTTTAGCGATACCAAGACGGTACATGATGAAGTTGAACACGGAAAAGTGCGCCTTCAGCGCGGCCTCGGGAAAGTTTTTTGGTTTCCTCGTATCACAACGAGGTACTGAGGTCAACCCAGACCAGATATAGGCAATAGACGCAATATCTCAGACTTTGAATAGCAAAAAACACGTACAAAAGCTGACAAGACGAATAGCCTCTCTATCCAAGTTCATCTCGCGATCCTCCGACAGGTGCCATAAATTCTTTAATATGTTGAGAAAAGATCACGGGCCATAGTAGAATGAGGAATGCGTTGAGGCCTTGAGAAAATTAAAAGCATACTTGTCTTCGCCACCGTTGCTAGTCAAAGTGAACCCAAGCAAATCTTTGCTGGTATATCTGGCAGTGTCCGAAGTTGCTGTCAGCACAGTTTTCGTTCGCGAAAACAAAGGTACGTAGTCTCCTATTTATTTATATTAGCAAATCCTAGTGGACGCCAAAATACGGTACCTACACCTCAAGAAGTTGTCCATGGCACTGGTCGTAGCTTCAAAAAAGCTTAGACCCTATTTTTAGTGACACCCCATAAAAGTAATAACGGCCTTCCCCTTGAGAAGCATCCTACACAAGCTTGAGTTATCGGGAAGGCTCGCCAGATGGTCCATAGAGCTCAGCGAGCACGACATATCTTATAACCCAAGAAACTCCATCAAGTCGCAGGTGCTTGCCGACTTTGTTGCTAAATTTAGCATAAATATTTTCTCGGAAGCGAAACTGGAGGCCATTCATTCCTCCCCTAGTACCGGCCTCTGGACCCTCTACATTGATGGCGCCGCTAACGCCTCGGGATCGGGACTAGGACTCATACTCAAAGTCCCTACGGGCAAAATAATTCGTCAATCTATACGACGCCCCAAAATGACTAACAATGAGGCTGTAATTGCAGGTATGAAGTTAGCCATCAAATTCAGAGCTTGACGACTCACCCTCAATTACGATTCCCAACTCGTGGTGAACCAGGTCACCGAGACTTACCAAGTCAAGTAGCAGAGACTACAAAAATACCAATCACAAATCCACAAGTTGATGCATGAGTTCAACGAGTGCCGCCTTGAGCAAATCCCTAGGGCGCAAAATGTCGAAGCAGATGGCTTAGCAAAACTAGTCGCAGCCACCAAAAACATCAACACGGGCAATATAGTCACCCTCTTCCATTCAGCCAAAGATCACGCTGATGTACTCTCTTTAAATCTGACTTGGGACCGGCGCAACAAGTTTATCTCCTATATGCGGGATGGGACACTCCCACTCGACAAAAAAAAGCCAAAAAGCTCTGCGTACAAGTCACCCGATATAGCCTAATAAATTACAATCTCTACAAAAATATGTTTGGAAGACTCCTCACTAAGTGCCTAGGGCCGCACCAAACAAGGCAAGTACTCGAAGAGGTGCATGAGGGTCACTGTGGCGCCCATATCGGTAATTGTGCTCTCGTCTGTTGCATCATCCGATCCGGATATTACTGGCCCAATATGAAAAAAGGCAGTAGAGTACGTCCGCAGGTGCGAACAGTGCCAAAAGTATGCCTCCATAATACATCAACCGGAAGAGCCTCTTTACTCAGTAACCTCGCCTTGGCCCTTCATCAAGTCAGGAATGCACATAATTGGTCCCCTACCAGCACGACGAGAAAATGTACGATTTCTGTTAGTTTTAACAGACTATTTCTCCAAGTGGGTGGAAGCATGTGTGTACGCTCAGATAAGCAAACAGGAAGTCATCGCCTACATATGGAAAAACACTATATGTCATTTTGGCATCCCTAAGGAAATCAGCTGCGACAACGGTCCCCAATTCATCGACAAAGAGACAACTACATTCTTCGAGAAATGGCACATCAAGCGAATACTCTCCACACCGTATCACCCTGCCAACGGCCAAGAAGAATCTTCTAACAAAAGGATATTGAACATACTGAAGAAGAATCTCGAAAAAGCCAAAGGCTTGTGGACCGAACTACTACCAGAAGTGTTGTGGGCACATCGGACCACGCCAAAATCCAGCACGGGAGAAACACCATACTCACTGGTCATTGGAATCAACACGGTCATACTCGTCGAAATGGAAGAACCAAGCCTGAGGTATTCACATACCAGCGGAGCGGATAACGACATGAATAGACTTCAAGACCTCGATGAGGTCGAAGAGCAAAGGGATATGGCCTACATAAGAATGACGACTCAAAAGCAACAGGTCGAATGGTATTACAACAAAATAAGACCACTCAAAGTGGGTGATTACGTCCTCAAAGCCATAACGTTGGCGTCAAATGACTTGAGCAAAGGAAAACTGGGCACCAGTTGGAGCGGACCATATAAAATCACAGCAGCAGCGAGCAAAGGAGCATTCTAGTTGGAAACAATGGAAGGAAAAACACTCCAAAAAAACTGGAACGTCGCCCATCTCAGGTACTTCCATTTCTGAAGGGCGTCTCCCGAGTTGTACTCTTTTTCCCTTACCCGAGTTTTTTCCCAATTGGGTTTTCTCGGAGAGGTTTTTAACGGGGTGGCAAAGAGGACACCTAGCGGTATCCGGAGACAAGTTTATCATACAACCACTCGACATGATCTCCAGGTCAATATAATAAATGGACTAGCCTAGTTGAATCTCCATTGTGTAAACGGCTGAAGCCACTATCTCCATTGTGTAAACAGCCAAGGCTACCATCTCCATGTGTAAACGGCCAAGGCCACCATCTCCGTTGTGTAAACGGCTAAGGCCACCATCTCCATTGTATAAACGGCCAAAGCCACTATCTCCATTGTGTAAACGACTGCCACCATCTCCATCATGTAAATAGCCAAGGCCAACATCTCCATTGTGAAAACGGCTAAGGCTATCGCCATTAAACGTCGACCCTGCTCGACGGTGATGGATAACACTTCAACGACAGTTGAAGTTACATCCTATTGGTTAAGGCTATCGCCATTAAATGTCGACCCCGATCGATAATAACGGATAACACTTCAATGATAGTTGAAGTTAAATTCTATTGGCTAAGGCCATCGCATTACACGTTGACCTCGCTCGACGATAACGGATAACAGTTCAACGACAGTTGAAGTTACATCCTATTGGCTAAGGCCATCACTATTAAATGTCAACCTCGCTCGACGATGATGGATAACACTTCAATGATAGTTGAAGTTACATCTTATTGGCCAAGGCCATCGCCATTAAATGTCGACCCCGCTCGACGACGATGGATAAAACTTTAATGACATTTAATGTTAACATCCTATTATCTAAGGCCATCGCCATTAAACGTCAACTCCGCTTGACGATGAGGGATAATACTTCAGTGATAGTCAAATTTACATCCTATTAGCTAAGGCCATCGCAATTAAGCGTCGGCCCCGCTCGACGATAATGGATAACACTTCATCGACAGTCGAAGTTACATCCTATTGGCTAATGCCATCGCCATTAAATGTCGACCTCGCTCGACGATGATGGATAACACCTCAATGAAAGTTGAAGTTACATCCTATTGGCTGAGGCCATCGCCATTAAACGTCGATCTCGTTCGACGATGACGGATAACACTTCAATGACAGTTGAAATTACATCCTATTGTCTAAGGCCATCGCTATCGAGCCCCATCCAAGCTCGACTATGACGAACAAAATTTAAACAAAGGTTAAAATTTTGCCTCATTTATTCACTAAGATCAGGTTTGGACTTAACTACAACAACGGTTAGCCCTAGGGGACCACCCCCAAAACCGCCTCTACTACTTCGACACTACCCAAAGAGGCAACGAATCTTCTACAAACAAACGAATATCAATTCTGCAGAAGTGAAGTTTCGAAAAAAAAAATAACACAAAAAGAATAGCAGCAAAAGTATGATTCTTACATTATGACAAAAAAAAAGTATATACATTCAGTCCCGCAAAGGGCCCCCATTACATTCCACAAAAAGCAAAACATATACAAATCTTAAAGAGCCTTGCCATCTTGCCCATCGCCCCCCGTCTGTTCGCCTTCTCGACCATCGCCACCAAGGGAATAAGCTTAATTTAACCAGGAGTCGGAATCAAGACGGTTAACGTCCTCTGAAGCATAGCCCTCCCGATCTGGGGAGTCAAAATTGTACCCGCAGACTGCCCGAGCAGCACGAGCCTCGCACCACTACTCCTGGACACGACCCGCAACGAGAAGTTTCTTGTATACGTCTAATCTGGCCTCCGCATAAACCCACTTCTCATGCACATCCTCATCAGACAAGAGCTGGGAAGAAGAAGGTCGAGCCATGTCCTCTGGCCTTGGTGGCCTGAGAACATAGACCTCTGCCACCTTGGCTTCAAATTCATCTATCAAAACCGCCACCCTATGGTGCAGATCGGCAACCTCTGCCGCCACCCTACGATTGAGCTCCAACTCCTCCTCCGTCAATTTGGGGAGTGATTCCAGCTCACTATTACGAGCCACGACCTTCACCAACTCCTCATCGGTCTTCTCCAGCTCCGCCACCATAAACTTTAATTGCACCTCCTTCTGTTCAAGGCCTTCCCGGAACACCCAAAATTTGGGGTCCTATTGGAAAAGGTCCATCGCCACCTAATTCTTGGAGCGGCACCTCTTATACTTCTTGACCATTTTATTGAAAATGGTCGCTTTCTTCTACTCGCGACGCCTCCTCTCCTCCTCCAAAACCATGGTCTAAGGAAAAAAATGAGTTAGTACACGTCAAGGTCAACCTCACGACATGGGGAAGAACAGAAGTTTACCTGTAACGTTATGTCGGCGACCCTTCAAGATAACTCTACATCACTGACAGCTCTCAGCATTTCACGCTCAAGGGTGGCACATAGTAAAGTCATCTCAAACGTAGCCCGCTCGCTGTGCTATAATAAATTATAAGCCCCTGGAAACACGATTCGGTGGCCGGACCCATCCACCGTCATCTCTACATACGTAATGCCTTCTGTCAGCCCGTCCACATCCTCTTGGGCGATCTCAAGGTCCGATCCCTCAGCATCCCCGACAATGATAAGTGTCAAGCCACCCTCAGCAACATGAACTGAACTGGTACCAGCAATAGCACTTGCCTGATGGGTCGACCTCCCTGAACGAATGTCGTCAGCCATAAAGACATGTGAGATGTTTGACGAGGCACGTTACTCCTTTCATCCCTAGTTGCCACCGCCTTACCCGTTTCAAGCCTCTGCCTTTTTTCTCTCCTCAGGCTCCTCTCCCTCGGAAGGCTCATCCGCAGGTTGCAGAGATGATGTCGATGGCTTGACCTCATTTGTAGCCGCCTCTACAAGAATAACCTCTTGTAAGGGAACGACGGGCACACCCTCCCTAACAGATGCGCAAAGTATCTCCTGAACATTCAGGTCGACATCTGATCGAGTGAAGGTAGGTACCATCGCCTTCTTCTTAGGACCATCTCGACCTGTCAATACAAATAGTTCGGTTGATAAAGTTTGTGGAAACGAGCGATTAAAGTTAAAGAAATACGTAAAAGGTCCATGGGGCCATAGCGTTGAAGGAATTCGGACCATGTGCGGGTTTCTTCCGTGAAAGGCAGCAAACCGGCTACCCATTGTTGGATATCAGTGATGAACCGGGGTGTGTGAACTATTGCTGCAAAATAAAAGGAAAAATCACAATGATGGTACGACCAAAACCGCTAAGGTCACGTACGATAAAGAACTCGACGGATGGAAATGCTTACATTTTGGATTCCACCTCTCTGGGAACCAGACGGGGTTAAACACCAGATGCTCCGTTCTGATAAAGAAGTACCTACGCCAATAACTGCGGTTAGCCTGATCATCAATCTTGATGACTAGCTCTTTTGAGCCTCGGCTTTTCAAATGCAACATAGTACCCCTTAGATAGCTAGCGCTGAATAACTACAAAAGGTGGTGGACAAATATCTCGCATCTAGCCAGCTCTGTATATGTAGACTTTATCCTACATATCTATAAGGTGTACAGAGTAAGTTGAGATGGGAACATGTTTAAAAGCGGCAAAGCCCCTCCGCCAAAGGAAAGATGGGAACGCCATAACCGATTAAAAAATGATATTCATAAAATGCGCAATATCCCGGTCTGTGGACGTTCGCATAATCCGTTCCCGCTAAGACCATCTCCACATGAGCAGGTATGCCGAATGACGCGCGAAGACCATATAAGTCATCCTGGGTTAACTCAGACTTATCCAAAAGTTGCTCGGGGGTGTCCTTTTGGAAGTCCCTCCTAACAAGAAGTTGTTACAGTAGCACGTTGTCCACGGTAAAAGGGGTGAGGTCCGCTCCCCTTTCTCCCTCATCACCGTCGGATGGAGGCGGCACATCGGATGGCATATTATCACGAGCCCCCGGATTATTATCCCGTCTAGGTTTTGTCATGAGACACAATCGAAAGTGTATTTTCTGAGAAATGGTGGGTTTTCGAAGAAAGGGAGTGCTTTCTAGAAGGTCAGAAAATACTTGCAAATAGTCGAAAGTTGGATCAAGTTAAACACTTTCCCTATTTATAGGGTTGGGTGGCGTTGAAATCGAAGAGGCGAGGTTCAAACATGCCGGGAAAACTGAGCATCAGAACGCCTTTTGTACTTTCTCGGGAACACGTGTGATAATGGTGGATGCGTGTGATAAGATCACTCTAAGAAAGGGATTGCGAGCCAACATTTCAATAAATTCAAATGTTCACTCGTTCATGCTGCCGTCTTCAAGCATGGTCAAATTCTCCCAAAACAAGATTTACGGTTCCATCCATCGAGGACGCACTTCAATGCCTCACCGACGAACGGAGGGACTAACTATATGGGGTCAAATTCTGCCCACTACGTCCCCACATTGGTAGCGACGACCAACAAATACACGCTAACCAAAGCAAGGGCACGACCTAAGAAGGTCGGGGTGAAGTCTACCACCGGTCTCGTCGTCTCCTTAAAATAGCGTGATCAATCTCTGTATTATTATATTATTTCAAGGAGGTTCTCTTGTTATGAAAAGGAGGATCCCAATATTGTAAAGGGATCTGATCTTTTTGGAACAAGCTCTCTCTCTTTCTCTTTCTCTCTCCCTCTCTCTTGAATATTCAATGTATCGGAAAGCAATAACAAACATGATACATATCTCTAGGTCTCATTATCTTCGATTCCGATTTACCTTTGATTCATCTTGATTGTGTTCACTTATAAAGTAACTAGTATCTTTCGAGTCAAACAGATAGAGATTATAAGTTTGAGTCTTACCGCTACGCTTTATTAAAAGAATTTATACGTTCTACGGGCATCAAATTAAATATATAAATCAAGCACATATATCTTGGGACCGTTAAAGAAATAGAAATAAGTAATTAATAATGTGCTCCCGTTAATTGTTTAAACTTTTAGACAATACGATTACACAATTTTTTTTAAAAAAAAAATACAAATTCCAGCTTAAAGACTTGTTTTCTACCCAGTACATGTCACAAATCCATGATATGAACATTCTCCGTAAATCTACCTTATGTACTAAGCATTTGATATGATCATACAATTCAACGTTACTTTACGAAACAGCCAGAAATTTACAACCTTATTTTACATCAATCAAAACAATGACAAGATAAGGGAATTTATTAATTAGTATTTCTTTTTCTCTTCCAAAGCTAAAGAGAAACAAAATGTGAAACTAATGTAGTTTGTGTTGGAGCCTAACAGCCTAGCTACTAAATTTCCTTTATAGGTTTAGACGACGATGCACTAACAAATGAACTTCATTTTTTATTTTTTATTTTCTTTGAGTAGAGACCGAACTAGATATGAGATACGAGTTTGATTTAATCTAATAATATTAGTTCACACCTTTATAATATTTTAAAAATAAATTATTAAATACATATAAATTATTAAGTATAAATTTAACAATTTAAAAGAATAAATATTTGAACTAATAAACTTCAAATAATATATGACAACGTTTTTTTGTTGTCGAAAAGAAAGATATATGTTGCTTTCATGAAATTCTAGGGCTAACTTTTTGGTTTTTCCATGCACGTCGAATTTGGCATACTGTTGAAAAAAAATGAATAACGGCAGAAGAGAAGAGATGGGGTCCAAAAGTAGGCACCGCCTTTTATTGACATGAGAATATTGAGAGGTTTAGGTTATACTCTTAAAGGAAGAGAAAGAAAAATATACCTTTTCTTGGTTCAAACATTTGACTTTGCATAATTTTTAATCTAATATAATCTATTGAAAATATATTTAAAAAATTACACTATAAGTTAACTTGTTATAACTATTATACTAGAGTTTAAATTAAATACATCTGTCAGTGAAATAAATTTTCACACCATGAAGTCACATTTACATTGATAGTATATAACTTAAACTCTTTTGCAAGTAACTAATTCACTTATTAAAATTTATTATAGCAAACAGGTTTTACTTTTCAAGTAATTTGCTTACTTATAATGAACAATTCTGCTATAAATATCTATAGTTTCAAAATTTTATTCTTATTTTACCAATTAATTAATGGCTCAATATATATCAGTAGACAGGGGCGAAGCCCAGCTTGTTACCTACAGGTTCGGCCGAACTCAGCAGTTTTGGTTCAAATTTTATGTTTATCTTTAAAATTTTATTGAATATGTACAAATTATTCATTTAAAACTCAGTAACTTAAAAGGATAAGAACCTCCGAACTCATAAACTTCAAATCTTCATTCTGCTTCTGTCAGTAGAAGTATAGAAAATTAGGTGACACTAGTTGTTCCTTGGCTCTCAAAAGCAATGGTCTATATATATGTAATCATTTATTGCCTTATATATAAGGTATCAAACGTATATTAACTATAGTTTCACTCCTTTTAAGTTTTCACCAATATATAAATTTTTACACTAATTGGACTAAAAGCAATATCCTTGAATACACTATATTTTTATGTAGTTTGTATAGTTTTGGATCTCAACTAGAATTACTGTCATTTCCATTCACGCATTAAAGATTCTTTATGACAGAAAGAGAATTATGCCACATTATAATTTTATTTTCTTTGTATAATTTAAAAATAATTAATTTATATACACTGATAGTTAAAAAAACACAATTTTGCACGATTAGTGCAAATTAACCAAGTATAGCAGGTTGTTGCTCTAATTTTGAAGTTACCATATCGGACTTGATATAAGAACTACGTGTTGTTGTATGTCAACTTAATCTAATAGTGTAAAATTTTCATACCCCATCAATAGAGACGGAGTTAGTCTATGTTGAAGTACTGAAATAATAGTTGTTTAGTTAGCTAATTACTTTTGTTAGATTAGTTAGTTAATTAGTAGTTAAAGTGTAAATATATATATATATACACGTGTGTATATATTAGGTGGGTTAAGTGGTTAGAAAAAATGTATGTGTGTATACACTTTGGAGAGTATCGAAAATAACCGTCTCTCTCTTTCCTTACACAGTTTCTTCTTCTTCTCTTCTTAGCTGAAGAAATTTACCTTAACAATGGTGATTTCAACATGGTATCAGAGCTGAGAGAATCGATCGGAGTTGAGAGAATTGAATTCGAGAGTAGGTCTACGAAATTGTAGAGGAATCTCTTCGAATTGCTGTGTTTAAGGAAGGTCAACAATGGCGGAAGTGAATATTGACAATCCGAGGCATCCTTTGTATTTGCAACCTTCAGATGCACCAGGAAATGTAATAATTTCCGTTCGACTGACTGGGAACGAGAATTATTCAGTCTGGAGCAGAGCAATGAAGATTGCATTGAGAGCTAAGAGGAAGCTAGGGTTCATAGATGGTACATGCACTAAAGATCAATTCACTGACGATTTAGGTGAAGAATGGGAGCGTGTTAATGCTACAGTGTTAACATGGATTATGAATACTGTCTCGCCGGAATTGGTAAATGGAATTGTGTATGCCAATAATGCTCATGAGGTCTGGACTGATTTACAGGATCGTTTTGACAAAATCAATGGATCGAGGATTTATAATCTTCAGCGTGAAATAGCTACAATTGCTCAAGGTACTTCTAGTATTTCTGCTTATCATTCTAGGCTTAAGCTGCTGTGGGATGAATACAATGCATTTACTCCTAGTTTGCCTGTGATTCCTGAAACTAGAGCTTTCATAGCACACTTAGAACAACAAAAATTTTTCCAGTTTTTAATGGGATTAAATGATAGCTTTAATGCCATTAGAAGTCAGATGTTACTTATGTCACCATCACCAAGTGTGAGTCGTGCATATGCTATGTTAATCAATGAGGAAAATCAGAGGAAGATCCATATGAACTATACACCTGTGAATGAGGCAAATGATTCTACTGCTTTAATGAGTTCAAGAGATAATCCACAGAAATTCAAAAGATATGGGAATTTGTACTGTGAGTATTGTAGAATGAAGGGTCATACTAAAGATACTTGTTATAAGTTGGTGGGATATCCACCTGGTTTCAAGGGAAAGAAAAGGCAAGAGTACAGGCAAGCTAATGCAGTTGTAGATGATGGAATTCATGCTAAGGAAGTTGGATCTTCAAGTACCACAAATGCAGAATTCAATATGGAGAAGCAGGGAATGCACAATTATTTCACTGATGAACAGTACAACCAAATAATAAAGCTTTTGAATCAGGACAAAGGAGAAGATTTTGCAGTCAATATGGCAGGTAACACTGATTCCCATTTGACTCAAAAATGTGATACTCCTTGGATTATAGATACTGGAGCAACAAATCATATGACATCAAATATTAAGATGTTGAATGATATAACTAAACTGCCTAACATCAAAAGAGGTAATATTCATTTACCAAATGGCAAGACAGTACCAGTCATGTATCAAGGAAAGTGTAAGATCACTGATGGTGAGCTAATTCAAGATGTTCTATATGTTCCTGACTTCAAGTACAATCTATTGTCAGTTTCAAAACTGACCAAGGAGTTGTTTTGCTCAGCACTCTTCTTTCCATCATTTTGTGTATTCCAGGACCTATGCACTGGGAAGGTGAAGGGGATTGGTAAGGAAAAGGGTGGCCTCTACTTGTTGTTACCAAGTGGATCATGCACAAATGAATTCAAACAACAGGTTAGAGGTTGTTTAGCAGAGGATGTTACACTGGACAACAATATATGGCACAAGAGATTAGGACATGTACCAGCAAGAGTGATGAAGCATTTGACATTTCTGAAGCACAAGTTGTCTGCAGATTGTAACTTCAATAAATGTACTGTATGTCCACTTGCAAGACAAACTAGAAAGCCATTTCCTATTAGTATTACTAGAGCAGCAGTAATATTTCAACTAGTACATGTAGACATTTGGGGGCCTTACAAGGTACCTACATCTAATGGAAACAGATACTTTCTAACTCTGGTGGATGATCATTCTAAGATGATTTGGGTTTTCTTAATGAAGTTGAAAAGTGATACTCTTATGATTTTGAAATCCTTTATCAAAATGGTGAATGTGCAATTCAATCATGCTGTTAAATGCCTTAGAACTGATAATGGAGCTGAATTCTTTAGTTCTGAATGCACAAGTTTTCTATCAGATAATGGAATATTACATCAAAGTAGTTGTCCACATACTCCCCAACAGAATGGAGTAGTGGAAAGGAGACACAGGCATATACTAGAAGTGGCAAGAGCATTGAGATTTCAAGCAGGCATACCACTTCATTTCTGGGGAGATTGTGTTTTGACTGCTGTGTATTTGATTAATAGACTACCTTCTTCTGTGCTAGGTGGAAAATCACCATTTGAAGTCTTTCATAAGTCACCTCCTTCACTGATGCATCTAAGGGTTATGGGATGTCTTTGTTAATGCTACAGCAATTACAGAACATGATAAGTTTCTACCTAGAGCAATAGCAGCAGTTCATATGGGGTATTCTACTTCTCAGAAGGGATACAGACTGTATAATCTTAAAGATAAAAAATTCTTCATTAGTAGAGATGTCACTTTTAGAGAAGATGTATTTCCTTTTATGCTGATCAAAGAAGGGAAGACACTTCCATTATTTCATGAAGAACACAGACACTATGCCACAGGATTCAACAATCATGCTCAGGAGTTGCAGATTACTCAGGAGTTGCAGAATATTGCTGAACATGATGATGCTATACCTCAATTAGTTGATTTGCCTGTCAATAACTTAGAGGGAGATCAAGTCACAGAGATCAATGATGAAGCAACTTCACATATTCAGCCAAGAAGAACCAGTAGAGGGTCCAAACCACCAGTATGGGCTAAAGATTACATATGTCCTACTATGAAGCCTTCATCTTCTATGTGTCAGTATCCTTTGTCTAACTATTTGGGTTATGACTCACTTGGCAATAATTATCATAGCTATCTTACTACAATGTCATCAGAGGGTGAACCTGCTACATATCAGCAGGCTATGAAGGATCAGAAGTGGATAGATGCTATGAAATCTGAGATAGATGCACTAGTCAGTAATCACACTTGGGAAGTGGTTACTATTCCTAAAGGAAAGATTCCCATTGGCTGCAAATGGGTATATAAAATCAAATATAGGTCAGATGGAACTATAGAAAGATACAAGGCTAGGCTTGTGGCCAAAGGTTACAATCAACAAGAGGGATTGGATTACCAGGAAACTTTCTCTCCTGTGGTGAAGATGATCACTATCAGGACTATTATTGCCTTGGCAGCTATGAATCAATGGCCATTGTTTCAGATGGATGTTCATAATGCCTTTCTTCAAGGTGATCTTGAAGAAGAAGTATATATGCAGTTACCTCCTGGATTTGATAGTCAAGGGGGGAATACAGGATGCAGACTACTCAAATCCTTATATGGATTAAAGCAGGCATCTAGGCAATGGAATCTCAAACTTTCCAATGCTTTAATGCAGGCTGGTTTTCAGCAGAGTAAACATGATCATTCTTTATTCATCTTGAAGAAACATAATAGACAAGTCATTATACTTGTATATGTGGATGATCTTCTGATCACAGGAGATGATGTTGATCTTATCAGAGAAGCCAAAAATATTCTACACAGTAACTTCAAAATGAAGGACCTAGGAAATCTGAGGTATTTTCTAGGAATAGAAGTTTGTAGATCACAACAAGGAATTCTACTCTGTCAGAGGAAGTATGCACTGGAGCTGATTACAGAATTGGGATTATCAGGTTCTAAGCCTGCATTAACTCCAATGGAACAGAATAAAAGACTCACTACTATTGAGTATGATCAACACTGTGAACTCAATGATGATACAGCATTAGAAGATGTAAGAGAATATCAAAGGCTGATTGGGAAGCTACTTTACTTGACTTTAACAAGACCAGACATAGCTTATAGTGTGCAAACATTGAGTCAATTTATGCAATCACCCAAAAAATCACATCTTGAAGCAACATACAGAGTTGTGAAGTATATAAAGAATGAACCAGGATTAGGAATTTTGATGAGTGCAGAAAAGAGCACAGTCTTAAAAGCATTCTGTGATGCAGATTGGGCAAGTTGTCCAAACTCAAGGAAATCAGTGACAGGATACTTGGTAAAATTGGGAAATTCTTTATTAGCTTGGAAGTCAAAGAAGCAGAATACAGTAGCAAGAAGTTCAGCAGAATCAGAATACAGAAGTATGGCTCTAACAGTAGCTGAACTAATATGGTTGTTAGGCTTATTCAAAGAACTGGAGATTGACATTGATGTTCCAATTCAACTATACACAGACAGTAAGGCAGCAATGCAGATAGCTAGCAATCCTGTTTTTCATGAAAGAACAAAGCACATAGAAATTGATTGTCACTTCATAAGGGAAAAAGTACAACAAGGGATGGTACATCCTGAGTATGTACCAACAGAAGAACAAGAGGCAGATATCTTGACAAAGGGACTTGGAAGCATGCAACACTATCATTTGTTATCCAAGCTAGGGGTGTTGAATATTTTCACACCATCTAGCTTGAAGGGGGGTGTTGAAGTACTGAAATAATAGTTGTTTAGTTAGCTAATTACTTTTGTTAGATTAGTTAGTTAATTAGTAGTTAAAGTGTAAATATATATATATACACGTGTGTATATATTAGGTGGGTTAAGTGGTTAGAAAAAATGTATGTGTGTATACACTTTGGAGAGTATCGAAAATAACCGTCTCTCTCTTTCCTTACACAGTTTCTTCTTCTTCTCTTCTTAGCTGAAGAAATTTACCTTAACAATGGTGATTTCAACAGTCTATCAGGTGCAGGTTCGGTCGAACCCAACTATTTTTACTTGAACACTGTAAATGTACCAGAAATTTCATTAAATATATATATATATATATATATATATATATATATATATATATATATATATATATAAAAAGTTAATTAAGATCCCAATAAATAAAACAAGCTATGGGTTTCAATACAAATTTAATACTCATAAACTCCAAATCGTGACTCCGTCTCTACTCGTCAATGCATATAACTTCAATTAAAAAGGAAAAAAAAAACAAAAAATAGGGCCGGTTTGAATGGGTTGTATTTAAAAGTCTTAAACTTTGTTAATGACCATTAATTGCCATAAGTCACTATTTCAAGAAAACTTCTTTCCAGTCTAGGGCTTTAAGTTTTGCGCTCTCTATATATATATATATATATATTTTTTTATTTTTTTTTTTGTTCCTTTTGGAAATAATAAGGAGGAAATGCCGAGGAATTAGAGTATGTTTCCAAAGTCCAAACAAACCAAGAAAAGTCCATAATCTCAGACTCTTATCTGTAATTTTTTTCTTTCTTTTTATAGTTTGGAACCACTGTATACATATATATATATACTCAAGTTAGGTAAACTCTTTAGCTTTATGCAAATATTCTTAATGTTTATCTCTAAAAAAATGAGGAATATTAGACAATACAAGAAATCTTTAGCTCCACGTTTAAGATGGACTCCACAACTTCATGAGCTCTTCATTCAATCTGTTGAAAGCCTTGGTGGAAGAAACAGTAAGTTTCTGTTCATTCTTTTGGTGTTCTCCCTTGGGTTTTCGAAAAATCCGTAAAAAGATTCGTATTTAAATTTGATGAGTTAAACCTTAATGTTTTGGTGATTTTTCACATATATGTTTATACTTTCTGTTAAAACTATATTCGGTTGAACTCGTTGACTATATACTACCTCCGCGCCACTGATGGGGGGAAGAGGGGACTAATTAAATAGAGGCGAATTTACTATATGGAGTTGTGGTTTCAAAATATAATATCTGATCTTATTATATGTATATAATTTAAATTTTGTATATGTGTAAACATAGTTCGAACTAAAAGTGAGCACGTAGAATTCGCCCCAGATTCGCGTCTAGGGTTGAGAATATGCAACGCCTTACTTAGACTACAATAACAATATGCCAAGTGTGATCATATAAGTGAAATCTGAGAAGAGTGAGGCGTACTCAGACCTTACCCTTACTTGTATACGGTAGAGCGAATCTGTTTTCAATAGACCCTTGATTCAAGTTAATATGATGTATTAGAGAGTATTTGATCTTGGATTAGTTGATAAAAGAATAATCATTATTTCATTATATTTTGACAGAAGCAACTCCAAAGAAAATTTTGCAGGTGATGGACATAAAGGGATTGAAGATTTCTCATGTTAAGAGCCATCTCCAGGTATTATTTTACTGCACCTACTATCTAAATTATTAATTATATAACCTAGATAGTTAATGTTCATCATCAATTCATCATATCCATATATAGAAAGTTTCCAGAAAAATTTTAACTTGGAAATTGAACTTCACCGGAAAAACGAAAAAGAAAAAAAAGAGAGAATATAATGAGTTTAAAGCTGTGTTTATTATAGCAGAATCATTTTTCCTTGTAATTTATCAGTACGATCTTTAAATTTTCTATTTTGTTCGAGAATAGATGATTTTTATAAAAAAAAAATGGAATAGATAAGTTCTATGAAAGACTTGACTTGTGCTAAATCTAGGAAGTTTTCCCCTTTATTTCACTAGCTTTCTCTGATATATTATAGTGTAGTAACTAAGTTAAATCCCGTTTTAATAGAAGTTCTAATTTAATATTTTAATTCTTGGGGACCATTACAAACAAAATGAAATTAGCTACAAATTAACTTCGTCGTTAATATGTCGTTAAATCGCTCGTAGCTAATAAAATTTCTTGATAATCTGTGTTAGTTTGTTTCTAAATTGCTCATAACTAACATAATTTCTTGACAATCTGCCGCTAGCTAAATAGAATTAGCAACCTATTGCGGCACATGAAAATGACACCTTAAATATTATTCCATTCGTTGGATATAGCATAGTTACCTTTGACGGCACCCGAAATTAATATTTTTAAATTTTTTATTATTTTAAGCATATCAATTTTGAGCGTCTTTAAAAGCGTATATCTTAAAGATAAATGGGAAGTTTAAGCTTAAAATTAAGAAACTATCCCTCTGTTTTAAACGGACTAAAAAGATAATACTATTCTATCCATTCCATTTAATTGTCATCTTTACTAAAAAAATGTTTTTTCAAAATATTTGTAATTTTAGAAAACTAAAAAGAATTACTTAATTCTTTTGCCAACGCCATCCTTATCATTAGTTGTTCTATAAATTAAAGTTTTAAAAAAAAAGTTGATTACTTATCATTAAGTATCCATGTTCCAAAAATTCTTGGTCAAATTTAAATGGATAGACGGAGAGAGACGTAAATAAAGTTTCCTTATTTTCTAAAATGGATTAATAGTGTCGAAGATTAAAGAATTAATAAGAATAATAAGTCAAATTATTCTTAAAAGGTATGTAAAAGCCTTAACTTTCCAATTAAATGGAAATATAGGAACTATAGTCAAACCTCTTTATAACAACCTTATTTGTTTCGAATATTTTAATTAGATATTGTAGCGAAGTGTTGTTATATAGAACAAATATATCATAACATAACATGGAAATTGGTTCTGAAAAAGCTTGACTTTTATAGTAAATTGTTGTTATATAAGGATGTTGTTACTGTATAACGATAGAACGGGAGGAGTTGTATTTAGTAAGTAACTCTATTCCAACACAACAAACTCAAAAAAGTATCATGCCTATTGGAGCTAGAAGGTCTCTATAGATTGGTCCAAATATTCCGGGCAAGACATAACTTATAAATTACGGGTTCATATAAATCTTTATTTTAATTTGTGTATAAACTTGATGTTAGGAACCCATAATCTTAAAAAAATAGTGGAACTTTTGCACATGATGTTTAAATAAATTAAATAACTAGCTAGGTTAGGCACGCAGCTAGAAGTTAGCCCTAGAATTATATAATAGTTAAGTAATAATTGATGAAAAACTCGAAATCTAAATTCTTGCAAGCTGTTCCATCTGAATCTCCATATATACCTTTTTTTTTAATTAGCTTTATTTTTCTTTTCTATCTTTAATCAATCACAATATTAATTTATCTTAAAAGGCTTTGAAACTGACTAATAAATGTATAAATAAATAGTTAATTTGTTGAGTCTACGTGAATCTGTATTTTTTTCTGCAGGAATTTAATTTATTTCTTATGAAATTTGTATTGTTCAAATGATGTTACATGTTACTAGTTTTATGAGTGATTTCTACATGATGTCGAACTCATTCAACAATATTTGCCATTTTGTTAATTTTTCCGTAGGCATGAATTTCTGAAAGATGTATTTTAGCGGATCCAAAACAGATTTTGGATATATATATTGTATATTTGGCTATCCGATTTTAATTATTGCCCTTATATTAATTTTATGTTTGTGTATTTGAATTTGTGAAAATCAGATGTATAGAAACATGAAGGAGCATCCCAGCCTGCATGTTGTGATGCCAGAATTCAATTTATCTTCGACACTGTAAGTCTTACATATACTTCTTTTAGCATAAAAAAGATAATTTTATTAATATTACTTATGCATCATATTACATAACGGAAATTTTCAGGATGTTTTAATTAGTTCCACTCAAGTCTAATATACATAATAGGTCGTCTAACATATACTTTATTTTAACTAGCTACTCCTGATGACAACACTTGCTTTGATTAATTAATTCGACCATAGTCTGATCTCTCTAAAATAACCATTTTTTATAATAATGACAGTGTTTTTTTTATAAAAAAAAATTATTTTTTATGTTATGTTATAATATATGTTTTCATTAAGTTTTATTATAACGGTCTAAAAAATATTACGACAAACAAAATTGTTATAAAATAGTTTAATTGTAGTGTATATCATCTATGACTAGTTCATATATTAAAGGCATTTAACCTTTTCCGTACATCTTTCAGGCTTGTGTCTAAAAGATTGAGCAAAGAAAGAAATTCATCTGACCAAAATGGTGAAAATATTCACTACAATGACTACCAGGTAAACTGGTGTTCTTAATTTGTGCTTTATTTTTTAAGTTAAGTTGAGCCGATAATAACAGATTAGTTTTTATTTTTATCAGGTTACCTATTAATATTTTTGTAGAACTTTACTTGTAATTAACTACTAATAAATTCCCTGAATTTGTCCAATTTACTTTTAGCACGCCCATTAAGAAAATATTAAATTGTATACAAAAATATCTATTATGACTAAACTACCCCTACTTAAACATTTAATGTGAGCAGTAAGAAAACTTTTTAGGGATATATATATATATAGGGGTTATTTTGTAAAAACAAATTAAATTCTTTCTTGATTACATAACTGAAAACTTATTTTGAACCAAAATAAAAAAGTAAATTGGACACTTATTATAAACCGGAGCGAGTACAACTTATGAATTGAACTCTTATACTTTAGCCTTATCGAGAAAAGTGAATATTGTACATATTGAAAATTCCTTTTTTTCTTTTTGTGTTTACAGGAAACAGAAGGAAGTATAAGTAGTGGAATGACAAAGGAGGAAGAAGAAGAATACTGTGAAAAGGAGAGAAATTATCAAAACAATCAGTTTAATGCCTCTGGCTGCAGCTTTCTTAACTCTACTGTGCAAAACACTTACATTAACCTAGATTTATCTCTCTCTTAATTCCTTTTTTTCTTTAAATTGTTAATTATGTTAGTATAGAATAGACCCATAGCTAGTATGTTCTTCTTCTTTTGTTTATTTATGTACATTGTGATAAGAATAACAGAACTATTTATGCATATTTAAGAACCAATTAACTAATTTTTTTTTTTTTTTGATTAAAAGTCAAATTCTATTTAATCAAAAGTATCTGTACAATCCCGAGTAGTTGCTGACCAACTATCCTAATTGTAGTGATAGTCCTAGATACAACGCTTACATCGAATCACACTATATGTAGGAGCTAATTTCAGGACACTAATTATGTGATCACGCCCAACTATACCTTATAAAAAGGACAATGCGGTCGCTGCTAATGTAATCCGGTTTACAAGTCCGGAGTCGAATCCCACAGAGAACTAGTGTTTAGTTACAGCTATTTACTATGACCGAGAAGACAAGCTTGAACAATTCCTAACTTATAGATATTTAGATTCTTGTGTTTAACTAATTAACTAACAAATTAAACTACTAAATTAACAACTAAATATACTAAGGGTTAGAGACAAGATTAAGGAGGTCTAGAGTTATGATTTTCCAATTGTCGGAATCCTTCCCGCTATGTACTCTTCTATAGTTTCGCCTAAGTATTCTCTACCAATCATGAGCACTCTTATTACCGTAAATCTCTCCCAAGTAATTACGATAATTTACTAGACGCACTCTCCCGAGCTACGCTAGCTGGCTTTTAATACAGCTTACTTTAGATCGCACCTAAGGCTTCGTTATCCCTAATCCCGCCTTTAAACCCTCGGTTATTGATCCCTCATATATTTTGGGAGTGGTGTTGTTCAACAATTATCTAAATATGCACTCTCTCCCGAGTTATGCATACTAAATAGGCACAACTAATTGCGAGCTCTTCAATCAATAAGAATATAAACGTAGTTGAACAAATAGAGAAAAGCTATGGCTCAATTATATAAAAACATAATAAGAATTTATCCTATAAAAGGTTCTATCAAAACTCTAGATAACAAATTAGATATTCATAATAGTATGTAAAACTACAATACTAAAAGTCATAACCAACAATGAAAAATAGGAAGAGGAAGGAAAAACTCGTAGAAGAATTCTCCGCCTTGCTCTCAATGTGTTCTTGCCTCCAAGGGTGTTGTCTAACCCTAAAGTAGTGTCTCTTGCCTCCTAAGATCTAATTTGTGTCCAAAATATGTCCCATCCTTGTTCTTGGCCGGCCTCCTTGGTTTAATATAGGGTTTATGGCTTAAAATCCTGTATTTTGCACATAAGTCCCTGAAATTTTAGCTTCCTGCCGCGATCGCGGTGGAACCGCGGCCAAACATGCCCTCTGAATCTTCAATTGTCCACGACCATCTTCTACGGCATTTCTGCCGCGGTCGTGGTGAAACTTCGTTTTTTCACCCTGTTCTGTTTGGAATTTGGAAAAACATAAAACGTGAAAGTTGTAGCCATTTGAGTTAGCTTTCCAACCATATATTGCGGATCCAAAATGGAGTTTTGAGCAAAACGTTATGTCCAATTTACTAGACAGTGCGCAATATACCTTATCGAGTCTTTGTTTGTTCTCAACTATCAAATTTGACCCCCAAACATGATCCCGGCTTAATTCCTTGAACTTTTACTCAAACGTTAAAGCTCCAAATTACTTAAACACATTCCATAACATCTATATAGCTTGGAATCACACCTATAAGGCATAAAATACACAATTAGTACAAAACACTAGCGATTAAAGCTCAAACTCAATTAAAGTGCAGAAAACTCAAGTGTAATAAACGGCTAAAATACGTAATTATAGCCTATCATCAACACCCCACACTTAAGACATTTCTTGTCCCAGAGCAATCAAGCTACACTTTTTTTTATAGACGCGATCTTTTTAAATAATTTTCCTAACGTAGCACACCAAGAGTATTTAAAATAGACTAAGCACAAAAGTGTAACATCTTCACCTCAAAATTTGACTCACAAGTGCCACGCATTATTCACAACTTACCTACTTACTCTAACCTAGGGGTCACTGATATTACATTTCCTTCATGAATCAAGTGCCCTCACACAACGAAAGAGAGTAGTTTCACACAACAAAATTTAAGAACACTTAGGAACTCAAGATAGAAAGAATTCACTCACTCTTAGAAATAACATTCATATGCCACAAAAGATGCACCATAAGCTTGCCCGTAGTGTTCTACTCCACTAATCGAGCTCATTATTTGGCTGTAATGTAGGCTACGGGACTGGTAGGATACTTTTAGATAAAAGAGTGGCTACGCATCCCTAAGAACTTCAATACATATATTTTAACCCCATACTTATGTCAAACCTAAATTTCACATTCACATCAATGTAAATTACCACATTTTTCTTTAAACACACTTACGTCAAGAGCCACCACTTATCAAAGAATTTTTTTTTCACAACAATCCAACAATATATATATATATATATATTTCAATTCAAGTGGCTCTTCCTTTTTTCAATACAATGCACATTTCTCCTTATTTAATTAGTTCCACTCAAAATCCAAAACAACTACCCCACACTTTAATTTTTATAAAGTTTATAACAATCAAGTGCTCATGAGAGGTGAAAAGGTTCAAATAGATGGTTAATTTAAACAAATGGTAAAGCTTGTAATGTGGTTGCCAAAAAAATAGGATTATAGGCTCAAAGGGGTTAACTACGATACATAATATATATATATATATATATATATATATATATATATATATATATATATATGGCTCAACAAGAAATGCCTATATCACTTCCAAGACTGAACAAAACTACTATTTCGCTTTGCAAACACACAGGGCAAGTTCTTGGAATCAAATACAGTGCACCGAATAATGCAAAATTTTACACACACATGGCACATAACTCATTAGGATTGGATTCATAGACACTCTAGTCAAAGCAGTTAAGTAAATTTAAGATAATACAATTTAAAGTACTTCTCCAAGAGTCAAAATTTGAGCATAAGCGTCACAACCAAAGTACTCACTGTTCTCAAGGCATAACCAAGTCAAGAGATATTGTTTCAATTCATAACACAACACAATGGCTCCTACTTCCCAAAAAAAAAACTAACTACACCCGGTTCAAATAAAACCCTTGGAAAAGAACTGTGGTTTAAAGAAAAACCAAGGGGTAATTGCTACATTATCTAATAGAACAAAAAATCTTTTTGGTATTTTCTTTAGACTTACTTCCCTCAAGAAAACTGTTTAGATGATCTGTCATCAGGAAAAGTCCAATCTTTTTATAAAAAAAAAACATAGCTAAAGTAGCATGAAAAGTCACCCAGAAAATCTCCTCACCCCACACTTAAAGTTGTGCATTGTCCCCAATTCACATCCATACATACAAGAGGGTAAAAGAAACTCCATGATAGGTGAAAGCCGGAAGCACTAGCAGTTCATGGGGTACTCAAACTTCTCCCAGTTTGGTCCTTCGTGTGAGTACCTCACACTTAGTTCCAACCATTGCATTATTGGTGCATCCTTCCAATACCTTTGTTTTCCATGCTCCTGGAAAATAAAAAAAAAATTGGCACTACAAAAATAATATTATTAAAAATAAATAAATAAATAAAAGAAACCAATAAAGATGGGTTGCCTCCCAACAAGAGCTTGATTTAACGTCGCGGCACGATGTGAATCACTTTCTGCCTCCACTTTCAACTTATGAATCGGACCCTTGATTCTGCTCTATGATCATGCTCCTGGGTGGTGGAACGAATCTGGCTGGCCCAATAAAAGAATGTAGTATTCTGCACTTCTTGGCCTTTAGATGAGGTGTGTAATCCTGATTTTCTAGCAAGAAGAATTCCAGAATGTAAGCACTTTGTTCCTCATTCCTCGACTCTGCAAATGGCTTGGACGACTCTATTTCCATATCATCATCTAAACACAATGTGGAAAAATGCTTGGAGTAAGGACCAATGCCCTCAACTACATGAACATTAGGACAGTCTATATTTTCAACATTAATGACAATAGAGTCAACAAAATATATATCCTCAATATCCTTGGTTGACTCTAGTATCTCTTCTACAACAACGACATTCTCAAAATCTAGTGCGATTGATTGTTAGTGGTGTACTCTAAATCGAGATTTGAATATTCCAATAGGTTTGTATGATGATTTCGAACTTAGGTATATGTTCGGATTGAGTATCGGGTCGCCTGGAGCATTTCACTGCTTATTGTGGAAAGTTAGCATTTTTAAGGTTTTAGAATTTACTAAATTTGGTTTGAGATAGACTTTGGTGTTATCGATGTCCATTTGAGGTTCTGAGCCAGGAATAAGTTCGTTTCATTATTTATGATTTATGCATAAAGTTTGGCGTCATTCCGGAATGTTTAACTATGAATCGGACACGTTTGTTGAAATTTGAAAGTTTGAAAGTTTAAAGAGAGATTTTGATAGTTCATTCATAGTTTTGATGTTGTTTGGTGTGATTTGAGGCCTCGAGCAGATTTGTGTCATGTAGTGGGACTTGTTGGTATGATTGGACAGGGTCCTGTGAGCCTGGAGTATATTTCTGAAGGTTACGGGTCATTTCGCCATGTTGAGCAGCTGTTTTCTGAGGTCTCGTGCGCCCTTCTTTGCGTTAGTAAGGAAAGGGTTGCGTTCACGAAGAGAAAGCTCTGTGAATTGCGTTCGCGAAGAAGAAATTTCTACTACACATGGATGACTTTGGAAGCTTATATCTTGAAATCTATAAGAGATTTGGAGATGATCCAAAAATAAAAGTTGTAGCCCTTGGTGTCTAGTTTTCAAAGAGTTAAATTCTTTGTTATTTGGAGTTTTGTACAAAACAATTATGACCATTATACTAGAGGCTATCTGGAGGAGTTCGGCAGCTTGCTCTTCGTGGTCGCGATTGGTTTTCCGTGATCTTGAAGGGTAATGTTGAGCTGAGAAAGTTGTGTATCGCAATCCGAAGGATTAATACCTGGGCAGTGCTATATTTTGGGGGTTTGGCTCATTTTCACCTCATTCTTTCCATGGTAGCCAATTTTGGGGCAATTTTGGAGCATCATTTTCATCATCAAACTTTAGTTTTGGAGCGACGGACATCGGTTTGAGGTGTTAGAGTGGCATTGGAGCCGGTTATGGAACTTCGAAGAGAAGTAAGTCTCCTGTCTAACCTTGTGAGTAAAAAACTAGCCCTAGGTAATATTATTGTGCTTATGTATTGTATTGTAAACACGTGTCTTGTAATTAGGCAACTTTATTCCTTTCTTGTGGAGCGGGCCGGATGCCTCGGCAGTATATAGATGTATTTATGGATCGTGTCACATGTTCCTCGATAGTGTACATATTACTTTGGATCGGGCGCGAATGACCTCGGTAGAATCGTGCGTTATATTGCAAGTAGTCCAAATGTTTACGAGATAAACCTTCCACTGATGCCCGACATTTTTATGGTATTCCTTATTTATCTAATAATGACATTTGTCATTTTCTGAAGTATTAAGGTAGGATACAAGATCGAGAAAATTATGTTAAAATAAATAATTGGAACACTACAAAATTTCAGACTTACTCCACTACTGATGTAGACTTTATATGTGTTAAGGATTATTATTTTATTTTATTTGACCTCTAGTAAGTATCGATATCGTCCCCTTGTCACTACTTCTCCGGGGTTAGGCTAGATACTTACTGGGTACCCATTGATTTGCAAACTCATGCTGCACTTCTGCACTAATTGTGCAGGATTTGACGCGTTTATTTGGGATCACATTGGCCCCTAGGCGCATTCGTTGAGGAGACATTATGTGAGCTGCAACTTAGGCCACGCATACCAGTCCACCGAGTCACCATCGTAAAAATCTATTTTATCCTGTCTTATTTGCATAATGGATAGATGTATTATTATTATTGTACTCGTTAGAAAAATGCTCATGTACTTGTGACACCGGATTTTGGGAGTTCCTACGTGTTGTTCGTTATTGTAGTTGTGAAAATATTATTTTTACCCTATAAATTCTATTTCAAATG
Organism: Nicotiana noctiflora; assembly: GCA_032618575.1. Lineage (NCBI taxonomy): Eukaryota > Viridiplantae > Streptophyta > Magnoliopsida > Solanales > Solanaceae > Nicotiana > Nicotiana noctiflora. The sequence goes on from JASVEL010007646.1 coordinate 152,275, forward strand.
ATTTAATTAAGGAAAAATTATGATTTTAAAATACAAAATGAATAATTAAGTTGATCATTCACCGTTGGCTTGCTTGACGGCGGTGTTAGGCGCTATCACGGCCTTTAATAGATTTTGGGCCATAACATTCACCTCCTCAATTGATTGAAATTTCAAATATAGGAAGCTACCAAAATGTTAGTTGAATCCGCTTCTATTGAATTTCACGCACCGGTGTTATTATCATCTCTGTCATAGTCGTCGGACGATCGCTCTAATGGCAGTGTTGTGTCATTTTTTCGATAGTCGGCGCACCAAATTAACTAGTTCTTGTCCGGGTGAATAAATATTTTATAGATGATAGCTTATATTTTCATTCGGATGCCCGATACTTGCATTCATCTCCCGAGTAATTCAAATTTGTGTTGTGTAAGGTCCATTATTAAAGAGTGAAGCGTGTTGGAAAATTTTGATTATAGAGAAAAAGATTTATCAATGCTTGAGGTGTGTTAAGACACTGTCCTTAAGGATATTTCGCCCACACGGTAAAGATTAAAATTAGATGTATCTCCCAAGATCCAACAAGCACTTCCTGTTATAAAGTGAGAATAGAACTAGCAAAAAATTCGATAAAGAAATCCAGCATTGAAGAAGGAGACGCAATAGCTAGAAACAAGAGTTGGAAAATCTATCATTGTTCACAAGAGTTCCATGTATAGGAAAAAGAAGTTTTAGGAAAAGTATGTCGTTAGCTCTCCAAAAACCATGTTGATATATATGTTGCTCCAATGGCTAGTTTGACTTTTTCAAGGTAAGCGAAGGAAGATAAAAATAAAGAACAATTCCTTTTGAAATATCCACAAATTCCAACAAAGCACTCCTTAGTAACAACAACAACAACAACAACTACCCAGTATGTTCCCACAAAGTGGGGTCTGGGGAGGGTAATACGTACACAGGCCTTACCCCTACCCGAAAGGGTAGAGAGGCTGTTTCCGGCCGACCCTCGGCTCAGAAAAAGGGAGAGGAAATCAACAAACAAAACAAAACAAAACAATGTTAGTAAATCCGGGATAAATCAAATAAATAATTATCTAAACATAAAACCAAAAGTAGAATGACATGCAATAATACCAATCGGTTACTACCATAAGAGGCACAATACAATACATTAATTAACTATAGAGAGCGCTATCAAACCTCAATCAGCCCCTAACAGAAGTACTACGAATTCTAGAAGGCCCTACCCTACAACCCTAATACTAAACCTCCAAACTTTCCTATCAAGGGTCATGTCCTCGGAAATCCCCATTCTAGCCATATCCCTGCCTAATCACCTCACCCCAATACCTCTTAGGCCTCCCTCCGCCTCGACTCGCGCCAACCACCGCCAGTCGCTCACAACTCCTCACCGGTGCATCAGGGCTTCTCCTCCGCACATGCCCAAACCACCTGAGTCTCGCTTCTCGCATCTTCTCATCCACCGGGGCCACCCCCACCTTCTCCCGAATAACTTCATTCTTAATCTTATCTAATCTGGTGAGCCCGCACATCCACCTGAGCATCCTCATCTCCGCAACTCTCATTCTCTGGACATGAGAGTTCTTCACAGGCCAGCACTCCACCCCATATAACATGGTCGGTCTAACCACCGCTCTATAAAACTTCCCCTTGAGTTTCTGTGGAACTTTCTTGTCACACAAGACTCCCGATGCGAGCCTCCACTTCAACCACCCCGCTCCTATACGGTGAGTGACATCCCCGTCAATCTCTCCGTCCCCTTGAATCACTGATCCAAGATATCTGAAACTGTCCCTCTTGGCTATGACCCGAGATCCCAGCTTCACGTCCCAGCCTACTTCGCTCGACTCGGCGCTAAACTTGCACTCTAGATATTCTGTCTTAGACCTGCTTAGTTTAAAACCCTTAGACTCGAGGGTCTATCTCCAGACCTCCAACCTCGCATTAACACCAGCCCTCGTCTCGTCTATCAAGACTATGTCGTCAGCAAAGAGCATACACCATGGCACATCCCCTCGAATATGGCGAGTTAGAGCATCCATTACCAAGGCAAATAAGAGAGGGCTTAACGCAGATCCTTGATGTAGCCCCATAACCACCGGAAAATGGTCCGAGTCGCCACCCACCGGCTTAGTAAGTATTTTTTTTAATTCATATACCTCGAATACGAATATACATCCCATTACAACTCTGGATGGTAATTTGATTCTCATTACACATGATGGATTATCCCTTTTTGCTCCCGTTACACCTACATATTATATAAATATAAGAAGAAATTTATGTTTTATACATATATTAAATGTACAAAAACTATTTATACAATCATGTTGTTAACTTGAAAAAAAAGGTGGGTATCTAACATGTTGGAAGCGGTTAAATTGCGGAGGAACTCTGTATGTCATTGATAGTAATTAAACGGATGTAACGATTCGACCGGTCGTTTTGAGTACTAGCGCTCTGTTCAGCAGTCGGAGACAATGAACAACTTCATTTTAGGTATTATGACTTGTACGCATGGTCGGAATTTAATTTCGGTAAGTTCGGAGTTGATTTGCCAAGAGAAATCTCATTTCGGAAGCTTAAAGTTGAAAGAATGAACTAGGACTAAAATTTTGAGTAAACGACCTCAAAATCAGGATCTGAAGGTTCCAGCAGGTTCGTATGATGATTTTAGACTTGGGCGTATGCCCGGATTGGGTTTTGGATAACCCGGGAGCGTTTTGGCGCCTATTGAGGAAGTTAGTATTTTAGAAGAAATTTCATAAGTTTAGCTTGAAGAGTATTTTAGTGTTATCGATGTCCTTGGGATTTCAAGACTGTCAATAGCTCCGTATAGTGATTCTGGAGTTGGGAGCATGATCGGAAGTGAATTCGGAGGTCCGTAGGTCATTTTGAAGCAAATGGCTAATGATAGAAATTTGATGGTTTTTGAGAAGTTTGACCTGAGGTTGACTTTTTGATATCGGGGTCGGAATCTAATTTTGAAAGTTGGAGTTGGTCCGCAATGTCAAATATGACTTGTGTGCAAAATTTGAGGTCAATCGGGCCTATTTTGATAGGTTTAAGCATCGAATGTAGATGTTGGAAGTTCTAAAGTTCATAAAGCTTGGATTGGAGGTTGATTCATGACTTTAGCATTGTTTGATGTGATTTGACGCCTCAAGCAAGTCCGTAAAGTATTTTAGGAATGGTTGGTGTGATTGGTCGGGGACCCGGGGGCCTCGGGTGTGTTTCAGATGGTAATCGCGCTCTTATTTGATATTTCAATGCCGTTTTTTTTAACATAAAGGGGTATAGTATTAAGCAAATGAGCTTCAAATTAAGTTTTTATTGAACCATCATATCTGTATCGTAATTTCGAAGCCATAGCAAAAAGAATCGTCGAATTTGGACATCGTCTTAGGAAGTTATGCTCATTTCCGTGTCGAGAAAGTGCTGGTTGTTGTCATAACCGCAAAAGCGAAAAAATTTCCGCAAAAGCGGAAATTTATTTGCAAAAGAGGAAACTACTAGAGGCAAAGAGATTTCTTTAAAAATTGAAGTTTGACTCATTTTCACTTCATTTCTTCTATGGGAGCCGATTTTGGAGCAACTTTGGAGTGCCATTTTCATCACCAAGCATGAGGTGAGTGATTTCTACTAGTTTTGAGTATATACAAGGTTTATTCATAGATCTAGACTTGAAAAATTGTAGATAATTTGGGGTTTCGGTTGAAAACCTAGAAAATTAGAAATCTTTGATTTTGATCACGATTTTGAGTATGGAATTAAGAGAAACTTATATATTTGAGTTCCTAAGGTCATGGGTAATCTTTATTTTCGAAAAATTTTGAATTTCGGGCAAGTGGACCCAAGGGCGTTTTGTTCAACTTTTCATTCGGGGGTTAAGAATTGTTACAAATTTGGTTGTAAAGTTTAATTGAACATATATTAATGGATTTGTATAATCACTGGCTAGTTTTGGAGCATTTTACGTTGGTGCAAGTCTTCAGAAGAATGTAGAATGCCGGTTTTGAGCCTTCGAAGCGAGGTGAGTCTCCTTTCTAATCCTGTGAGGGGAAATTTACCTCATAGGTGAGTAAAATAGTTATGTGCTCCTATTTATGGGGGCTACGTACGCACAAGGTGACGAGAGTCCATACGTAGCTACTATTATGCTATTGTTCGGGTAGTCTAGGACTCGAAAGCATGTTATACTTGGATTACTGTGAACCCATTGATAGTTTAAATTGTTTAGATCACCTTAAATTGGTAAAAGAATTTAAAAAGAGATTTAATATTAATTTTCCCTGAAATGTTAAAAAGAGAAGTTGTTTATTTGGAGGATTATCCTCGATGAGCTCTTAATTTTCTGGTTAAGCATGTATTTTATATGTGACTGCATCGCATGGATGATTCACGAGCAGGATATGTGTTTATTTATGGAACGGGCCGAACTCCTCGGTGAAAATAGATGCATCTATGGTACGTGTCGCTCGACTCTCGGCAGTGCACAATTTACATTTCTGTTGGAGCGGGCCGTCACCTCGGTGTGATTTGCGCATGTTTATCTGTTATTTGAAAATTGTAAATATGGAATTGGACCTATGTGGCTTGATATAAACTGATAAGATAATAAAGGAATAGACTTTGGAAGCCCTTGATTTATTGTTGAAGGTGTTTACCTATTTATTTAGCTTCACAATGAGGAATTCTATATAAATCCATGATTATTCACGTACTTATAGAATATTGATAATTGACCTCTAGTGAGTGTCGAAGTTGGCCATCTCGTTTCTATCCCTTCGGGATTAGGCGGGATACTCAGTGAGTACACGTTGATTACGTACTCATACTACACTTTTGTGCATTTTTACATGTACACTTCTAGCAGTCTACTGGCGTAGTAGGATGGATAACTCTGGGACTAGGTGAGCTGCAATTTGCGAGGCGACCCGCAGCTAGTGTAGTTCCTTTCAGCCTTTGTATTTTATTCCCTGTCCACTGTATTCCTGACAGATATTGTATTTTATTTTATTTATCAGTAGTCGCTCATGCACTTGTAACACCGGGTTCTGGGATGGTTTTGGAAAAAATTGAATTAATTGTTATTGTTCAATTTAAATTGAAGAAAAAATCTCTTATTTATGAAAAATGGAAGGAAAAAACTTAGATTTTTAAAAGTATGTGTCCGACGCCATCACGACCCGTAGTGGATTTGGGTCGTGACAACCAAAGTTAAATTTGCTAATAGTATTTTAATCGCTTATAACAAATTACTTATAATCTTTTCAGATTACCAATTTAAATCTTATATATTATGAATATTTACCTACAATTGCATATTGAGTAATCTAATTGTATAAATATACCATAGGGATGATAGAACCTACGAATTGGACATTGCGGTAGCGCTTAACATTCTAATGCCTTCTGCCTGGCTAATTTTCGCACTGCAACATAGGAGGGAGTGATCAACTGATTTTTATATAGGCAACCCTTAATCCAATCTTTTCCTATTAATGACATCGGGAGTTTGGATGAACCTTGTATGTACGATGTAACTTTCTGGTAAAGGAATTCAGATGAACCCCTTTCGCTCCTCTAACTCCCTTGTGTGTATTAATAATTAAAAAGGATAAAATTTCAAAGCATACGACTTTTTGGATATAAATGATGATATATGTACTTCCGTTTCATACAATCTTGTTGCCTCATCTTGTGCAGGCATGTTTCCAGAGGAAGAGAAGACACCGAGGGGAAAAAAGGATAATTTCATGGATGATTACTATTATATCAGAATTATTAAATTAATTTTTTGTGTCGAAAAAGTCACTCGACTTACCCAAGTAGTAAATACATTTTGTAACCAAAAAAGTCACTGAACTTTACCCGAAATATCAAAGAAAAGAGACAACATTGGACATAATATTATTCCTATAGTACTAAGACAAATGTGTGATTTTTGGTTATAATACACACATGCAGGTTCTTCAAAAGAGTGCCATTTAAACTTTTTGCAGAAATTCAATTTATTTTCATATGCCAATAATATCAATCAAGTACATGCAGCATTTACACAAGGTAAGCAAATATTCAACACACTTTTCTTTCTACTTTGTCACCTCCATTAATCCTAAGCATAAATGCAGCAGTTTGTTGCATTAAATGAGTTTCATATTCTGAGTATACAAGCTGGCATTCAACTAGATCGATCGATTACGACATTTACTAACTTTATGATCTAGTCAAGCTTCTTTCCCCTGAAGTTGCCTTTTGATATTTTGCTGAGGAAACCAGAATCCAGCTTCTTGTAATGGCCTCGAAGTTGTTCGAGGGCATTATAGACAAAACCATCAACTTCATCTTCATATCTTTCATATAGCACTGGAAGCGTGTGGGCAGCAATGAAACCTTATACACAAGTCAAAATTCAAAGTATAGTCAAGACAAAATAAGCGTATCAAACACGATTAATATACAATCACCGGAATAGACCACAACCAATTCCTTTTCTTAGTTGATTAAACACATCCAATATTTCGGAAATGCAATTTCAACTGTACAAGGCGATACAAACTAGTTGGGATTAGGTTATAATCATGTTAGTACGTTCACTTTAGGTCCTACATTTTCTAAGAGTTCTTTAATCTTATCATAGATTTATATGGAAGTTAAAAAAAATTAAAACTTCTAGCAATAAAGGGCAGCCCAATGCACTAAGCTCCCGTTATACGCAGGGTTTGGGGAAGGGTCAGACCATAAGGGTCTATTGTACGCAGCCTTACCCTGCATACATAAGGGCCAGACCATAAGAGGTTGTTTCCACTGCTCGAACCCGTGACCTCCTGGTCATATGGCAGTAACTTTGCCGGTTACACCAAGGTTGCCCTCCTTAAAACCTCTAATACTATTTCTTTTTTTATTTTGGTTGACGGAGATGAGCTTAAAATGGAGTAACATGGTCGGCTTGGATTCATATCGCCTACATCAATTTGCTTGGGATTGAGACTAGCAGTAGTTGTGGTAATTCAACCGTACTGAGTATGATTACACAACTAATCACATTACTTTAAAACATATGATCCTGTTTGTGTTAGACTAACAACACAGACATTCGAAAGTCAGCCAATAAAGCTAGTCAAAGGACTCATTTCTACTTTTCGGAATCTTATATAAACTGAATAATAAGTATAAGGTGATATCATAGGACACAGCTAAATGCTGAGAAAATAAACTGCATATTTGCATCTAGAGGTAATTCCATTGCTACTCATGCATTAGACAGCATAAATAATAGGACGTGACTATTAAATTGCTATCGTGGAAATGAGAGGTCTCTTACCAATATACAGAACAGTTAAGAAGTTGCACCAGCTTCCTATGATACCAGCAGCCCACAAGCAAACTATAACCTAGGAAAAATCCGACGACATTAGTTTCGAACTCAGCAACAGAAATTCACAAGATTCAGTGATCATTTAAATTGTTATCATTAATTTTGTCCAGTTTTGCTGCTTGACATCCTAGGGAGGGAGAAGATGTCAATATAGAAGAATCTTGTAACCGAACACAAGGGAAAAAAGATAGGATATGACAACAAATAAAATGAAGACCGAAAAGATAGGGCGGGTTAGGTAACGGCCTTTTGGGAGGGGAAGCTGTTGGGTTGAATGTCAAACAGCTGCAACAAAATTGAGCTGCCAGAGCAACTTCAACAATTTACATGCAGCAAGTTTAATAGACATTCCATATTAGTTTATCTTCTTTTCCTTGGGCTAATTCTCTTTCACCGAGTTACAATCAGACGTTACGATTTTCTCATCACATATGGATATTATTAATAATGTCAGAAGAGGTCGTGAAAATAAGCTAGAAAGCACAGATGTTGAACAAACAAAGACAGAAGCCTTGGCATCTCATAATTGAGCTGAAAAGGAAAAAATTATTCAAATTAAACAATAACAGATAGACCACCTTGCACTGCATTAAACAAACATATGTACAGTACAATTATTTTTAGAAGGCGGTAGATCAAATGGACATGGAGACCTGAAAACTGTTTGAGTAGAAGCAAAGCAGATGGGAGACTCATTACCTTTTGTGAGCAAGTTTTATCATTCTTATTGAAAAAAGAAACGTGTGCAAAGAAACTTTGAAACAGAGTTTTTGCTAACTGGTTCTGCTTTGAGGTCGTATAGAGGGGCAAAAATGGATGTTATAAATATTATGCAGCGTTTGGGAGTTGAGAAAAGTAAAAGGCATTTTTGTCTGCAGGACTTTGGTCTAGTGGTACGAGCGCAGCACGTGATATGTGGCTAGGCACATGTCACCCTTCTAATGCCTTGTGGTCCATGACTTGATACAGTTAAAGCAAACAAAATATTAAAAAAGTCTACTTGAAAGAGGCCTCATTTATCAAATCAAGCACTTGATACCTAAGTTGCTCCGACACTTCAGTTTAGGCATGACACTAGTATGGGTGTGGGTATGGGATCCGTACCGGATATGGTCAAACACTTTTGGGTACTTTGACCACAACGGATGGAAAAATTCGATATAAGATACAATTTGATTCCCGAAATCAGAACCAAAACTCGGAAAAAATTTGAAGAAAATAACATACCTTATCTACGATATCAATCCATTACTTATTTACAACTTGAGAATAAAAAAGAAATACACACTTTACAAGCTATGCTAAGTATTCCACTAAATTTCTTACAAATTTAGAGATATTTTTATATTTTCATTTTTTTGAATTAATTTTAGCCGGATCCCCGCACCCGTATCCACACTAGGATCCGTATCCCCGAATCTTAGAATTTACATCTCGAAGGATCCGACCTTTAGATCCGCACCCGTATCGGACACCCGAACCCGTGTCCGAGCAACTTAGCTTGATACTTTGTTATGGAAATTGTTCAATATGAAATAAGGAAGTATCGTCTTATTCTAAGCTTATCCCTTTCAAAGAATTGAGGATAGAGATCAATGATTAGCGATATCTAACATACCAGTAAGAATTGTTTCAGATCACCCCCACATGCAACATCTTGAAGGAAGCCCAAACCATGGTTTATTTCAGCGCCTATTGCCGTGGCAATATTGATGAAGAGGTCATTAGGTAAGACAAGACGAGGAACCTTAGAATGCGACCTGTTGCCATAGAATTTAACTTCCATTAACTTGATTCAAGTATATCAAACTAAAAGACAAATGAGAACAAGAAAAGAATGACGTTAGGTTATACTACCTGTTTATTACCCCAGAAGCATTTTTCCAAAGAAACTGAGCGATCATACCAATGCTCAGAGCAAAGCATAAAAGTGAAAGAAAATTGTAGTTGAGCCACTCAAATAGTACCCAGATGGCTGTGGCACTGGCTAAAACACCCGCCGAGATTTTCTTGTTTCTCCACAACAGCACATCAGCAGCTACAAATCCACCGAAGGGTATTGAGTATGGATTAGTATACAGTAATTATGAGATAAAAAGGTAAGAATGTATAAAAGTACCATACATTTGCCTCCACCCAAACAACGGTGTATTGGTTTCTGACGTCCAAATAACCTATTGAATTGAGTACTAACAGAGCTTGCACCTTCCTCTTGAAAGAATGATGCAGATTTATGTTTCGGCCCACCATCAGAAAGAGATTCCACGATGTTGTTCAAAAGATTCTCAGCTGTTATTCCCTCCGGCATTTTTCCTTTTTTTGGGGACACATAAGAAGCCAAGTTATCAAAAGAATAACCTAAGGCACAAAGTCATTATGGACAGCTGAAAGATATGTCGACCAAATACTGGTAAAACATCAAAAACCTAAGAAAATAAGAGCTTTTCATAAGTAATATCTCAAAGTAGAAGAATATTAGACGAGGACACAAATCATAAATTAGCGTACCAATAAAAAGGGATCTCAGACGAAATAATGAAGCAAGGGGAACTCTAATTAGATTAAAACATATAATTGATAACCTTAACTCTTGTCAACATGGCTTCCAATATCAAAGAACCGAGCCACCTGGGAAGGTGACCAAGAAGTTTGCACAAAACACAAACAAACACACACACAAACACACACAGAGAGCAAGAACAGAGGCCTAAAAAGTACCAGAAAAGCACAAGTCTTCCAATGATGCAACGAGACACGCAAGATTAATCCCAAAGCATGACACAAGTAAATCTATTGACTGTACAAAATCACCCAACTAATCGCATTCCAAAAGCATTCAACAATCAGTATTTATTTCTGAGCTTATATAGCATGGATTCTTATATTCTATGGTAAATTTTATACCTCCACCTCAAATAAGAATGGGGAAATTCTGAAATGGTACTAATATAGATAACAACAGAACCAAAGACCCCATATGTACACATATAAGTTATCAACAGATACCAAGATAAGAATGCAACAAAAGCCAGGAATTAGTCAGAAACCATTTTGATAAGAAGTTAATAACAAACCATAAGGAACAACAGATACTTATTACAGAAACTAAAAAGACTCAAACTTCCATCAAAGACCAAAATCCATAAGACCCAAAGAATGTAAAAATAGTGTAAAGAGGAAAATCTTTCTGACCAAGTTTATGCATTACCAACAACAACAACCACCCAGTATGACATTCATATAAATTTATTACTGCTCATATAGATTGGTACGGGGGCCTATGCTAATATCTGACTATTTTTAAGACATTTGCAAGTACATATAGAGTTTTTGCCGAAGTTTCCGGGTGCCGGTGATCCCTCAACGCAAGTGGCGACAAATAGCGACGAGGTCCCGCTTCAGTAAGGCGAGAGGCGCGCAGCAAAGCTGCTCGCCTTTTCTATGCGAGGCGATATGTATATATATCTAACTAAAAACTCAATAACAACAATATATTAACTAATATATCAATCTAAAAATTAAAAACCCAATAGATAGTCATAGACTCGTAATAGATTCATAAATTAAAGACTAATAGTCTAAAGAAACAAAAAGAAATAGAGCAAAAAAAATCTGCCTTTTGAGTTTGGGAAAAAAACAATACACTGCCTGAAAAATAAAAACAGAGCAAAACCAAATAAAGAAGAAGACAAAACAGAGCCAAAAAAAAAAGAGAAGAAGAAAAGCCCAGTTTTTGCTCGACAAAAATAGAACAAATACCTCTGTTTCTGTCAAAAAACAGAAGAAAATAAATAGAAAGAAGAAGAAAGAAGCAGAAATACAGAGCACAAATACCTCTGTTTCTGTCAAAAAACAGAAGAAGAAAAAAATAGAAAGAAGAAGAGAAGAATAAAGAAGCACAAATACAGAGCACAAATACCTCTGTTTCAGTCCACAAAAAATAAAGAAGATAAAAATAGAAAGAAGAAGAGAAGAAGAGAAGCAGAAATATAGAACCTGCTCTGCTTCCGTCGACAAAAACAGAAGAAAAAAAATAGAGAGAAGAAGAGAAGAAGTATACCTGTTCGCAGGTGATAAGCTTGAAGAAGATGATGAAGTGACTGTTGCTTTGTTCGCAGGTGAAAAGCCTAATTTCTGAAGTTTTTTTTGTTCGCAGTTGAAAAGCCCTAATTTCCCTAACTTAGCCCATCTCCAACCTTTGTCCACAGTTTTTTTTTCCAAAAGGGGATTTTTCTATTTTAGGATAATTTACTCCAATGTTCCCCATTTTATAACCCAAAATTTTTTATATTCTTCTCTCTTCTGTATTATATTATTATCTTTTTTTTAATTTTCATTAAACAAATTTTATTTTTTATTTTATTAATTTATAATTTTCATAATTAAAAAAATTCCATAAAATTTTAAATAATATAATTTACAAATAATTATTATAGATTAACTAATAATTCAAATAAAAGTAAAATCATTGCGATACAAGATTAATTAAATACATATAATTTTACATAAAAATAATAAATGCACGAAAATTAATTTATAAAAATTATACATCAAAGTTAAGATATAATATTAATATTATAAAATATTATATAAACATCATTAAGTGTATATAAAGAGATAAAATAAAAGATAAAATAATAAAATAATAATACAATAATGGTGAATAGTAATGGGAGATATGAATAGTGTATCCCATATTTGAGGGAACACTATTCATCCCCATTTTGGGGACAAAAATGGGGTAGGGTTGGAGGACAATTTCCCTCAAAATTGCCCCCATTACGGGGGCAAGGTTGGAGATGCCATTAATCAGACCTTTCTCTTTTTTCTTTTTAAATATAGCGACGCTACAGTCGCTACACGCAATACAGTCGCCTCACGCCTCACACCATGAGGCGAGCGCTATTTCCAATCGCATCGCAACATACACTCTGTGGCGACACACCCACGCCTCGTCTCGCCTCGCCTCGCCTCACCTCACCTCACGCTATTAGCGCTGAGGCGAGCGCTATTTACAACTCAACCTATAGAATAGGTCAGCTTCTGACAACTACAATCCCAGTGTAATCCTACAAGTGAGGTCTGGAGAGAATAGTGTATACGCAGACCTAACCACTACCTTGTGAAGGTAGAGAGTCTGTTTCCGAGAGACTCTCGACTAAGAAAGCTCGTGCATGACCAATAAAGCTCAAATCTTTGTAGGAGAGAAACCAATAATCATACACAAAACATGAACTTGAACTAGAAGATATTTAGCAAAAGGGCTCATCATTCAAGTTCAAATAATACTTCTGAAGAGTATACAAATACAAACTAATCAAAGAATCATTAAATTATCCCTTAATCCAAATTTAGTTATAGTCAACAGGGGTGGAGCTAGAGTGGCCAAGCGTGTTCAGTTGAACCCATAGCTTTGGTTCGAATTATGTATCTGTCTTAAAAAATTATATTCTATAGATATAAATTATTAATTTAGAACTCAATAGCTTACAATGATTAGAATTCCGAACTCATAAACTTGAAATACTCGTCCCGCCTCTAATATTAGTCAAGTATATGGATCTACAAATTTGCTGTATCCAGCACTCTTCATAGTTCAACTATTTAATATGGAATAGTACTTAATATTCTTCAAAACTTAACTTCTCTTACATAATTCTGTTATTAGTCCTTGTTTACTATATAAAGTTTCTTCCTTTCGAGTTTTAAACATCATTAATAATAATAATAATAATCTCCAGCCTACAGGAAAATTTAAGATATTTTCAAATAAATTTGATGATATCATGATACCCTTTTCTTTTATTGGTACCTCTATGCACAAAAGTTTTTATTTAGGAACTCCAAAATAAAAACAAAAGGAAAATAAAGAGTAAGAGAATTGAGGTGATAGAAGGGACTAACCAGATTGAAGAATGAAACCAAGAACTCAAACTAGAGGAATTCAGCTAGAAAAAACCTTTTTTGCCTTTTGATGAAGAAGATAATTCTGTTTTTTGGTTTGTCCTCTTTCTTCACCCCCACCCCACCATGTGTTTTATTTTAACCCCTCTGTCCCTATTTACGTGGAATGTTTCATTTTTAGTCTGGCAAGAAAATAATATCTTCAAATATCTTTACAAAACTTAATTTTAAAAATTTTCAGTATCTTCTTAATAAAATAAATTTATGGTAGTATCAATTTTTTAAAAATTACATATATTATATTTAAATTAAAAATAATCACATGAGGTGGGTTTTTTTGGGGGTGGGGAGGGGGGTAGAGGGGATGTTTTGATTGTTTGGTGGGGATTGGAGAAGATAGGCTAATTGTGTGTTTGCGTTTGCATTGGAAACAGAACCGAAAAAGAGAAACGTGAAGAAATATTAAAAGCTTGCATACCTGGACTAAATCAGTGAATATACCGACAGAGTAGCAGTCACAATCAAATTGTCATTTGTATTTAGAACTTGTTTGGATTAGCTGAGTTTGAAGTTAGAGCCGCCTCTAACTAAATTGGTGGCCTAAAGTTGAACGTTAGGAAGAGGCTCAAAACTTATTTAATAAAATTATACATATTTATGGTTTATTTTCTTTTTTGTTATGTAATAATAGTCTTATAGACCATCTTGTATGTATTTTGTCCGTATACTCAGTCACTTGCTAGCTTCCACCATTGAAGATATCTAATAACTCTATTTATCAAGATTATAAATTAATTTTATAAGAAATATTCGTGGTTAAAAAAATATTTTTATAAGTTCCCAGCATCTAATGATCGCAATTTTGTACTACTAAAGTAGATTTTTAAAGTAATTTTACATATTTAAAATAATTCAAGTTTTTTTCAAATAAAAACCATGACTTGATCTAGTCTTTATAAGAAATAATTTATTTTAAAAGAGATTACAAGAGATTGTGTTTTAATTTTTTTTATCAATGTCATCATCAAATAATTACTGTGCCATAATGTATATTTATTATGGAATTCAAATATTTATTTAAGTAACCTCTTTTTCTCTAAATAAATTCTATATCCAAAAAGAAAGAAAAATAGGATTTTTTTTATAATAATTATTATTTAATAATATAAATTCAACTAATAATGATAATTGGAGCCTTCATTTAGGGGGGGGGAGGGCTAAAGTAATTGCTTTGTTGTCTCCCCCTTGGGCCGGCACTGAAGTAGCTACAAGCATTATGTGTTGAAAAGTAATTTTAATTGTTGAAATTGATTTAATAAATAAACAGTTATTTTGATAATAAGTTGTTTAAGCTCTTTTCTGTTAAAATAACTTAAATAACCTTTGAGTAATTTACGTTTAGAAGGGCGTAATTTCTTCAAAAATTTTAGATTTTAAATCGATTCAATTACATAATATTATATTTATTATTTTATTTTAAATACAAATGTTCTTAGATAAAATAATTTTTATGATAAATATAATTTATTTTATGATAAGCATATAATCATAAGTTAAAATAATTAATAAAACAAAAGTTTATCGGTAAAAAGTAAACCTAAATAAGACAAATTATTTGAAGAGAAACAAATATTGTCTTAATCACTACAACACTTAGAAAGAGATACACTAAAAATTTGATATGTCCTCATTTATTACCTACAGTTCAAAAATTAATACGCAATCACATAGATATATGTATGCAAAGGAATAGATAATTTGTTTTCTCGGGCAATTTTCTTCACAAAGAAAAATGGTTATGAACATTGGACAGAATAATGTTGATCCCTTCTCGTATTGTGACTCGATACGGATTAAGGGTGTGTTTGGTACGAAGGAAAATATTTTCCATGGAAAATGTTTTCCTAGAAAATATTTTCATGGAAAATGAGTGGTTTTATCACTTATTTTCTCTTGTTTGGTTGGTAAGTGGAAAGTATTTTTCAGAAAATATTTTTTATGCAACTCTCCTCACCCCTCCTCCTCCCACCTCCCTCCACCCTCCCCCCCTCCTCATGCCTTCCCTAAGTCTCTAAAAATGGACACAATCTAAAGGAACTAATGTGATGTTTTACGTTTTAACATAAAAATCGCGTATTTTCGAATCCGTAAACTTCCAAACACATAAACATCCGAACTTATAATTTTGGAACTTGTAAACTGGAAAACCAAATATGAAATTGCAAAAAAAAAAATTAAGGTAAATTTTTTTTTTGCGTGGTAGGGTGCGGGGGCAGGGCTGGGGAGGGGTAGTAAAAGGAAAAAAAAAATTTACAAAAAAAAAATTATGGGTGGTGCAGAAAAATATAAAAATAAAAATTTAAAATTGGCAAAAAAAATTAAAGGTAAAAAAAATATTTTTTTGCGGGGGGGGGGAGGGGTGGAGGGATAGTAGGGTGGATGGTAACGGAAAAATTAAAAAATTTACATAAAAAAAAAAAACTTATTTTTGGAGAGGAGTGAGTTGGTGAGGGTGAGAAAGGTTGAGAAAGAGGTTTGGAAAATGTTTTCCCTTCTTTTGATAAGGAAAACATTTTCCTCCAATTGGAGGAAAATAAATCAATAAGAAAAATATTTTCCAAAACATTTAAGCCAACCAAACATAGGAAAATTGGAAAACATTTTCCAGAAAATATTTTCCTTCATACCAAACACACCCTAACTTTCTTTAGTTACCTGTCTAATGAGCCTAAGTTTGCTCACTTTTAGTGGCTCAAATTTTGTGGATTTAACCGTAATTTGCAGCTACGTCCAAAGGAATTCTTTTCATAGGTTAAATACAGCAAAGGTATGTTTTTTTGTTTGAAAAAAATGGCATGTTTTGTCATTTGTGTCTCTGGTAGTTCTATGTCCCTAGTGCAGGAAATTAAATGAACTAAAGGAAGTATTGAGTAGAACAGTAATCTTAGAAATGCAGTATTTTTAAATGCTTGTTAGCTTCAATATGGTGAGCTCACCGAATTATATGAATTTTGTAGTCATATCCAAAGGAAGCTGAAAGCCAGTGTTAATCCATTTGTCTATAGATTTGGTTTCAAAAATAGGAAATAACATTTGGCGATATTTTTCATGCTGTGCCTGCAAGCAAATAACACTAAGATGAATTTCTTTTAGCATTTATAATTGATCAAATTCAATTTCACTCCTGTTCCCCTCTGTGTGTGGCCTCTCCTTTTTTTCATGAGTCAAGTGGAAGTTAGCTTTAAGATGGGGCATCTTGTGATCTCGTGATTTTGTTGACTAGTTCAGTGGAAATAGCACTTGTATTAAGTATTTTTTTTAAAACAATTATGCAACAATTATTTCATGTCTGCTCATTACAAGGTGAAATATATATGTGTTGTTTGAGGGGGTAGATTAAGGCTGATCAACTGTCATTCTGGTTGCTGGCGAATTGTGAAAAATGTTTTTTTTTTAGATTCAAAATGTCAATAACCGCAATACGAGACTAGTTGGGCTTGTTACTTCCTCCATTATCTTTTTAAATCAAAGGAGTTGGTCTCACGAAAGGGTTGCTTTGAAGGTAAGCAACCTTTATTTCCAACTAATAGGTTGTGAGTTCGAGTCTCTCCAAGAGCAAGGTGAGAAGTTTTTGGAGGAAAAGATGTTGAGGGTCTATTTGAAAACCATACTACCCTCCCCAGACATTTGGAAATAGATGATGGTCAAAATTTGCATACTTGTGAGAGGGGGAGGGGGAGTAAGTATCGACGTAGGAGTTTCGTTCTAAAAATAAATATTTTGAAGGAAAAAATAGTAAAAATCTTGATCAAACTTA
Source organism: Nicotiana noctiflora (assembly GCA_032618575.1). Classification (NCBI taxonomy): domain Eukaryota; kingdom Viridiplantae; phylum Streptophyta; class Magnoliopsida; order Solanales; family Solanaceae; genus Nicotiana; species Nicotiana noctiflora. The sequence goes on from JASVEL010007646.1 coordinate 169,377, forward strand.
AAGTGCTTATAAGCTAAAAATTCAATAGCTGAGGGTGACCAGATTATGGCTTTTAGCTTATTTGACTTATAAGCTAATTTGACCAGCTTATAAGCTTAGCCAAATCCCCTTAATAGCACTAACTACCCCTCCTTAATTCTCGTTTTTGGTGCATTTAATTCTCATTGATATGTTTTTTCTTTTTTGAGTTTTTAAAGTTTTGAAAATTTTTAATGTACTTTTTTCTCCAAAATATAGCTCAGCCAGATGTGATTGCAAAAACTCAAAAATTGAAATTGCAAGTAGAATTTTGACCATTACTATTATTTATAATACGGAAAATGCCTAAAAATGCCACTCAACTTTCAGAAATAGTCTATCTATGTTATCAGTTAAAAAATGTTCATTTCATGCCACTGCCGTTAAAGAAATGGCACATCCATGCCATTATTGACTAACGGCAGTGGCATGGATGAGCCAAATAAAAACTGAGATGTTAGTCAATAATGGCATAGATGAGTCATTTCTTTAATGGCAGTGGCATGGAAATAGCAATTCTTTAATGAATGGCATGAATAAACTATTTCTGAAAGTTGAGTGGTATTTTTAGGCATTTTTCGTTTATAATAATTTATATTATTAGAAGTTTGTCCACTTCTAATATGTTATTCTTGTATTCACTGAAAAAATGAAAATTATTTTATGGGATGTCTCTGGACATGATCTCATTTGTAATTATTATTATTGGCGAGTTGAACTTTGATCATTATAATTTATAAATGTTAAACTTTAGTATTAATACTAGTGAAATATTGAGAAAAAGTTTGTTCCAGTAGCATTTCAAGTATAGTTGTTTTTCAGCTTTTAAAATTTGAAAATCTTCTCTCTAATGACGTATAGTATAAAAAAATTCAAAAATTTATTTCAGTTTTTTTAATATTAAAAATAAATTCTAAAAAAGATCACATACGTTTGAAACAAACATTATTAGCACACATTAAGTAACTTGTAAAATATAAAGAGCTTAATCAACGAATTGACTAGAATATTTCTTTCAGGATATTAATTACATTTTCTCATATTTCACTAATAGACGCAAATTCACCTAATTCAATTACCATCTTTTTCTTTTTCTTTTATCTTATCTTATATCACATTCGAAAATCAGAAGAAGGCCTATCCACGAATATTTCACAAGAGGACAGAAAGTTCTTTTCATAATATTCAGGTGTGAATCATGTGGATATTATAGATAGACTTTGAAAGAAATATCAAATCTAATCTAGCAAGATTTTATCTTTTTTTTTATATATATATTATTAATCTTTCTATCTTTAATTAGAGATCTCGACTTTGAATTATAAGAATGGAAAATTTTCGATAGGAAACAAATCTTCTCCTAGTAGCTTATCTCAATTCAAATTAGTCGGACGCCTTCTGATACAATATGATTTAACTCCAGTGTAGCCATAAGATTTTTTTACTTTTTCTTTTCAAAAATATTTTAAAAATATTATTTGGTAAATAAAATGTTTGTACCATAATTTTAATTTCCAAAAAATATTTTTTTATCTCATTTTCTAAAAAATATTTTTCAAAATTTTGACCAAATCTATACTCAAACGCTAATAAAAAAATGATTATATAACAATCAAACATAATCCAATCAATGCATATCTGATAAAATCTCACACTATAAAGGTGATTTATTTTTCTAATTTAAGTGTACAGCTTTGTAATTTCTCAACACTGTACTATTTTCTCTGTCTACATCTTACCTAATAGACAAATCCAAATACTAGCTAGGGAAAAAAAAGGAAAATCCCAAATTATATTAAAGCTCAAGAAACTAAACTCGTACCCTTAATCAAAGATTTAGGGTTCAAGTTAATGGGTCTCACACTAGACAAATCGGTTTAAGCGGGACCCTAAGAAAGAAAGTAAAAGAATTGAATTACTAAAAAAATGTACGCATAAAGAACGTAAAATAGAATCGGTCACTAATGCTTGCGTCAGGATAAACTATCTGTCCGGACCATGAACACTTTATGCACCGGACTGTCGTTTTTACGCCTAAACAACTTCAAGAAGACTCTGCTGGACCAGCGCAAACTGGTGGAATCTGTTTGCCTATAAAACTTGGGTCAACATTCTGGCAAGTAGACTTGGCTGGCCCTTCATTTCCATTATAGGTTATGTCAATATCTCCAACTTCTACACCTTCACATGGCACACCTTTACTACAATTAATTTGTATTGCATCTTGAGTTCTTGATGTTCCTCTTATGTTCTTGAAACTCACTTTGCTAATCTTCACTTGTGATGGCAACTGCAAATTAAATCAATCAAAATAAAAGGTGTATTTAGCTAAAAGTGACGTAAGTCAAGATTTCATGCAAAAGACATCAATTAAAATAAAAAGGTGTATTTAGCTAACAGTAACGTACGCAAGATTTCATGCAAATGACATCAATCTGTTGTCACAATTCAAGTTGTAATTTAATTTCGGTCTCACTACATCCAGTTGATTTTAAGGTTCATATTTTTCTTTTACACGGCCCTTAACAAACATTAATTAGAAGAGATTTTTGACTATTTTACCCTTCTATCTTCATCGAATATTTATTCTATTTATGTGTCTATCTTCAAAAACAATTACTATTCATGGTAAAATGAGAAAAAAAAAATTTAATTTTCTCTTTAACTTCTAAAATGATAAATAATTTGAGACAATTATTTTTAGAAAGCACGACAAATAATTTGAGATGGAAGGGATATTATATAAGAATTTTTTTTGCAAAGTGGATGGAATGACCTATCCCACTCAAACCCAACCCAAAAGGATGTCTCGGGCTCTTGGCCACCGTTTTTTTGACAGTTAATCTGAATATGTGTAAAATGTTAGACTATATAGCACCCTGCAGATACTCTTAACATGGTTTTGAGTCAACTCCTCGAAGTTTTTCTCAAAAGGCCTCACGTCATTAAAAGATTTCTAAACTTTATATGTACGTTCCCAATCTTTTTAGCTACCAATGTGAGACTTTGTTTATACGCCCAACATAAAATATAGTCAATCATAATAACTATAAATAAGGAGGAAGATTGCGTTAGGCTGAAATAGCGAAGTTAATAAAGATACGGTACTTACATCTTTCTTGCACTGATTATAAGGGCAATAGAGTTGATCAATAACAACAGGATTGCTAACATTTTGCACAATAATATCCTCATAGTGCAAATCTCTAACAACACCATTATGTGAAGCTGGCCATGTCTTCACCCTCACACCATTGTCAGTATCAATAAATGTACAATTTTGCACAAAAACACCAACCACAGGCAATTCTCCTGGAGTTTTTCCAAGGCTACCAACACTAATTCCATGGCCAGGTCCACATGTTACATTTGTTATGTACATTTGTTGAATTCCATCACCAATTGATATGCAATCATCTCCTGTACCAATTTGTGAATTTGTAATGTTGAGTCCTCTTGATCTTGCAACATGAATACCATCTGTATTTAGGCTTTGTGCTGGAGCCTTTATTTTAACTCCAATGAAAGTTAAGTTCTTGCAACCTAACACATTAATGTGGAATAATTTGCTGTCCAATGAAGTTATATCTCTGATTATGGAGTTTGTCAGGAAGTTGAAGCTCAAATTCTGCACACATAAAAATTAAAATTAAAATTAAAAAAAAATGATGAAAAATGGACTCGGTTGAAAAGTCTAAACTTTCATAAAACTCGGCTTTCAAGTGTATTTGATATGACAGAAGTCATTTTTAATAAAAATAGCGAGTTTCGGAGAAAATGACAAATATTTTCTATATACATTACCTTTTGTCGTGTTTGGTTGGTGAGTTAAAATATTTTTTGACAAAATAGATACCAATGATTTAGCATAATATTAACAAATCTGAGAAGTATATTGCTTATACTAAAGATTAATAATAATATTCAGCTATGCATTAGTTGAAAGAAATAAATAATATATTAAAAGTTAAGATAGTTGTAAGAAAAATAACTTTTGTTTAAAGTAAGTTAAGTCATTTTACCACCAGAAAAATGACCTTTTTCTTAAAAAATACGTATATTTTTCTAATAATAACTTTTGTCATGTCAAGCAGGTTGAAAAAAGATGACTTACATTTGGAAGTTTACCGCAACTTTCTGAATTTTTACAGTCATTTTGTGCCCAACCTTGTTCTCCTTGGCCATCAAAAATTCCACCACCAGATAGTGTAAAATGATCAATATGATTAATAGTTAACCATTCCATATCTTTCTTGAGTTGGCTTGGATTTGGAGGAGCTTTCAAAGTGGCTTGAATTTCAAGTTCTATAGGGGCCTTGCAATTACCTTCTAATCTCACTTGATTCATCAAATATATGCCTTTTGGGATCACAACTTTACTTGGGATTTTTGAGTTACATGCCTCCTTAAATGCACTTAATAGAGCCTATAATTTTTTTCCAAAACCACCAAAAAAAAAATGAAACATAAATGAGTAATTAGTAGCTTTGACCACATGCAATCAAGAATAGAAAAGTTTATCATACTTATATTCCCTTGTATGTTGCTCGACACTCACCCAACGACATTTTGAAGAGTAAAAAAAAGGGCAGCCTTATGCATAAGGCATCCCGCGTTCACGCAGGATTCAAGGAAGGGTTACACCTCAAGGGGTGTGGTGTGGACAGCCACTCTCATACAAGTATTAGTAGCTTCTTCCATGACTCGAACTTATGACCTATAAGTCATACAGAGACATTTTGAAGAGTACGAACAACGTAAATTTTATGAGTAAAAAACAATGTCGTAGCGAATTTAAAGCAGGCGGATTGAATTTGACAGAATTCACTATTTCTAGCTAGGATATATAATGAGCACATCCAAATGATTCGAAATTCTAGATTCGCCGCTGAAACTACGTCTATCCACTAGTTGTATTATTTGAGATAAATGGATAGAGGTAAAATGGTTGATTTACCTTGCTAATATCTTCATTGCTATCAGGTTTTGCACCAAATTTAGTCACATCAAAAACTGCAGGTTGAGATTCTCCTATGTGCACTAGAAATAGAAGTGCAAATGCAAATGGTAGTTTGAAGTTAAAATACATCTTGTTCATTATGAGATATTTCTTCTGTTTCTATATATATCTTTTGGATAATTTATTGTGTTTGAAAGGTAACTGAATGTTTGAATCACTTTTATAGTGTCATAAAGAAGAATTTGACACCATTAAAATTTTCAAACCAGCTTTTATGTCTACCATTTGTTTGAGATAATTGGTTTCAATTTAGTGGTTTATCTTATTTCTGTTTTGTTATTCTCTTAATACATTTTTTATCTTTTCTTATAATGAAGACCCTAATTAAATACCACTAAAGCAATTTGTCATTGAGCTTAAAGCTCTCAAAAGTGTGGTAAATGTAATCGAAATTTTAGTATTCTAGTGCTTATTGTTGGGAATTATGAGGAAACTCTCGTTTTTTTTTTTTTTTTTTTTTTGTTAAACCTACCACCACCTTTTGGGTACGTATAGGGTAAACCTCGATCTAATATAATAACTCGCAAAGCACATAAGAAGGTAAACTGCAACAGGGCAAGCCCATGCGACAGACCTTCGTATTTTATTAGGCTATTAATTATGTATTTTCGGTGGTCTTACATGTTATTCGTTTTGGCAAATTTGTTTCAAAGTATATGATGTTTTCAATATTTGATATATAGAATAGGTGAAAGAAAATTGTTACCAAACGTCAAGTTAACTGGAATTTACTACGTCACCAAATCAACAAACGCTCAACTCTAAAATTTGATCCATAGTAATGAATGGAATAATTATAAATTTCTCTGTAAGAATTATAAATCATAGAGAAACTACATAAAGGAAAGGGAGCCTTGGCCTAACTTGTAAAATTGATGTACTAGTCACAAGTTCGAGCCGTAAAAATAACATCTTGCAGAAATGTAAGGTAAGGTTGCGTATAATAAACTCTTGTGGTCTGACCCTTCCTCGAATCTCACGCATAGCGGAAGCTTAGTGCATCAGGCTACATCTTTAGAGAAAATACATAAAGGTATAAAAGAAGATATCATTCCAAGGTTAATCCGTAAATCTAATCGAACAAATTGATAATAAAAAACATGAGCTTATAATTTGTTGGAGCTGAAATTAGTAGTGTTAAGTAGCCAAGATGGGCCGGCCCATCTGTAATTATGGGAGCATTTGCATCTATACCCAGTCACATTTTAACTTATACCCGCTTTGCACAAAAAATTATAAACGTATCCACTTTTCAGGTAACTTCACACATTTAGGCCTCAAGTAGCAAAAATTTATGTCTGAAGTTCATTTTTTGCCTAAAGTGTAGCCTTATCAAAGACTTCATATATTTTTACCTAAAGTCTGGCCAATCATGCAAACTTCAGTTCATAGTGCAAATGGCAAACTTCAATTCAATAAAACTACATCATATTTTGGCTGAAGTCTGTTGCTTTGTAATTGTTGAACTTCAGCATTTTAGGAGCTTAAGTTTTGTTTAGTATTTGCTGAACTTCAGCATTCTAGGAGCTGAAGTTTTTATTTATATTTGCCGAACTCTAGCATTCTTAGAGCTGAAGTTCAGCATTCTTAAAGCTGAACTTCAGTATATGTTCAATGTCTTGAGGTTAAACTCATCATCTCTTTCCTTTTTATTTTGCTATTTGCAAGTAACATCGTCTTATTCATTGTGTTCATTTCTCCACTGTGAGTCTCCATATACATATTTGTTTTTGAAATGTTCGGTTTATTTTGACTTGTAATCTAATTGGCGCCATATTTTCCCAATTGCACGCCCATGTTTTATAGGATAGACAAGAAACAAACCAATAGAAGGCTATCAATATCAACCTCGTATGTGCTTGCGCTCTTTAGTTCCATGCTTTGGATATACTATGCTTATATTCCATGTAATGTGAGTGCCATGTGTTTGAGATAGAAAAGAAGAAGAGGAAAAAAAGAGGAGGAAGAAAGGAGCGCATAAGTTAGGAAAGAAGAAGAAGAGGCGTTTCAAGTTGTCAAAATTTGGGTATAGGTTAAAGAATTTTAAAAATATGGGTATAGGTTAAATGGGGTGACCAATACGGCGTCCCTTTTAATTTTTAAGTAATTATCTTATTCTTATTTTGGCCCTGAATGGCCCAATTATATTGTGTACATACGAGACCTCTTACAATTTATTATCTGAAAATTTATTTTGGAAATAATACTCTTCACATTTTCTCTCAAATATCTCTCTTTGTACAGGTACATCTTAGGGTTCGATCATTATTTTGTCACTGTCGATTATCTCTAGATTCACCGATTAACATGGTATCAGAGCCGAGATGAGCTAATTGCCGTTAGATATCTGTTGCACATCGATGAATTTTTTGGTTTACAATTCTGTCGAAGCCGTTCGAGTCTCTGATTGATGTAGAGATTCACTTTTTTATGCCCTACTGTGTTTAAGTCTTCAGTGAACATTTGCGTTTATTATCTGGTTTGAGTTTTATCAAAGCTTCTATTTTTAGAGAGAGGCAAATTTGGTGAATTTTATCCTGATTTGAAGCCCTAATTTTGATTTCTATTAAATTCTGCTATACTTTCTTTTGACTGTTGAAGACATGTCTAGTAGTTCTGGTGTAACTGATAATTCTACCGTGATACCTTCCTCTCCATTATATCTGCTCCCTTCTAATTCACCTGGTACAATTTTGGTGACCACGACTTTTGATGGCACTGGCTATGAAAGTTGGCGTCGAGGAATGTTGTTATACCTATCGTGTAAGAATAAACTAGAGTTGATCAATATGACAGGTTCACAACCTAGTTCTACCCCTTCTTTGTTCGAACCTTTGATTAGGTGTAACAATATGGTTGTAGCCTGGATCCTGAATAGTTTAGATAAAGAAATTAAGGAGATTTTGATGTACACTGAAAGCGCTGAAAAACTTTGGAAGGAGATTGAGTGTAGATTTGGTCAAGCTATTAGAATGAATATTTTTCAGATTCGTAAGGTAATTTCCTCTATTACCCAAGGTTCTTTAACGATTTCATCTTTAATAGAATTAAAAAGCTTTGGGATGAGTTTCTTTCTCTATATCATATCCTTATTGTATTTGTGGATGCAAGAGGACCTACTAAAGGTTAGATGAAGAGAAGAAGGTTCATCAATTTTTAATGGGTTTGAATAAATCATATTCCACTATTAGGAGAAACATTCTTATGATGAAACTTTTACGTGACGTGGATATGTACTTGATGCTTATTAATGATGAGAGCCAGTCTGGAGTTCAAGTTAATGTGCCATCTCTCAATTTTGATTTTGTTACTTCTCTACTGGTGTTCAGAAGCCATACTCTCAAAGAACTAGTTTTGACCCTTCCAGAAAGAACAATATTATTTGTCGACATTGCAAGAAACTTGGTCATCAGATTGACAAATGCTACAAGCTTCAAAGTTATCCTCCAGGTTTTCAGACTAAGTTCAAACTGACTGCAGCATTTGCTCAAGTTTCAGATTCACAACCCATTGGACACCCTAAAAATTCTATTGGTGATAATAAAATAATTCAATCTGGTGATGGGAACCCTAGTATAACCAAGGAACAATTTGATCAATTGTTGAGTCTTCTGCATTCTCAAGCTTCTGGGACATCACAAGAGATCTCTTCTTGTTCTCCCAACTTTGCAGGTCTGATAGGTGATCCTAATTTCAAACTTTGTGGCTTGCTTGATTGCAATTTTTCTAGGGAAGAAGATAGCCATTGGATCATAGATTCCGAGAGTAACCCATCACATAACCCCACAGTCTTCCTTTCTAACTAACATTAAACCTTTAGTCCTACCTTATCTTGTTATTTTACCAAATGGTTATAAGGTAAAAGTGAACTGCACATCTACTCTTATATTGTCTTCTAAAATATCTCTAACTCATATTCTCTTACTTCCCTCCTTCCAGTACAATCTCATTTCCCTTGCTCAACTAGTTAACAACTGAATTATTTGTTATTTCTCCTTTATGGGTTGTGTTTTGGAGTGCCCTTCTCTGAAGAAGCCAGTGGATCTTGGTAGTCTTCAGAATGGGATCTACATCCTCAATCCTATAAAACTTGTTGCATATGAGGCTACTTTTCATCCTTCATCTGTAAATACCATTACTTCCTCCACTTTTCATGATTTGAATAAGAGCAGTAGTTCTACTTCTAATCTTGTATAGAAATATGTGTGAATGCTGATGTTTCTTCTTCTATTCAATCTTATGTGTTGTCTTTTAACCATTTTTGGAATTTGATGCTTGGAAACATTCCATTTAATAAAATGATGTCAATTCCCTTCTTGTCTGATAAACTGCCAAAGAAACAAATATTTTTATGTCATATTTGCCCCATGGCTGGGCAACAAAGGCTTACCTTCCTGAAAGTAAAATACACTCCACCTCTAATTTTCAACTAATACATATAGATCTTTGGGACCTTATCACACACAAAAATATAATGGGTTCAAGTACTTTATGACTATTGTGGATGATTTCTCTAGGGCTACCTGGATACTTTTACTATCTTCCAAGAGCAGTGCTTTCACCTTGTTACAATCATTTTTACTAATGCTCAAGAATCAATTTGATGCCTTGGTCAAAGTAGTGACTTCTCATAATGCCTTTGACCTGGGTTCTACACCAAATCTCATGTCCACATACACCACAACAAAATGTTATTGTGGAGAGGAAGCATAAACACCTTCTTGAAACTTTCAGGGTACTTCTATTTCAGTCTAAACTCCCTGTTAAGTATTGGAGTGAGTGTATCTTGACTGCCACTTACCTCATAAATTCTCACCTTTGTTAAATAACAAGACTCATTTTGAGTTACTCTATGGTACTTCTCCTTCTGTCACCCACTTTAGAATATTTGGTTGCCTTTGCTTTGCTGTAGTCCCCAAACTATATAGAGATAAATTTAAATCAAGATCCATTCCATCTATTTTTTTAGTTAAAGTGGTGGCAAAAAGAGATATAAACTACTGTTAATGTCTAATTCCAATATTTCCACTCCAGGGATATTGTCTTTCATGCAACTGTCTTTCCTTACTCTTCTTCTGATTCTACTCATTTATTTCCTTCTTTTGCTTTCTCTCCCTCTTAAGTCCCTTCTTCCTCTCCCAGTCATGTTAGTCATTATGGTCATAGTTGTTCTACTCTTATTTCTCCTCCTAGTTCTTTTGATCCTTCTTCTTTGCCTAGTAGTACTCTTAGTCCTTCCTCTCCTTTTCTCATTCTTTCTCATATCCGGAGAATGTCTTTAAGAACTCATAATCCTCCTTCCTACATTGGTGACTATGTTTGTTCCTCATCCTCTAGCTTTAAGGTTCCTTCCCCCTTTGATCTTTTCTTGCAAGAACCCTAATTTTACCATCAAGCTGCCTGTAATCCTGCTTGGCATGAGGCCATGATGAAAGAGTTTCAAGCTTTGGAGGCCAACAATACTTGGAATATTCTTCCTCTAACTCCTGGTAAGAAAGTCATACCTTACAAATGGGTCTATATGATAAAACAATAGGCCGATGGTTCAGTTGAAAGATACAAATCTAGGTTGGTGATTAGGGGTGATAATCAGTTAGAAGGGGTAGAATTCAGTAAAACTTTCTCTCATGTGTTTAAATTAACAACTATTAAATGTCTCCTATATGAATTAAAAGGAATTGGGTTGTGTATCAACTTAATGTCAATAATGCTTTCCTCCAAGGAGATTTGGATGAAGAGATATTCATGAAAATCCCTCAAGGCTTGACTGTTTCCACTTTTACTTTTGTTCATGTTTCTTCATTAGCTTGCAAATTAAATAAATCCCTTTATATCCTGAGGCAAGCCTCAATGCGCTTTCCTTTGCTCTTCAATCTAAGGGTTTCCAACCTAGCATAAATGATTATTCCCTATTCAAAAAATAAAAAGGCCTCGTCTCACTATAGTAGTTGTTTATATGGATGATATATTATTGGCTGGGGATGATGTGTCTGAGTTGACTGCTTTGAAAGAGTTCTTATATGCTCAGTTTAAGATCAAGGATCTTGGTGAAGTTCATTATTTTCTTAGGCTTGCGGTTGCTAAAATGTCTCAAGGATACTTTATCGGTCAACATAAGTTTGCTTTAGATTTGCCCTATGATATTCAATGTTCTTCATCTACACCTTTTGTAGCCCCCTTAGGCTCATATGTCAATTTGTTAGCTAGTTGGGGATTTGCTACATGATCTCTTTGTGTATAAAAAGTTGGTAGGTAAACTTAATTACTCGCGATATACCATACCTAATCTTTCCTACACAGTACAATATTTGAGTAAATATATGTTTGCGCCTAGAATTCCTATTTGGAGGTTGCTTATCATGTTCTTAGATATGTGGTTGACACCTCTGATTTGGGCATTATGCTTTCTAGCAATCCTAGTTTTTCTTTGCATGAATTTTGTGACTTCCAACTGGGCTAGTTGTGCCGATAGTTAAAAGTCTGTTTCTGGTTTTGTGCAATTTCTTAGAGGATGCCTAGTTTCTTGGAAGTTCAAAAAGCAACGTACTCTTGATTTATTCTCTACTGAAGCAGCGTATAGAGCTCTTCGTTTGTTGGTAGTTTAAGTTACTTGGGTAGTTCGATTGGTGGGTGAGCTTGGTGTGGATAATCTCAATCATGTTGATTTGTACTGTGATAATCAAGATGCAGTCCATATAGCCAAGAATCCTACTCTTGCTTTGTTCTATACTGAAGCAGAGTATAGAGCTCTTCGTTTGTTGGTAGCTTAAGTTACTTTGGTAGTTCGATTAGTCGGTGAGCTTTGTATGGATAATCTCAGCCATGTTGCTTTGTACTGTGATAATCAAGTTGTAGTCCATATAGCCAAGAATCTTGCCTTTCACAGGCGGACCAAACATATCAAGGTGGACTGCCATTTCGTACGGGATGCCTTGTCTGCTTGTTTCGTCTCATAGCATTTTATTTCTACATCTGCTCAATTTGCTGATATATTCACTAACTCTTTGCTTGGTGTGCAGCAGCAGTCTTGTCTTCCCAAGCTTGGAATGGCCAGCCCTTTCAGCTTGTTAGGGGTGTTGGAGCTGAAGTTAGTAGTGTTAAGTAGTTAAGATGTGTCAGCCCATCTGTAATTATGTTATTCTTATTTTGGCCCATTAGGTGAACGACCCAATTGTATTTGTGTACATATGAGACCTCTTACAATGTATTAGCTGAACAATTCATTTTGAAAGTAATACTCTTCACATTTTCTCTCAAATATCTCTGTGTAGCAACATCATAGGGTTCGATCATTTCTTTGTCAATGTCGATTATCTCTGGATTCACCTGTTAGCGTAATTTATAACTGAAATAATAATATTGTTATAGACCAAAACTTACAATTTAGTAATAAGCATGTATGGTAAATTGAGTTTTTTTAAGCTATCCTCCTTTATTATCTAATTTACCCCTCCGAAAGAACTTTGCTGGACTAAATATTCAAGATTAGTCCCTTTATATAATGGCTCTCTTTAAATTTTTGTCCTTAATATGAAGTTCTTTTATTAGGAAGAAAAGAAAAAAGATAGAGTATTAATAATCTTCCTTCTTTTTGGTGGTAATGACATCAGATAGGGGTGTATAAAGAAAACCGATAAATCGCACCAAACCGGTAATCCAAGTTAAATCGGAAAAAAAAACTCGATCATGTGTTGGTTTGACTTGATTTGGTGTTGGAAAAAATAACCAGACCATAATTGGTTTGGTTTAGTTTTAACTAAAACAAATCAAACCGAAACCAAACCAACTCGATATTACATTTATTCAATTAGTACAAATATTTTATACATATAAATATTTATTTTTAATACAATTCATAAATATTTCTTAAACGTTTTCACAGTTTTATCTTTAAACATATTGTTTCAAGTTTGGAATAACACTCTTGAATGGTCCAATAAATTTTATAGTTCATAAGGTAGTAATTCAAATAAACTTCACACCAATACTAATGCTAACTAAGAAAATTCAATTCAATACTAGAAATGACAATAGTGTGGATATCCATTTTTTAGTTTTGCATTGTTTATATTGAAAATGCATAACTTAGTTTACCTTTTTCTTTAGTGATTAGTTGTGTAACTAATATACTTATGGTTGTACTTAATTAAGCATGACTTATATAGTACTTTTAGATTATGTCAATATTTATTATGGCTTATTACTTAGTAATATTTTCTTTATGGATTTTAGTATTTTTGTTATTGAATATTTTAATACAATGCTGTGACTCATCTCATATTATTGTATTATTTTCTTGAAAAATACATTATATAGTTGTAGCCTTGTAGGATTGGAGAAGTATATGGAGCACAAGTTATTATTTGTGCTATGAAGACTTATCGGGAAAAACAAAAACCCCGAAAACCCGAGATTGAAAAATCCGATTTCGTTGGTTTGGTTTGGTTTATAGATATAAAAATCTGACACTACTATTGGTTTGGTTTGGTAATTGAAAAATCCGAACCAACCCGGACTATGTACATCCCTAACACCAGGTAGCCACTTAAAGGGCTGCTATTTAGGAATTAGTTAGTGCATCCTGAATTTTGGTTTTTCAATTCATTTTTTTTAGACAAAAATGTCTTGAAGTTAAGATTTTTAGTTTAAAATTTTAAGACAAAATAAGTACTGACTAATTTCTAAATAGCATCCTCGAGAATAGCTATTTGTGCACTTGTATATATATATATATATATAATAAATAAATCTAAAAAGTCGTGTTATATTTCTGTTATGGAGTTTCCTGTCCCCATGGTTTTGACTTACTGAACCTCTTAATTAATAAAATATTTTTCTACTTAAATAAGAAAAAAAACAGTATATCCACATGCAGTAGCATAAGCCAAAACCATAATTTAAAAAAGAAAAAAAAAATTGAACAACAAATGTCCAACGTTTTCTCCGCAACTCAATCTGTGGTATAGAACAGGTACAAAGTTGTTGTATAGTACCAAATTTGTCGTGATGACACTATAAAAGGGTTTCAACGTATTCAGTTTACATTTCAGAAAACGTTGATAATACTACCCCAACAACTTAAAAAAAATAAAAAAATAAAAAAGAGGTTGGAGGGGCAAGAAAGATGGATTTGAAATTCAAGGTACATTTTGCATTGGTGTTGCTATTTCTAGCACACTTTGGGGAATCTCAAACTGGAGTTTTTGATATAACTAAATATGGTGCTAATAGCAATGCAGAAATTAGTGAGGTAAGTCATGCATTCTTTTCTCCTTATTTGGTTCATTTGCGTTGTGTAACTTATTGTACCTACTTTCACCCAATAAAATAAGCACCAACCATATTGAATCTCCTTCATTTAAAAATTGTACCGTGTAAATAATGTGAAAATAATATTCCCTTGACATAAAAAAAAATTGTAGAGTGGTGGATGGGGTTTAGAATTGCTTTAGATCATAGATACATGTTTCAGGTGCTCCGCCGTTTGGCGTCGATAAATGAAGCAAGTGAAAATCATGTAAGACTAACGTTACATTCATCACATCATCAGATATGAAAAATATGTTGAGTGATTTAATTTTTTTCCATCTTCCTAATCTTTGGATGGTATAGTTACTTGATACTTATGCTTGTGAAACATAGCAGATATCACTGAAATAGTCGAAGTACACACAAGCTAACCAAATCGACACCAATGTTATAAAAAAAATAAAAAGGGCAGCCTAGTACACGAGATATCCCGCGTTCATGCAGGGTCTGGGGAAAGGCCGTACCCAAGGGCTATTGATATATATAACATATCGTAATGCAACCATTAGTGACTCCTTCAACAACTCGAACTAGTAACCCATAGGTCATAAAAAAAAAACAACTTTACCGTTATTTAAAAAAGGAAAAACAACTAACGACAAACCACCTTACATCTCTTCAAAACTATCTGTAGTTTTATTATTCTTTTTCTTTTTTGGTGCTTGAAAATCTTTTTTTTTACATTGTTTAGGCATTGTTGAATGCTTTTAAAGAAGCATGTCAATCAACAAGTCCAAGCACAATTGTGATTCCAAAGGGAACATTCACAATGAATCAAGTAAAACTAGAAGGTCCATGCAAATCCCCACTTGAACTTCAAATCCAAGCCACTTTGAAAGCTCCTTCAGATCCTAGCCAACTCAAGGTTGGTGAATGGTTAACTGTAAATAAACTTGATCAGTTCACCATGTCTGGTGGTGGTATTCTTGATGGTCAAGCTGCAGATGCTTGGGAATGCAAAAAATCCAAAAAATGCAATAAACTTCCCAATGTAAGTCCAATATTTGCAATGCTTGCATATAATTTTTATTTGAGATGTTTAGCCTGCTTGGTTTAGCTTTTTTAATCTATTTATCTTGAAAAAATTTCAAATGAAATTCTAGAAAAAGTATGATGAAAGATAGCAATTTGTGTTTGGCTGAAAGATTATGCTTGAGAAGCATTCTATGTTTGGTGTCAATCTTTCCAAAGGTGATTTTGATTCTCAAATGACTAAAAAAAGTACATGTTAAATAAAATAATTAGTATTTTTTCACTAAATTAACTTTATTGAAATATTTCTTATACGAGACACTTTAATTAAGCTTTTTAATTAACATGTACCAAAACACAATAATTATTTGTATCTGGGAGTCGCAACACTATATAAAATTGGTATATGTTTAGTATATAATATGTCAAAATGTATATATATTCAAAATATTGTTATTTCTTTTAATTACTACTATTATTTTGAGAACGAAGTGGGTATTGAATTGGGTATTGAACTACTATGATTCCCTATTCCCTTCCCTAGACACCCACGAAGTGGGTATTGAACTGGGTCGGCCCTTTCTATTATTTTGAGAAATGTTTACAACATTTTGTTCATATATGTAAATATAAATTTTAGCGCGAGTATTTTGTCTCGAAAATTAACTACTTTGAATAATTCTTTTGATTTTTTTTTTTTGTTTCTCTAACTTTTCCATGTGGGTAGAACTTGAGTTTCAACTCCCTCACAAATTCCACAATCAAGGACATAACAACATTGGACAGCAAATCATTCCATGTCAATGTAAACCAATGCAAGAACCTAACATTCATTCGATTCAACGTTAGTGCACCAGCCAACAGTCCCAACACAGATGGAATTCATGTCTCGAGATCGAGCTCTGTGAATATTACAGATTCAAATTTTTCTACAGGAGATGATTGTATTTCAGTTGGTGATGAAACAGAACAACTTTATATTACTAGAGTTACATGTGGACCTGGCCATGGTATTAGTGTTGGAAGTCTAGGTGGAAATCCAGATGAAAAACCAGTTGTTGGAGTTTTTGTTAGGAATTGCACTTTTACTAACACTGATAATGGTGTTAGAATTAAGACATGGCCTGCTTCTCACCCTGGTGTTGTTAATGATGTTCATTTTGAGGATATTATTGTCCAAAATGTTAGCAATCCTGTTGTCATTGATCAAGTTTATTGCCCATTCAACAAATGCAACAAAGATGTAAGTATCCTGCACTTTATTTTTATTTTTTTTTAATTGAAGGGTAGCATGGAGCAACAGTAAAATTTTTTTCGTGTGACATATAGGTCATGTGTGGAAGCAATCACTAATGCTTGCATTACGGTAGGCTGTCTATATCACACTCCTTGAGGTGTGATCCTTCCCCGGACCCTGCGTGAATGCGAAATGCTTTGTATACCGGGCTGCCTTTTTTTATGTTTTCTTATGAAGGGGAGTTTTGGAAAAGTTGTGAAGTTATTTTCGTGTGACCAATAGGTCACGAATTCAAGTCGTGGAGTAGCCACTAATTCTTGCATTAGGGTAGACTGTCTACAGACGAAGGGTTGCTCTGATGGTAAGTAACCCCCGCTTACAACCAAGAGGTTGTGAGTTCGAGTCTTCCCAAGAGCAAGGGGAGAAGTTCTTGGAGGGAAGGATGCCGAGTTTCTATTTAGAAACAGCCTCTCTACCCCAGGGTGTTAGGGTAAACTGTCTACATCACACCCCTTGGGGTGCGGTTCTTCCCCAGACTCTGCGTAAATATGGGATACTTTGTGCAAAGGTTGCCTTTTTTGTTTTGCAAAACTAACCACTACTCTTCATTCTTTTACAGTTGCCATCACAAGTGAAGATCAGTAAAGTGAGTTTCCAAAACATAAAGGGAACATCAAGAACTCAAGATGCAGTGTCACTTCTCTGCAGTAAAGGTGTACCTTGTGAGGGTATTGAAGTTGGAGATATTGATATAACTTACAGTGGAAAAGAAGGGCCAGCAAAATCAAGTTGTGAAAATATTAAACCAAGTTTAAAAGGCAAACAAAATCCACCTGTTTGCACTGCCACTGCTGCTTCTGCTTCTGCTCCTGCTGCTTCTGCTTCTGCTCCTGCTGCTTCCTCTTCTTAATTAAGATTTATTCATATTGTATAATTTACTATTTTTGTTCATTTTGTTCTCCCACCTTTTTTGTACTTGTCCATAAAATAGGATGTCTACTCTAAGGTTTACAAAATGAACATGAAACTAAAAGTGTAAACAAAATTATAATTCAATGAAAAAGGTAACTAATGGATTAGCTTTTGTAGGACTTATTTTCTTCTTTTTGTTGGCTATTCGTTAGGTAAATCATTGGACTACAATTAGTTGAACATGTAATTGTTGTGTTCAATAAAAAATAAAGGTGGATTCTGAAATTTATAAAAGACAGCTTACTGGATTTTGAATAAACTATTTATATATATTGGGTGAACAATTTAACACAAATACATAATTTTGGTCAAAGTTATTAGATTCTACCAAACTCGTGGCTAAGAGTAACTTAATTTCTCATATAGACATGGAACTTTTACATGTTAAGGTTAACTATAATTAGTTCAATAAAGTTAAATGATAATCTACGCGATATGCCATTGAAAACTCAGTTAACATCGTATATAATTAAAATATTTATTTTACTTTATATACCTACTTTATACAAAATTTGTACTTATTGAGTGAATAATTTAACACAAATACAAAATTTTGGTCAAAGTTATTGTTTATTGGGTTCTACCAAACCCATACCTAGAACTCTAGCTCTCTCTAGTCATAAGCAACAACAACAACAACCCAGTATATTCCCACAAGGCGGGGTATGGGGAGGGTAATATGTAGACAGGCCTTACCTCTACCCGAGAGGGCAGAGAGGCTATTTCCAATCGACCCTCGGCACATTGAAAAGAAAGGCAAACAAAAACAAAAACCGCATTAGTTATACGAGCATACATCGCAAAAAATTGTCTAAACATAAGAGGCATAAAAACCATCAATAAGCAGATATGCATGCAATGATATTAAAACAGTAACTACCAGAAATGACTACCACAAGAGAACACAAACTAATCCTCTATAGGCGTCCCTACCACACCTCACCCACCCCGGGAAAAGAGTACGAAAAATCTAGAAGTCCCTATCCTACAACCCTGATACTAGACCTCCAGACTTTCCCATCGAGGGTCATGTCCTCGGAAATCCGCATCCTGGCCATGTCCTGTCTAATAACCTCTCCCCAGTATCTCTTAGGCCTCCCTCTGCCTCGCCTCATACCAACCACCGCTAGCCGCTCACAACTCCTCACCGGGGCATTGGGGCTTCTCCTCTGTACATGCCCGAACCACCGCAGCCTCGCCTCTCGCATCTTCTCATCCACTGGGGCCACCCCCACCTTCTCCCGAATAACTTCGTTCCTAATCTTATCTAACCTGGTGAGCCCGCACATCCACCTAAGCATCCTCATCTCCGCAACCATCATCCTCTCAACATGTTCTAGCCCCATTGATAATGATAGAGTACCATATATCTTGTAGAAGTCTCCAGATCATCTCAATCCAAGTTTTAGAGAAACCAAATTTCCTCACAACTACTATCAGAAAGGTTCAGGAAATTCTGTCATAAGCTTTTGCCATGTCAAGTTTTATTATAATATATCCTCCTATGTTCTTCTTCTTCACTCCTTGAGCAATCTCCTGGGTTAAACGGATATTTTCAGTGATCAATCTTCCTTTCACAAAGCACTTTGATTCTCTGATATAAGATTCCCAAGAATAGGATTCGGCCTTCTGGAAAGGATCTTGGAGATAATCTTTGTTGTAAAATTACTCAAACTAATAGGTCTCAAATCCGAAAAACTACTAGGAGAGTCAACTTTAGGAATAAGAACTAAACAAGTATGAGAAAAAAATTTAGTGTGCCTCCTGCCATTGAAAACAGCTTGAACAAAATCAGTGATATCTTCCATAATGATATCCCAACAGGATTGAAAGAATTTTCCATTATATCCACTGGCCATGCTACACTATCAAGACTCGTGTTGAAGACAACATCTCTAACCTCTTCTGTATCCGGAATGGCAGTGAGACTTTCATTATCTGTATTAGTTACACATTGAGGAATACAATTGATGATATTATGACCAGTGTTTTAAAAGGCGGGGGCGTAAGGCGAGGCGTTTTGCATATGCCTCAGCTGGGCGTAAGCCCCGAGGCGCGGGGCGTAAGCCCCATGGGTATTTAATTTCTAATTTTTTTATAAAATAATATAATTATAAAAAATATTATTAAATAGATAAAATTGCATAAATTTTGAAAAAAAACTTTAAATAAGTAATATATATATATATATATATATATATATATATATATATATATATATATATATATTATCTAATGAAATTATAAATCCAAATAAATAAGTGAAATTATATATAAATCAAATCAATACATATAAAATCACGCATACATATAATCCCATATTATTTTTTAAAAGAGAGCCAGAGAAGCACTAAACTTAAAAAACTAATTACATACATATTTACAAACTAACATTGAAATATAAAAAGAGAAGAAAGTAATGAGTTCAAAATAATAAAGTTTTTACGTGGAGGAAGAAATAAACCTGTTGAATTTGACATACAGAGAAGAATCAAGTTTTCTGTTGCAAAAAAAGTGATAAATCGTTGCTCTTGGTAGAGGTAGACTAGCGAAAATAATTGGGAAAGACTTATAATTTAGGGCTTTTAGCAATATTAAAATATTAATTTTTAAATTTAGTATTTTTAATTCCCTTTTAAAAAGATGTCTCTTGGGCTTACGCCTCAACCAAAAAACTCGCCTCAACCAAAAACTCGTCCGGGCGTACGCCTTGAACTTCTGGGTGTACGCCTTATGGGACTTTCGTCCCCCACCATCGCCCCAGGGCATTTTTGTTACGCCTCGCCCCGGGGCTCGCCTCAGAAACGCCTTTTAAAACACTGATTATGACCATTGTAGTGGTGATTGATGTTAAAGAATTGTTGAAAGTGATGGACAACTTCCTTTCTAATATTAGCATCCCGCTCAATCCAGTGGCCTATATGGTCTTTGATTTTAAGAATTTGCATCCTTCTCCTTCTCCCCCTGATGGTGCTATGGAAGTATTTAGTATTAGCATCCCCTTCCTCAAACCAGTTCGCTCTAGCTTTTTGTTTGAGAATGTCATCCTGCATCCCCATCCATCTAATGTACTCAGCTTGTCCTTTGTTCAGTTCAGTTAAGATTGTATCATTACTTTATTAAGGTCCATTTGTTCAAGGTCATTCATTTTATTTTCCCAGTATTGAACTTGGTCAAAATTATTGCCACTGTTGTGTTTGGACCATTGAGTCAGTCTTCTACTCGTCATTTTAAGCTTTTGTTGAAGTCTCCACAGAGGATTTCCATTGACATGATTCCTCCAAAATTCTTCAACTACCTGCAAAAAAAGTAGGTTGATTAGTCCAAAAATTTTAAAACTTGAAGTATCTATGGTCAGAGCCAATTCTAGCCGTTGACAATATTGTTTTGAATAATTTGGAATCAATCATCATTGATAAAAACTCTATCTAATCTCTTCCATTTTCTTCTTCTTGCCTCTCAATTGTTATACCATGTTTATTTTAGTCCAACAAAACACAAGTCTATCATACCATAGTTATCCACGCAAGTGCTGAATTCTAGACTTTTGTTCATTCTGTGTTGCCACCTTTTTTCTCATCCGGATCCAAAATGACATTGAAATAACCTCCAATGCACCATGGACCATTCACTTGAAGATTGGTTAATTCTAGACTATTCTATATCTCTCTCCTTTCTTCAGGAGTACATTTAGCATATATTGTTGTGATGTGAGGTCACTATTGGCAGCCCCATAATGCAATTTGATAGTAAGTTGTTGATCGTAGTTGTTTAATATAGTAGTCATGTTGTTACCTGACCACATCATCCATATCTAACCGTTTGTATTAAAAATACAGTGTTGATACCCAAGGAATCTCATGCACCTTTCAATTTGGATTGATACTTACAAAAGGTTCCATAATAGCAACAAGCTCTACCTTATAAATGAAAATCAATTTTTTTAGCCTTAGTAAGGCTTTTTGGTATTTACTCACCTAATGTTCCAAAATATAGAATTTATCATGGAAATAGTATTCAAGGTTAGCTTGAGTGTCCACCTTTAGGAGGTGTTGTATCTTTGCTTTTATTTTTTCTTCCTTTTATCTTTGCCACTTATGATTTGAAAGGATTCCTCCTTCGAGTATGTTTGAAGTTGCACCTTAGGGACCATAAATGTCACCCTATTAGGGGAGGTTACTTCAATTTGTTGGAAAGTAACATATTTGTCTTGTTTTGATTTAGATTCCATGTTCAGACCAACAACAAAATCAATCTCGGAGAGGTTTTTAATTTCTAAAGGCACATTGGTTGACTCTTTGACATAGTCATTCATACAAAGAGCTTTCTTTTCCTTTTTTCTGTTTTCCAGATCCTCCTTTTCATCAGTACTATCATTATCTTGAATATACTCTTGCTGATCTTCTTTGGTATCCCTAACATTATTGTACCCATTCTATTTTTGCTTGTTTGTGTTTGAATTCGAGGGAGCATTGTTACAAACAGCTCCACCTTGATCCCCTTTTCTATAGTTAGTCGGCTGCTCTTGAGCACTCACAGTTACACCAACAATATTTTCTTGGTTTAGATTTTGGGAAAACAAGGATATCTCCTTTTTACGAGTCTTTTCCTGCTTGTTTAAGTTGGTATTCGATCGAGCCTTATTAGCAAAAGCGCTAATTTGATCTTCCTCGTTCAATCCAGTTGATTGCTTTTGCACATTCATAGTCATATCCGGATTGCTATTGAGACTTTGTAAAGCCAAGGTTTTCACCTTGTTATGCATCTTTTTCCCATTAGAGTCATAAGATATATTGAACATAGGCTTGAAAGTAACTTTTGCTTCTTCTTAGGAAGTTTCCTCTATTTGTTCTTCTTAGAATTCCTTTGGGATATGACTCTAATGTGTTGGGACATTGTTGCTGGTAATTTTCAGATTCATTTCCATTCTTGTGCTTCAATTGACTTTGGGCGGTACACTCTCTCATGCCTTTGTTTTCCTCATTCTGTTTTGATAAAAAATGTTGAGGTACGAGAATTATGTTTTCCTCATTCTGTATTGAGATAGAATTCTGTCTAGCTAGGCTTGGTCCATCATTCTTTCGTCCAGTCTGCTTTGCATCAAGCTTCTGATGTTCATCACTAGTCTTCCTAGTTTCATCAACTTTGTGGCGGTCTAATTCAGTGTTTTTCCCATTCTCATTTGCAACAGTATTCGGCCAATTTTCTTCAGGTTTTTGAGCGTCCAAAACTCTGTTTTCTCCGCCCTGATTATCAGCAATTTTTTTATCATCTAATTTCAGCGGCCTTTTTCCTCTCTAAAGCTCTACAATTGATCATATTGTGACCAAGTTTTCGACAGAATTTGCAATATTTAGGGACTCCTTCGAATTCAATTTTTTGTACAAATCCTTTTTTAGGAGCATCGTCAAATATTTGTCCAACATAAACAGAATTAGGTTGGTCCTTAAGCAAGTCAATTGCAACTCTCACTTTGACCATACTAGTCCTTGTTCTTCCTCTAGTAACCAAATCCATTTTAAGGGGAGTACCAATTGCACTCACCACTTGTTTAATATAATTACATGTGTGCATATTAAAAGGTAAACCAGGAAGGAGAACCCAAACCGGAGCAATAGAAAGCTCCTCCTCCGATTGAAATCCGGTGACTATTTCTGGAGCCACATTTGCTAGCCTTCGATTTCAATTACTCTTCTAAACCAAACAGTACTAAAATCGTCTTCATTGGTGAAATCAAGAAAAACATTGTAATTATCATTAACCCCAATCTTGACGGAACCCTTAATCGAGATTAGCTCCTTGAACTTTAATCTAATTTTGTCAATTTGGGGCCTTGATTTTATGAATCGGCCAACAATTGTGAGTTTGCACTCTTCAGCCATAACACTATAATAGCCAGAAGCTTTGAAGAGAACCGCCGGCATTCCGTTGTGTGTAGTATGAGTTGCAGTGACAAAGTCTCTGCTATGACGATTTGGAGGATTCAGAGTGTTCGAGGAGGAGATGATTTTGGTAGCATAGGTCAATTTTGTGCCACTTAGCTCAGAGGGTTGGTTAGCCATGTGAGACGTTCATCGGGGGGCGAGTGAAAGGGAGACGCTGGTTTTAGAAATAGCCGTTTGTTTCTTTTTGGAGAGAGAAGAGAGAGAATTTCAGAAGATAGTAAAAGCCTTTAAAGTAGAGTTGGATCATCTAAAAGACAATTACGGGTAACACATAGGGAAGGTCTTGAGCAGAAACATGCTTGTCAATAATTTAAAGGGAAAAAACTCACACTCAATATATGCATTATATCACAATAGTTAATTGAAGTAAAAATAGACATTACTTAGCAATGGTTAAATGATAGAACTATAGGTAAAAAAAAATACATTATGTATTTCCTTGATTCGGTGTAAACACCAAGCGTAGCCAAGTTTTTTCACCTGAAAAGCTCATCGCCTTTTCCTTTTTTCTTAGCAGCCAAAAGAGAGTAGCGACATTTGGTTCAGAACATTATAATGTAATCCCACATCAACATGGCATAGCTAATACCACAATTTTGGTTTAAAATTTATACCGATATTAGTATCCTAATCCCGGTAACGAAACAACCCTGTCACAAGTTAGCACCATCGATCCAATTTGTTCAAACTAATGTCTACTTTCGGCTTTATTGCTTAGTTAACCAGCAAACAACTGTAACACACCAGACATTAACAACAACAACAACACCAAAAAACTAGTATAATCCCAGTGTACGCAAACCTTACCCCTACCTTAAGAAGGCAGAGAGGTTGTTTACGTAATAGCCTCGGCTCAGGAAAGAAAGAGAGGAAGGAGTAACAGCAAGCAGCAACAACAACACCAATAAACCAAACAGAAACACACTAGAAATCAACAAAAAGCAAAAAGCTAGAAATGGAAAAGTTCATGCTTTATTGTTGGACTGAATGCAAATTGCACTTTCTTGTTTACCACAAATGTTATAACTTGATGATATAAAAGAATGTACAGAACAAGTAAATGGTCAAGGAAAGAAATCTTGAGATGTGTTCAAGTTCCGCCGTTGCAGTAGTGCACACCATTACTAATAGCGCCATTGTCATTGTGCTTCATGTTTGCTTGATTCAAGCCCCATATGCGAATAGTCCGATCATCACTTGCTGATGCCAGCATGTGAGGGTTTGCTGGGTTCCAACTAACACAGTTGACAGTCCCAGAATGTCCGGCCAACATCGCGAGGAGTGCTTGTGAGCATTTGTGCCATATATATACCTGGCATAGGGGTATTAGATCAAAATCAAATTATCTCTCACGGATACACCTGAAATTGTATTAGAACGAGATCCTGCATATCACAAAGTATTTCTGCGTTCTTTGCCCAGTAATTGGGAACGGAGAACAAGAACCTTTTTCCTGGTACATATTCACATATCCTATCGTAAATTTTAAAGGAACAATGGATTCCACAAAAATTACATTTCAGGCACAAGAAATAATAGTCCCCATTCTAAAATACACATTGATTAACACACCCTTTTATCTTCAGACATAGAATTTCTAAAGATATGGGCTTTGATTCTCCAAATCAGCAATAAATATTTAATTAGCAACATATCCAACTCAAAAACCATCCAAGTATACCTGCCTCAACTGTTATTGACAATTGCGTTCCAATGCACAAACTTGTAACTATATCTCCACAAAAATAAGAGCAACTTAGGGCCGCAGCATTTTAACTGGTGGCAAGTAATTGAGAGTACTCCGTACTCCAAGCTATAGCTCAGAAATTCATCACGAATTTCAGACCCCACGGTTTGGGATAATACTGGGTATGTTGTTGTTGTTTTACCAGTATAGCCTATAGATGCAGCTTCGCACATACACAGGATTCCTGATCTCACAATAACTTAAGTATGAAGACATTTCTCTTTATGTTCATGATAATTGTACAGACAGACAATTCTGTTGATAGTAGAATTGTCGAAATGCTTGAATGTGAAAATACGCATAAAAATCATAATAACCAAACAAAAAAGATTCTGCTTCTAAATCAACAAGAGAAGTACCTGTGAATCCTCACTCCCACTGGCAATGAAAGATTGATCTAGTCCACCAAAGCAGGACCGTACAACGAAGCGAGAACGTTTATGCCCCTTATACTTGGCTACAAGTTTTACACTTCCCTCTATATACCAAAGATGAATTTCTTGGTTCCAAAGGCTTACCAATACATATCTATTGTCTGCGGATAATTCAAATGATGTTATTGTTTGATCCTCCTGAATTATTCGCTCTGCTTTTGATTCCAATTCAAATAATAGTATCATATTGTCTTTACAAACAGAGACCATGTGTTTCCCGTCACTAGTAATTCCCAAATCTGCTATCCTACTAATCCGATGGCCTTTCCAACACTCCAGCTCTTTCCCTTCAAGATCCCACATGCTAATGCTTTTGTCAGTAAAACCGCAAAATATCCTTTTGCCATCGGGAGCCCACCCACATGAGACCAAACCAACACCGTTTTTCCGGTAAATACGTATACATTTGCCGGAGTCGACATCCCACCGTCTAACAAATTCCTCTACTCCACAAGTGAGAAGCTGACGGTCATCAGGTCCCCACGACATATAGGACACAGGTTTCTGGTGACCATAAAATCGGTGCTTCAGGCAGAACTTCCCGTCCAACTTCACCTGCGTAAAGGCAAACAATTGAGAGGTGGAACTTAAATCTTCATTATAATTCTATCATAAAAAATCAGAATTTCAATTCATCAGCTCTCTTTCCCCCATGCAGTTGCTAAGACTTTTCACTTTCGGTGCTGCACCCATGTCGACATTGACATGGGTATGGATGTGGGATTCATACCAGATCTGATCAACTGATTTTGGGTACTTTGACCAAAATCGACGGAGAAATTCGAGCATATATGATTTGTGAAATCAAAATAAAGCTAGAGTAAAATCGAAGAAAATGGAATACCTTGTACATAGAAATTTCTATGTCCGTCTTTTTCCTTTTATCTCCCTCTCGAATATCCTCTTGATCAATATTTTCTCCTTCTCGGAATAGATTGTAAGTTTACCACATAATGTCTCATAATTTAGACTTATTATTTTAACTCTATTTTTAGATATTTGAATTATTTTTAGTCGGATCCCTGCACCCGTATCCGTCATGGATTCATACCCCCAAAGCTTAAAATTAAAATCGTGAAGGATCTGACCTCTAGATCCGCACCATTATTGGACACCAGCACCCGAGTCCGAGCAACCTAAACTTTCCCCGGGAAAAGAACCAGAAAACCCATTTGTTTTAGATCTTTTACCAAACATCATATGCACCTATAATAGAATTCTAGAACCATGGAGGCCTGATTTCAACATAATGGGTGGCACAAGCATTATAGATGAAGAAGGTGTGGATGCAAAGGGACTTCGAAGAACAAGAAGTATTGGAAAGCTTAAAACTGTGTGCGTCAGATAAAGCCCCTGGGCCAGATGGTTTCACTATGGGATTTTTTCTTAAGTGTTGGGAGGTAGTCAAAGAGGATCTTATGAAGACCATTAAGAATTTTCATTGCAATGAATACTTTGAGAAGAGTTTCAATGCCTCTTATTAGGGGTGTCCATTAAAACCCGAAAAACCGAACCAAACTGAAAACCAAACCAAACTGACCAAAAAACCAATACTTTTTGGTTTGGTTTGATTTTGGTTTTGAATTTTAAAAACTTACCAAATTTGATTTGGTTTTGGTTTTAATAGAAAAAAAAACGAACCAAACCGACTATAGGAGTTGTTATTTCAAATTTATTATTACACCTATATATATACATATTTTTATACAAAGTTTCAAAAAATTTATGGTAAATGTTAATAGTTTGCACGTTTAATATAATTCTTTACATTTACATTCTAGTTTGATTAGTAATTTTCTTTTGTTTAGTGTCATTTTTTGTTAAAATAATATATTTTAATTGAGTCCTTAAATTATCCATCACTATTTGATTCAATTATCATCAATATACCTTGGTAAATAATAAATTCTCAAAGGACAATTGATTTGATAGTGTTACATTGAAAATGTGGTCGCCGGAATATGTGTTTTGGTAGTGTATGTCTTATATTTAAGAAAAAACCAACAAATAACCGAAAAATACCAAAAAAAAAACAAAAAACCGATATAAACCGAAAAACCCGACTTAAATGGTTTGGTTTGGTTTGGTTCTAATATTTGAAAAACCGACTTACTTGATTTGATTTCTTTTTGGGAAAAATCCGATCCAAACCGAATCATGAACACCCCTACCTCTTATATAGCACTAATCCCTAAAAAGAATGGTGCAAAAGAGATAAGAGATTTTAGACCTATTAGCCTAATTGGAAGTGTGTATAAGATCATCTCTAAGACATTGACAGAGAGGCTGAAAAAAGTGGTGGACAAGTTGGTTAATAGTCACCAAATGGCATTCATCAAAGGCAGACAAATTATGGATGCTGCATTGATAGCAAATGAATGTGTGGACTCTAGAATTAGAAGGCAAACTCCAGGAATCCTATGCAAGCTAGATATTGAGAAAGCATATGACCATGTAAACTGGAGTTTTCTCCTGAAAGTTCTAAAGGATATGGGTTTTGGTGCAAAGTGGATTAATTGGATCTCTTTCTGTATAAGAACTGTTAGGTTCTCTATTCTTGATAATGGTTCTCCAGAAGGTTTTTTCCCATCAGAAAGAGGCCTAAGACAAGGTGACCCTTTGTCCCCTTTTCTATTTCTTATTGCTATGGAGGGTTTGGGTCAGATGATACAGATTATACAAATTGCCCAGGGGAATGCTTGGCTAAGAGGCTTCTCAGTCTCAAGTAGGGAAGACAGCAGTTTGAGGATCACACATTTACTGTATGCTGACGACTCCTTACTTCTCTGTGATGCTAATCATGAGCAGCTGAAATATCTAAGATTAATCCTTGTAATATTTGAAGTTGTCTCTGGGCTTCATGTTAATTGGAGTAAGAGTAGTTTGTTTCCGGTTAATACGGTTGATAATACACAGGTATTAGCTACAATTTTGGGCTGCTAGGTGGGATCTTTGCCAACTACTTATATGGGGCTATCACTAGGCTCCAGGAATAAAGCTCAAGAAATATGGAGCGGAGTGTTGGAAAGATGTGAAAAAAGGCTAGCAACTTGGAAGAGTCAGTATCTTTCTTTGGGAGGCAGAGTGGTCTTGGTAAACACTGTGTTGGATGCACTCCCGACCTACGTCATGTCTTTGTTTCCGATACCATCCAAGGTGAGGAAAAGAATTGATGCACTTACGAGGAATTTTATATGGCAGGGCAACAAAGATAAAAGAGCCATACATTTGGTAAAGTGGAGCTCACTTATCACCAGCAAAAGGCAGGGGGGTCTGGGACTCGGGAACCTCAAGGCACACAACCAAAGTTTACTTATGAAGTGGATGTGGAGGTACAACTCAGACATTAATGCTTTGTGGAGAAAGGTTATAAGGGAGAAATATGGTCAAACTGAGCAGTGGTGCACTACCCTGTTAACAGTTCCTATAAGGTAGGTGTTTGGAAATCTATCAGGCAACTATGGAGCTTTGTGTTGGTTAACACTAGCACAAGGGTTGGTAATGGTAGGAAGAAACTATTTTGGAATGATAATTGGCTTAGGCATGGTCCACTCAAAGAGATGTTTCCAGAATTTTTCAGTATTGCAAATATGCCTCATATTAAAATGGAAGCAGCTTGGGGCCAGCATGGTTGGAATATCACTTTCAGAAGAGGTCTGAATGACTGGGAAATGGGGAGAATTGCTGATTTTTTTAAGGTTTTGGAAGGGTTCAAAGGGCTCAATGAAAATGAGGACACCTTATTATGGCATTGCTGCAAGAACGGGGTATACACGGTTAAATCTGCCTATTTCATGCATACAAATGCAGATCAGCATACAGCGGGATGGCCATGGAAGAACATATGGAAAGCAAAAGCTCCCTTTAAGGTGGTTTGTTTCTCATGGCTGGTAGCAAGAGAAGATTGTTTAACCCAAGAAAACCTACAAAGAAGGGGATTTCTGTTATGCTCGAGATGTTTGTTATGTGGCACAGATCTAGAGACCAATAATCATCTGTTCCTGCATTGTCCTATCACTAGTCAATTGTGGCAATGTGGAGTGATACCTGCTTGTGTATGGTGGACAGTGTGGACAGAGAGGAACTCAAGAGTTTTTGAAGACAGATATAATACTCTTCAGAATGTTAAGATGAATTGTATTCTTTTGTTTATTTTTGGTGTAAAGAAAGGCATGTAGAGAATACAGAGTCCCTGGTTGACATGTTAGGTTTTTTGTAAGTCTGGTGGATCAGTTTTGATCTTCCCCCCTGTACACATGGGTCTTGCACTGCCTTAGTGCCTTTTTTCTTAATACATTGGTACCAATCTCAACAAAAATATAATAGAATTCTAAAGGTTTGCACATTGTATACCATATCAAGCCTCCCTAATTGGTGAGTCTATCCCATTTGGAGACTATTTATGGGATAAAAATAGTTCTTTAAATCCCTTGCAAGGCTTCAACTCAAACAAACCTCCATAACTAAAAATTATGTTTATCCATATAGTTGCTCTATCTCCACCCAGCTACAACATAAAATACTAGAGCTTTCTGAAGCTAGCTAGCTTCAAAGCATAAGCCACACTGCAAGATGTGGCTTACACCATTGATTCAGAAAGGAATTACGAAAGACAGCAAGTGCAACGATGAAAAGGAAAGGAGACGGTACTATCTGAATTCCAGATAGGAGGAGGAGCTACAACAACAACAATACACCCAGTAGAGTCCCGCAAGGGTCAAGGAGGAGCTACTTTCTCTGTTTGTTTATCAATTATAAAAACTAAAGGATATTTTACTATCGTATTAAAGATATGTAAGGGGAAACTACAAAGATTCTTCATTCGTGGCACTACATGGGACAGTGAAGCAAAAACAGTGCTGCTTTCCTCCTAAATTAGTAGTTAAAGCACAAAAGAGAAAGGCCATGCAAGAGAATAATGGATCAAATGCAAAAAGAGAGAAGTAACGGAAAGAAGTGATATTAAATGAAAATTAATAGAGGATTAAACACGCAATAACCAAGAGGACCTTTGAAGAAGCAATAATCGACCGAGAAATATTCAGAGCACTTAATTACCTCCCATATAATCACCGAACAATCAGCGGATGATGAGGCTAAGTACTTCCCATTATGAGAAAACTGCAAAAACCAGACTTCATCTTTGTGTTCTTGTAATATCTGGTGCATTACGAGCAACAAAGAAATGATTAGAGCACAACGTGATCGATAAAGCCTTCTCTCTTTTTTTTCTTTTATATTTAACAATTCATTCAAACCCTTCTACCAATCATAGTCAAGTCAATTTGTATATCCATTGTTAAAAGAAGGAAAACCCTTTACAACAAGAACAACGACAACAACATACCCAATATATTCTCACAATGTGGGGTTAGGAAAGGGTAATGTCTAGACAAATGTTACCCCTATGTTGTGGAGATAAAGGGGTGGTTTTCGATAAATCCTCGACTCAAGAAAAACAATTCTCAAAAAGAAAGAGAATAGTCAAGAAGCAATGTTGAAAATAATGAAGAAAAGAACAATAATAAGAGCAAAATAACAAAGCAGTAAGAAACACGGGGGAAACAACATGTAGTAATAGAAATCGAAGGCTAAGATAATACGAGAGTGATAATAATAATACTAATACGAAAAACACAGAACATAAACGGTGTCCCAAACTCAACTACCCACTCACTTTCGAACATAATCCTCGACCTCCATATCCTTCTATCTAGGCTATGTCATCGGTAACCTGAAGATATGTCATGTCATGTCTTGTCTAGTCACTTCTCCCCAATACTTCTTCAGTCTACCTCTACTTCTCCTTAGACCCACAATAGCCAACCTCGCATACCTCCTCACTAGAGCGTCTGTGCATCTCCTCTTAACATGCCTGAATCATCTCAGCCTCGCTTCCAAGGAAGCTACTCCCACCATGTCCTGGATATCTTCGTTCCTAATCATATCTCTCCTAGTATGTTCAAACATTCATCACAACATCCTCATTTCCGTATATGAGGGATACATGCAATCAAGATCTATACAAGGACCGGTGGCGGAGCCATATGGCTTTAAGGGGTCGTTTGGTAGGGTGCATAAGAATAATGCTGAATAGGGTGTATTAGTAATACGGGTATTAGTTATGCTGGTATTAGTTATGCTGGCATGTTTCTTATCCATTGTTTGGTTTGATATATTAATGCATTGCACAATTTCTAAAAGAATCGCTTGTTTACAAAAATGCCCTCAAAACCAGTCCATCACTCTAACTTTTTAAAAGAAACATATGTTGAGAAATATTTTTATATGAAAAAAAAAATTAAAATTATTTGATTTGTCTACCTATATTATAATAAAGAACTAAATATTTATTTATAAAAAATATATGCTAAGTATTTATTTGTTTACTAGAGATATAATTTTATTTCTCAATATTTGGATTATTTTAAACTTGCATTAATATAATAGCTAGCATATTTTACTCAAGCATAAATTTTGAAGGGCAATTTTGTCTTTAACTAAGCTAATGCATGCATTAAAATCCATTGCATTACTAATACCATGGTTTTCTATGCATTAGTTATGCATAGAATAATACCAAATACGATGTATAACTAATGCTTGCATAACTCATGCATAGGTTTAAAATATCTACCAAACAAGATATTATTAATACACAAAACTAATTCATGCATTATTTATCTAATGCATCCTACCAAATGACCCATAAGGTGTGTCAATCGCCCTTCGCCGAAAAATTACACTGTTTTGATAGGTAAAACTTTTTTTATGCATACATACTATGTGTTGAATACTCTTTGACTTCTTCATGTATTTGCTTTTTAAAACTTTGATACCCCTTAGTGATAATCCTGGCTCC
Source organism: Nicotiana noctiflora (assembly GCA_032618575.1). NCBI lineage: Eukaryota > Viridiplantae > Streptophyta > Magnoliopsida > Solanales > Solanaceae > Nicotiana > Nicotiana noctiflora. The sequence goes on from JASVEL010007646.1 coordinate 201,893, forward strand.
ACAAGGACACTACTAGAAAAACTCAAACCAAGTTGACACGTGAAGAAATATTCTGCATCATTTCAATGATGGAGGAAATACATGTGCATACAACTTTCTTTTGATATTTACGGAAGAATCAATAATCCACTTTGGCAAGCCTCCTAAATTTAAAACTTCTAATAGATGATCCAAAATGAGCAAAATATGTGTAAGAAAATGTAAAGTAAATTACATGCCTAGGCAGAAGACAACAAAATCTTTATGGCAAAAAGAGAGAAGCGAGAAGGAATAAGAGTGTCACTATTTCAATTCAATTCTCATGATCCTACAACCTTAATACCCCAAACTGTTAACAACGATCTCAATCCTAAAGAAAGCACTATATCATGATAAAATTTGAGGACCTCGAAACCTTATGAGAGTATTAACAGAAATTGACTAGCTTTTATTTTGTAACACAAAACATATTGTATAGTTTTCATCCATAGACAATGTACACATGCATTTCTTGTTTACTATTAGAATCTTGGGATTTTACAACCCTCCCCCCCCCCCACACACACACACACAAAAAAAAATTTCAGCAAAGGCAAGGAAGAGATATTGCATTGTTAAATAAGAAATATAGGATTATCACAGGGAAGGTAGTAATATGTCTAGGCTTCTACAACACCCACCAAAAAGAGATCTAGAGTAGTAAAAATTTGATATACCCTCCATCTTAATTTATGAGGTGTTGTTTAATTCGGCACGGAGTTTAAGAAAGAAACAAAAACTTTTGATACTTGTGGTCTAAAACAAATCATAGATATTTGTGTATTTGTAAATCAATTCACTTACCGTAAAGTATGAATTCTAAAGATAAATTGTTTCTAAATAAGAAAATGTGACATTCCTTCTCGGACTGACAGTAGGGCAGTACCACATAGATTGGAATGGAGGGAATATATCTTTTCTTATTCCTCATTATAGTAAAAAATTTACAATACTAATACACTTAAATTGGTTATGGATGACCTATAGGTCACGGGTTCGAGCCGTGAAATCAGTCACTAATGCTTGGGATAGGCTATCTACATCACATTCCTTGGGGTGCAGCTGGCCGCACCCTGCGTGAACGCGGATGCTTTATGCATTGTGCTGCTCTTTTACGCTTGAATTGGAGCACCACAGTGATTTTATTAGCCTTATACACATACTTGTACTTGCAGAAGTAGACAAACAGGAAAAACATTGCTGACACAATGACAGCATAATTAGAAATGGAATAACCAAAATATTGAACAATAGAGAGCACAGAGTTGGAACTTGATCAGCACACATCAAATCACATCTATCACCAATATAAACTCAAATGCAGAAGGAAATAACTATTAGGGGATTAATTAACCTGCAATGTTTGAGATGGAAGCTGATCTCTTCCACAATGGTGATCAGTGAGCAATGACATTTCACTGACTAATGAGTTGTGAAATAGACAAGCCTCTACTTGCAATTCAAGCGCTTGTTCAACAAGATGGATCAATCTTTTTTCAGGAATCATGACGGTTGGGGGAAGCAGCCTTTGTAATTCTTCTAGTAGCTTTGTCCTTGACTTCGTTTTCACTATATCTTGACCTGATGATACACCAGAAGGTGATATAATGAACAACGAAAGCTCATGGACTCTATCGTTGTTTACACAAAGAGGCGCAATCTCAGTCCTCAATGTCTTCAAAGCATCCATGACTTCTTCTCTGTCTAACAATTCAAAGAACTTCTGTTCCAGTATCACAAAAGACGCTAACTTCACAATTTTTTCATCCACGAGACCGATTTTACGTAATGTGGCTACACTTTCGTCCCATCTCCCGTCAAGGATTTGCTGCATGAATAAATGTACTTGAGAGGAGTGCAAAGGTATCCCCGACTCTTCCTCTAGAAACGCTCCCGTCTTCTTATAGCCAAGAGAATATAATGCATCGGCTATGATTCGAACAAATTCAACTTTCTTGACTACTCCTTTTGTACCAACAATCTCGTCGTCCCCTTGAACGGCTAGAGGACGAGCCATAGACTCACTCAATGAGCAACTTGCAGGATCCTTAAGAAATGTGCCGTTCGAATTATCTGCTGATTCCCCAAATGATATTTTCACACGTTTTGAGGGTGGCTCATCATCCTTTGCGCCTCCCATGAAATGTATATCTCAGCCCATATATAAAGCAGGTCGGTAAACGGATCTGAGAAGATGATATCCCAATCTCAATCCTTTAATGGAGAAATGCGACTGTACCTGCATAACATCAGAAAGGAAAGAACATAAAATCAACAAAGTTGGAAAGAGCAAAAGGAGAAAAAGCAAAGCAGAGGATCACTTGCTTTAAAGAATCCAAGATATGAAAAATGAAATAAAGCTGGAGCCAGAGACGGAGAAAGAGAGGCGAAAGACGCAAACTGCATTTAACAACAGCATAGATTAAAAACCATCTTATATTCACATAATCTCATCTACTTTGTACTAAACACTTTATGCAAGCTGGCCCTGACACAACGATTATTAAAATATCTCTCTACATACACACACACAAAAAATATTTCGGTCAAATACACTCCCACTACAATCCAAGATTTCTACCAGTTCAAAATGGCAAAGAGCCTCCCCACCAACCCCTACCCTCATGAAGACAAAATTGCATTTAAGGAGATTTACTAAATAAAATGCCGTTACAAAATCAAACAAAATTTTCTTCACCACTTGATCTGAGCTACCAGCAATTGTTTCTTATACGAAATGGTTCTTCTTGAATAAATCTTGCTTAAGCTAAAATTGAATGCCAAGAATGTGACACTTGTGTACAAAGCAATGACAAGAGAAATGGATCCATAAACAAGATTAAAAAGTATCGTATTCACACCTTAAGGGCGCAACAGGGAGAAAGATATAGGGTGAAGGAGACTGCATTAAATGCTTAATCAACAAATAGCCTAATTCAGCCGATTAGATTTCCTTTTTTAATCAGATTTCATTATTAGAAACTATTATCTAAGTATAAATATCAAACCATTGAACGACCTGCCTGTTTATTTCCTTCCACAAAGTCCACATAATATGAAAGGCCCACTATCTACGCTTTTTTTTCTTTTATTTTATTTTAATAAGTTCTCAGACATAGATTCTTTTTTCCTCTTTTTGGAAGTGTTCTTACTTTCCGTTTTTTCATCTATCGAACATATTCTCTTACATAATTATCCACTCTTTTCATTGTATGCATAATCAGCCTTTGGACTATCAACATTCAAACAGGTGGCATTCCCAGCTATTGCTGTTTCCCTAATCAGAATAAGAAACTAGATGAAAACAAAGAAACATCAGTTCCTTCCCCTAAAAGGAAATACAGAAAATAAGGCATATTTCTCAAGTGTGCAGTGTGAGCGCACAAACACACATCTAAAGTGCAGAGCTTTACAAGATTTGGCTGCACAACACAGCCAATTTCACCAAATGCTACACAACTAAAGCCATACCCTACATCCCGTCAAAATTCTGTTGAACAAGCTTTGAGCAGAAAAAGTTGAATCATCTTCCAGGAACATATGACAATAACTGCATTTAGTCTTAGGTAACTTTGTTGCTTTATGAATGTTGAATTGTGTACCGCCTCATCTAGAACTTAACCTGTTAGAGAGAGGACATTTTTATTTATTTTAATTAAGCCTGCAACACGACCACTGACTTGTAGATTTGATTCTTTTTCTTAGACCAAGCACCTAAAGATTCTTTTTTATTTATTAGAGGCAGTCAGACTTGAACCAGTACCTTCGCTTGCTCTAAACTATTGAATTGTGTATACCGCCTCTTTACAAGCTTAACATTATTAGAGATGGGACATTTTTATGTATCTATTTATGTATGAAACAATGATCAACAATGAATAAATACTCGTTAAGCATACTTTTCTAATTTCAAGTTACATCTAGTATCATTTGCTAAATAACTTTAATGTCACCCGACTTGAAGGTCAATCATAATCCACTCCAGCAACTACAATGTGTAGTGATCAGACTGTAGAAATTTAATGAGGAGCTAACCAAAAAATCCAACAACAGACTAAAGTATTCGCTTCATAAAACTTAATGCTATAGTCAGGAAAGGGAAAAATGCTACACATTGTAGATTCTAGTTCATTAAGGTAAAGCAGCTACGAGGAAAAGACCTTAATTGACTATCACTCAATTAGCCCTCAAATCCAAACTACTCCGTCTGTCCCATTTCATATAATGTTGTTTGAGTGCACGCGGAGTTTAAGAAGGAAAGATCGACTTTTGAAACTTGTGGTATAAAACAAGTCATACACATTTGTGTTGCCATAAATCATCTCATTAGGGGTAAACAGAAAGTTCAAACGTTAAATTGTTCCTAAATACATAAGTGTATCATTCTTTTTTAGTAAAGACTAAAAAGGAAAGTATATTACATAAACTGGGATAGATGGAAGAGTAAGGATCGGCTATATGAATCCTCTATATCCGTCTGTATACAGACTGCTAAAGTTCCAAACAACAATTAACCAATAAATCCCCAGGGACTAATGGCGCACGGTTCAAAACTCGGTAGATATTCGGCCCACTTTTCTATTCTTCTCCACTTAAATACCAGGCTTTTTGTCTGTGACAGTGTTCGAAACACATCACATGTTGCGCTCTTATCACTAGACTAAAGCACCAGAGAAAATCCTAAAGTTCCAAATTAGCATAAACAACTATTTAAGTTCATCAAATGTATAATCTTTCTAAGTTTATAAGCATATTACAATAATCATTCCATAATCCAAATTGGGAAAGACAAAACTACAAATAACCCAAATACCACTAAATAAATCCAACAAATAAATACTTAGTTACACAAAGACTCGCTAAATTTGATTATCAATAACTAAATAAACGCAAAAAATATATAAAAAAATAATAGAAATTACCACAATGAAATCTCCAACACCCAGAAATGATTTGAGGTTACAGATCAAAATGGGTATACAAAATTAGAAAAAAAAGTCACTGAATTTGTAATAAAGCCAAAATAAAAACCAAAAAAAAAGGACTTTTTTCCCCTTATTTGTAGGTAGTTAATAATAATATAGTAGATTAGGTGAGTAAGCAAAACTAAGGATTTTCAATAGGGAATTAAAAAAGAAAAAACGGGTAAAGAGAAATATGACTGACTGTTGGGAGCTGTGTGTGTTAATGGCGGTTTCGGTTTGAGGGCAGATGTAAAGAGAAATGGTGGAGAAGGTGGGTTGGTTTTTATTTTGTGTTATATTATATAATATTATTTGTTATTACTACATAATATGGTGTTTCTAAGTATTAAAAGGAAAAAGTAATATAGTATGTGCAGAACCGATTGTTGTTTTCTTAACCAAAGTTCTTATATTATAACGCCGTATATAAAAGTCAATTTAGATATAATCGGACTCAATACAAATATAAAAAAAGTATTACTGTTACAATTACTATTTGCGTGGTTCAATAAACCACCTCTAGACTATTTGAGAATTATTACTTTCCTCCCTAAACTATCTCTGGTTCGAATTACCCCCCTCAACTTGGCCTTTTGAGAATAATTGCTTATATGGCAAAAAGTGTGGGTACACTCACCTGCCATGTGGATTTTTCTGTCCATGTAGCATTTTCGTGAAAAATAAAAAAGAATTTTTATCTTTTTAAGAATATTATTTTTTAAATAATCTTTTTCGAATACAATTTATAATAAAATTTGGATAGAACGACATTAGTTAAGCTAAATATTTTTATTTGTTCAAAAATAATAAAATTTTAGTTAATCTTTTTTTGAATTTGACCTGAAAATAAAGATTTATACAATTAAAATAAATATAGTCAATGCATCTAAAAATTTATAAAATATAGTTTGACATTAATTATTTTGGCTATAATTTTTTATATATCTCTAAATTACAGTGCTCCAATTTTGTTTTACGGGTTTTACCTAAAAAAAAGTAAAAATACACAGTTGAAATAAATAATCATTGCATCGCAAAAGAATAAATAAAAAGAGTATACAATTACAAGAAATTACAAGTGCAATTGTACACTCTTTTTATTTCTTCTTTGATTCAATGATTATTTATTTCAACTATGTATTTTTTATAACTCTTTAGATGTCTTGACTATTTATTTCAATTGTATAAATTTTTATTTTCAAGTAATATTCAAAAAAAGATTAACTAAAATTTTATTATTTTTGTACAAATAAAAATATTTAGCATAACTAATGTCGTTTTGTCCAACTTTTATTATAAATTGTATTTAAAAAAATTATCTAAAAAATAATATTCTTAAAAAGAAAAAAATTCACGAAAATGCCACATGGACAGAAAAATCCACATGGCAGATGAGTGTACCCACACCTTTTGCCACATAAACATTTAGGGGGTAATTATTCTCAAAAGGCCAAGTTGAGTGGGGTAATTCGAACCAGAGATAGTTTAGGGAGGAAAGTAATAATTCTCAAATAGTTTAGGGGGGTACTAAGGTATTTTGCCGGGAATGTATTGTTTATTTGTTTGCTTTGAAGAGAAGATATCTATCTACATTACACTTCTATCTATATTACAATTCTAACAAGGAAGAAATTGTGAGAATTGAACTAACGTCTATCATGTGAAAACCATCTATAAATATCACAAAGAAGTACGTTTTGGTGCTAACAAATATTGATTTTACAGTGGGATAATTCCCCTCCTCTCCATAATTTTTCGAATTAGAGTTTAAGGGGTGATAATTTTATGACATGTTACAAATATTATTTTAGTTATATATCATTTTTCATAGGAGATCAACAAAACGATGAACGAGATATAATATTGTTTACCCTTAAAATCGAAGAATAATTAAATTTATATGCGGTTTTAACAATACGTGATATAATTTGATACAAATTAAGAAAATAAATTAATATTGAAATTGATGATAAGAGAATAATACAAACCACATAAATTGAACAGCCTTCTCCTTTGAGTTTGATCACTCTCAAACTAAGAAATGACTCAACATATGTAAGAACAGAATAACAAGATAATAAGAGCTAGAAATAATACTATATAACTTTTTGTTGCGTATTACAATGTGTTTTACAAATGATCAAATTTCCTTTTATATAGTGAGGGAATCCTACTCTTGATGCAATTTTATAAAAGGTAATCAATCTCATAATTTGCTCATTGATCGGCCTTTCCTTGATATGTGCCGAGATTTCTGTCGTGATCTCCAAACGACGAGCTCAATGATTTAATTTCGCGTTCGATATAACCCGGGCTCGAGCTTTGATCTGTCATGTATCAACCTTGGATGGTCATACAATGGACAAACCCGGTTTCAACCGTATACAAATATATCTTTATAAGATTTATTTTTTTAATTAAAATAGTAAGTGGTCACAAAGGATAGTTTTTTTGTCTTACTCTATACAATAATTGAATAGTCATTTCTTTGTAATTATAAAAAATAAAAAAATAAAAACGGACCCGTCTATATAAATTTCCTTACTTTATTAATATTCATCTCAATATTATGCAAATACAAATAGTGAGTAGATTCTCTATATTATTTGAAAGGCTAACCCACTCCTAAAAATATCACAGGGCATACAATAAAATTGCTAAAATGTCTAAAACGTATTTCCAACTAACAATGTATTTTATACATGTACATTTTCCTTTCATTAAGTCACATTTTCACTAGGGGTCGTTTGGTAGAAGGTATTAATAATACAAGCATTGGTTCTATGTAGTATTAATACCTTGTTTGGCATATTTTTTAAATTTGTATATAACATCATACATGGCATTATCCTATGCATAAGTAATGCATAAAAACCATGGCATTAGTAATACCATCCATTTTGGTAGATATCATTATATCAAATGGCCAAGTTCATGGAATAATCAAGATAAAAATTAATTCAAGTATGCACAAGATAAAACGTGTCAATTTTAGAAAGTCTCATAGGTATTCTAACTTTATAACTTCTATCTATCGGAGGAAAAGATTAAAAGGTGAGAAATGATCATACAAACACACAACATTTCAATTGGACTTATGGAGCATAGAGTTTCGAAAGATCACTTTAGTTTGCAACATAAATTATTTATATTCGGCAGCTGCAAAAATATATAAAATTTATATATATATATATATATATATATATATATTTCGATTATGAAATACATATTTTACCCATCCAACTTACGACCAAATCCCTGTTACGCACCTGTTGATCATGAATTTATTTTACACACCAAACATTTTAAAAGTGTGTCAATTACGCACTACTTTTGACCAGCCTCTGGGACGTGTGAAACATGACCAGTAGGGTGCTTGAATAGTTATTTTCTACATGAACTAACTAATTAAAATGGATATTTACTGAAAATAACTCAATTTTTTAACCCTAACACTCAATTATTCATCTTTCTCTTATTAAAAGCCACCATTTTCATCTTCTTCATCTTTAAAGGTGGCAAACAATTTTCTAAAAAATTCAATCACATCTTCACCTTCCACATCTAATATTTAGAAGCTGGTTATATTTGGTTAATTAAAGTATAATACATTATCATTCTTCCCAAATAAATCCTAAATATTTCGACCCATCCATCTAAATTAGAAGGGTTGAACAAATGCGAATACTAAACTGAAAAACTGAAGAAGAAACAACAATTAGCAGATTTGTGCTCGTCAAATTAGCTTCATAGGTTAGGATGAAGAACATGATTTTAATATTGGGTTTCTGCTTGTCAATATGGTCGCGTAGGTGTTTTTAAGTAACCGGATCGAGTCTTTCATGGGTCTGATTTAAGAAAAAGGTCGGATTAGCTATTTTAATTAAAGAATTGTTGGTTTTTTAATTTAAAAAAGCGCGTGTAACCAACACATTAAATATTAAAGAGGCTGATCAAAAGTAATGTGTAATTGATACACTTTTAAAAGACTAGTTTTAGGGTAGGCACGATGTGCGTGGATATTGTCTTAATGAGTATAAATTTTTTTAAATAATAATAATATTGAGTTATAAAATAAAAGTGTAAGTTCATACAGATGGTCATGACTATTTGTTGTGTATAACTAACTCACTAATTAAAGAAATTATCTCAAAGGTCCTCAATTATCAATAATTCAACTTAACATTTGTTCCAGGTTTGTAATTTCATAATTTTAATTGCACGATAAGACATTTGAAAATCTGAATAATTTTGAAGGATACAACTAATAATATATAAGTAAGCAACTAATAATTTACGAACTTTAAATAAACACAAAATTATAGTACAATAATAATTTAAAAAAAAAAAGATATTAAAAAAATAAAGCAAGCTAGTAAGGGAATCTAGTATTGAAATCTAGCTAATTAGCTAAATGTATCATCGATTAAAAACCGAAAGATCTCATAAATTATCTTGTTATTTTTGTGCCTACTATTGATTTCTTTTCAACAATCCGTATATTTGTAATAGTATACTTAAAAGTATAATATTGAATAATTTCATTAATGTTTTATTCTTGTATATTCTTAAAAAGTGAACTATCTATATTATTTTTCAAGAATCGCGTACCTCTTATTTTTTAAATATGTTATTTTTCCTTCACCTATTTATTATCCTTTATATATAATTTATTAAGTGTAAAACATATACAAAGTGAAATCCAATAAAGCTATAACATTTTAACTTTCTACATATTTCAAATTGGAAAAAGTTAAAAAGTAAATTCTAATTAATCTTCATATTTCAAATTGGAAGCAATTAAAAAGTAAATTCTAATTAATTTTAAACTCCTAATTATTAAATAGGTAACAAAATGACTATTAAATGAATTTAGCTGCCCGACGCTGCTATTGGCATAACAACCGGTACACCATAGGTTAGCCCAACTCAGTAGGGTTGGCTCCTCGCAGTTCTCCCTTTAACACCAACGGTGGATAAGAACCAAACTGTCTCACGACGTTCTAAACCCAACTCATGTACCACTTGAATCGGCGAACAACCGAACCCTTGGGACCTTCTTCAACCCCAGGATGTGATGAGTCGATATTAAATGAAATGTTTCTTATGATATTTAATTTTTTATGATAAAGATCGAGTCTGAAATAAAATTAAAAAGGTTAGTTTTAAATTTAGTCTTTCACTTTAGGTAATTATTTCATTAACAATATTTTATTGGATGGTAATATGTACTCACGTTTTTTTATTTTTACTCAATATGTCATAATGGCTAAAGGCCAAATATTAGGAGTTCTTACTTACTTTAATAAGAAAATATTTAATAGCCAAAATTTTAGGTATTTAAGTGTCCTAATATTAGGAAAGTAACTTAAATTACAATTATGTCTAATATAAAATATATTTTTAGAGGGTAAAAGGGGCGAACGATAGTATAGATTTGATGTGTAAAATAAAACCCCCGTAATAGATATTTGATCTAAAATATATATTTCGCCTATTTTAATAGCCGCTGAAGTATTTAATAGTATCATTTTACCAAAACTGTAGCCCACTAAAGAGCCCATGAAATAAACACACACTTTTTGAATCTCGTCATCCTCGTATTTTCTGAATTTCCCGTCGGAGATCGGATTCTGGTTTTCCAGGCCCATTCTCTCCCCATCTCTTTCCCTTACAGGTGCTCTCTCTCTCTCTAAATTTTAACAGCGTTTGGTCCATTGGGTATTGCAAATTAATTAATTTCAATTTCTTATAAAATGATGGAAGTTTAGCTTCATACGGTCATTTTATTTCCTAAATTAGTTTTAATTTGAAATGACGTAGTTATTTACAAGTAAAGCTAGGGGTTTTAATGAATTGAGCTTGATTAGAGCAAAATGTTTACGCATAGTTCAATTGTTTAATTGATTGCTTGATTAATTTGAACAGCATTATCAAATATTGGGAATAAAAGGAGAGAAAAAAGAACAAGATGGGAGTGAAGCAAGCATTAAGAGCTATTGATGCATTTCCACGTGCTGAAGATCATTTGTTGCAGAAAACCAAGTCTGGCGCCCTCGGTATTCGTTCATAACCTTTAGTTTTGTGCATTGTCAGTGTATAGATTTCTTACACCATGAGGTTAAGTTGATTCACAATAACAGGTAAATCTTCTTCAAAAACGTTCTTAGCTCCTCGATTCATTCCGTGGCGCGAAATCCATCACTGGCAAAAGAACTATTTGGTTATGCCATAACCGAAGCTAGTGTATCGTTTGCCCCAATGATGGCCTTTTTTCATCTCATTTGCATTTTGAGTCCGTTAGTAAACATTTACGGTGAGTGGGTAAGCAGGAGGGGATCCCTGTGGTCAGTCAAATTGAACTTACCACTATAAGTGCATATAACTTAAAATCTTTTTATTTCTTTGCTTCCTCTTTGGGGTATAAAATGGGCCTGTATTGAGTGGAATGGATAAAATTAGGATTCTTATAGCCAAGCTTAACTAACCTGAGATTGAGGTAGTTCATTGAGGTATTGTTGATTGATTCTTTGTATTCATTCTCAATTGTTTTTTTTTTTTAATAACCGAGGGAGCTAATCCCAAAAAGATGAGAAACTCAGTTAGATATTGGAGAGCTTTCAGCTGATTTTAGGTAGATTTCATCTGATACCTGAACTAGTTTGAACTGTAGGTTTTCAGCGTATGCGAGTATCAGATTTTTATTTATATAAAAGAGAAGAGGAGGTTGACCAAGGGCATAATAGTCATTTTAAATATATTAGTGCATTGTTTGTTTGTATACTAGCTCAAAAGTTTTGTTATGTGTTCTTAATAACCGAAAAAATCAAAACTAATGTGTTCATAAGCTATTAAATTCTTTAGGTGGACCCCACTTTCCATTCAACCTTTACTATCTTTATTAAATTTATTACTTGATTGTTATTATTATTTTTTTCAACAAGTACTTTGAACTAGAATAATTATTTTTTTGATAATTTATAATTCAAATGTTCACCCGATTAAAAATACTAAGGTCACATACATTTATATATGACAATTCTATTATTTTCTTAAGAAATATCATTTTATTTATTAACTATCTCAGTAAAGAAGATTTCATTAAAAAAATTAATGATACTATATGTAGATTGACATTCAAATGTTATTATATCATTATCAATTGATATCATTTTATACAAATTTCAATTGGAATACTTCATAAAATTCGGAAAAGTTTTTATTTAAGAATAAAATATAGTTTCAAGTTCCCTTTTTGATTATAGAATATAAAAAATTATAATAATTATCTCCTCTCTAAAAATATGAGTTGAGAATATCTGAAGTAAAAATGAATACAACTAATTTGTGAAATTATTATCTTTTAAAAATTATTATATATTAAGAAGTATGAGAAGTATCGTCATACAATATTATACTTCTCCCTCTATGATCGAAGTTAGTTGAGTACATACTATATTCAATTAGAATTCAATATTATAAAAATTTTAAAATAGATAAATATACAATTAATATTTTTAAAATAGTCTCAACAAATACTACTATTGTGATGATGATTGCATTAATACCCTAAATAGTATCTCAATCATATCGAATGAAACTAGAAAAAAATATTATGTCATTCCAATAGAACAAATCACAAAGTTTCTTGTTAAAATTCTTAATAATTAAAATCACGATTATTATTTAAAAGAACCAAAAAATACCTTTTCATCAACTATTTGGGAATAATATTAATATTTAACTTATGATTAGTAAAAAAGAAAAGGATAATGCATTAACACACTGAAAATGCTAAAAGAATAAAACTATATATCATTCAATTTAAAAAATCAAAAAAATATATGACGAATTATTTCTCAACTAACTTTTTAATTACTATTTAATAATAATTAACTTAAGGCTTAGTGATGTAAAAAAAATATTAAAATATGTAGAAATAATTAAAATTCTACTTGAATTATTATCTAATCACTATATAATAAAGCATTAAACTCGACAAGTATTTCAAAGTGATTGGTATAGTAATACGATTTCAGAAAAATTAAAATGCACATAATGCAAAAGATAAATAACAATACATGTAATTGTGGTTCTATACGTTATTATAGAAAAGCCTATTCCATTTCTTCTTTCCCTAAAGACGTATAAAATGTGTAATTGACAATAGACCAAGAAATATTAAAAAGATGAAAAAAAGTAGAAAATAAAAAGAAACAACAATTGGGCCCGTGCATCGCAAGGGCGCATCATCTAGTATTGGAACTACTTGCTTTATCTTAGTCATGAAATGATCAAGACACTTGATTATTGTTGAGTAGCACAACTTCCACTTCTTTATGTGGCAATATCTTTTCCTGCCACCCTCAGCAATTGTTTGTCTACATTATCGTGATGATGTGACTGTTAAAACAAAAGAAAAAGATAACTACTCCCTCCATCCCAATTTATGTGGCACTCTTTCCTTTCTAGTTTGTCCCAAAAAAAAGTCATTTTTCTATATTTAGAAATAATTTCACTTTAAAGTTTTTCTTTTACGCTTAATGAGATGATTTATAGCCACACAAATATCAAGTCTTCCTTTCTTTCTAAACTCCGTGCCTACTCAAATGGTAGCATTACTTTTGAAGCAACATGTAGAGTTTCTTGCTTATTTTGTCTGTATTTTGCTTGGGTTTGATTCTTTTACTAACTTTACTCTTTCCTTCTTTTCTTTACCAGTTTCGGTTGTGGGTCTGGTTATCATGGCAACATTATTCTTGCATGAACTGAGTTACTATCTTAATATAGATACGGTTCATCTGGTATTTTACGTCTCCTTAGTGTAACTTTCTTCAGGTTTAGCTTAATCTAACTCATTTGAAGTAAGTTTGTGCTTTGACTTCGTCTATCGCTCTATGCAGATGGCTGTTGACTTGAAACGTGGAGAAACTCTTCCCATTCACATAAATATGACATTCCCCTCTTTACCTTGTGATGGTAGGACTATATTTTCTAATTGCTGTCCATGTTTGTTTATTCTAATTCGAGTTTCACTTTTCTCAGTTAATATTTTGCTCGTACTGTGTCAGCGGTTGATCAGTTTATTCTTTTTGGTAGTTCTAAGTGTGGATGCTATTGATATGTCGGGGAAGCATGAAGTAGATCTTGATACAAACATATGGAAGGTAATTGGTCTACTGTGACTGGCGAAAATTTTTTGCTGCCAATCAAACTGAAAACAAAATGACCATGTTTTGTACTACAGGGTAATGCATAACACCTTTAGTTGTTAGTTTTAGTAAATTGTGTTTCTTACTGTTTCAAAGAAAAAAAAAAAAAGATAACCCTCAGGGGTTGGCCTGGTAGCAATTGACTTGAGCCTTGGGGTTTGCTCCCTTTCAAGGTCTCAAGTTCGAAACCCACTGGGTGCAAACAATTTCTGAGGGCCATCGGACTGGGTAAAACCTGAATTAACCGTGGTGCACTTGCGGGAAACTCCTTGCCGAGGGCCTGTGCACCCCGGGATTAGTCGGGGCTCGAAGAGACTCGGACACCCGGTGCTAAATAAAAAAAAAAGAAAAAAAGAAGAAGACTAGGATCATAATTAGTTAGGGATTCTTATCAACAAACTTTTACACCTTAGATGGACTAAATTTTATGGGATGAATATATTTGTTGTCATGCTATTGGAGCTACAGTAGTCAACACAGATTATTCTGGTGCATTCCAGTCAAAAGTATTGTTAACTTGTTTTTAGTTTGTCATGTAGCAATTCTTTTTCTTCTTCTCTCTTATTTTTTTGCATGGTCGTGGGGACAGTGCCAAGCTTTAGATTATGGGTAATACCTTTATGTCCGTTAGTTTGTCATAATTACTTATCCTTCTCCTACCTTCTAAAATAACATTGATCAGTAACTTCTTTAAGTAGTATTGATACTGCAAAACAATTTCTCTTAATAGTAAAAGGCGAAAAGGAAAACTTACCAACACAAAAGAGATATATGTTTAAAGATTGACCTTTTTGCTTTTCTTGCATTTCCCGCAAACAATTCATATTTGTTGTCAATAGCTTAAGCTAGTTTGAGTAGAAGATTTTAGGAACTTTTAGCAATACTAACAAGAAATACTTTGGGTGTGAGGTTTGTCCAATACACCACCAATATTCTTTGAGTAGTGTAGACATGGAGATGAAAGAGGCGGTAGAGGCTCTATACTAGTAAATTACAACCCTACTGTGGTTTTCCTAAGAAAAATGTCATGTCCGACAATATTTAGGACAACTATTATGATTCTCTATCACCTGGTCTCTCATTGTAACCTGACAATTAGGAATGTCAGTGTAATTTACCCAACATTTCTCACTCTTTCTTAACTTGGTAGTTGGTATTAGCTGTCTAGAGCTTTCTGGAAGTCCTAAACTTACAAATCTGAATAGACCTACCCCAGTATTCCCCACTTTCCTGGTTTCGTTCTGTTAGTTTACTGAATTTCTCTTTGCAAACTTTGTAAAACTGAAAGAGAGGATGAAGATATTTGTTATTTGTCTTCTATTTCCTAGATTATAGGAGTAGTAGATGATGTAATTTTCTGTTTCTTCGAATTGGCATTTATTTTCACATGCAGTCTACAGCATGTGCACGTCCATGCATATACTTTTCTTCATGCCCTTTTAGCAATTAAGGTTGTTTTGCAGCTTCGCTTGAACAGTGATGGCCATATCATTGGCACTGAATATTTGTCAGACCTTGTTGAGAAGGAACACGAAGCTCATAAGCATGGTAATGTCTTTGGTTCTTCTGCCTTTGGGTTGTGGCACTAGTTTAACTGTCCGTCTCTCCATCATCCGAGTCCAAGTTAAATGCTTGTATGCTTATGCTTTAAACCTGCTTAGCGCGGCCTTGGCCCTTGATCATGTTAATGTAAATTTCTTGACAAATATATTTAATTCTTGTTACCTCTATGACTTTTATCAAATTCTCTTTTTCAGGCAGTGGATAAATGGATCCAACTTGCCAAAAAACAAATAACTTGAGAAATTCCGTTTATATAGATATGTCAATTGATTATTTTGAGCTCTAACTTGCATAACACATTTGTGTATTAATCTCCTATGTATTGATTGCATTGTTTTAAGAAACAATTTTTACCATATGTGCACAAAGACCATCACGAAGATTCGGATAAGATCCATCTTCAGGGCATTGATGAAGAATCTGAAAATATGATCAAGAAGGTTAAGCAAGCAATGGCTGTTGGGGAAGGATGCAGGGTATGTTTTTGGCAGTTCTGTTTATGCTTGTTCTCGCAGTTGTAACCCCCCCCCCCCTCTCCTCTCCTCTCCTCTCTCTCCCAATATCTTTCTCTCTTTGGGCCTTAAAATCTACTGCCACTTCGGCTAACTAAGTGATGGTGGTGTTGCATTTAACCGATGCTTACATTGTTCCGTGCAGGTGTATGGTGTATTGGATGTCCAGCGAGTTGCTGGGAATTTCCACATATCCGTTCACGGATTGAATATTTTTGTTGCTCAAATGGTCAGCTCTGTTGATATTTTATAATTCTTCTTGTAGATTTTATGGACATACACTACACGATTACTGTTTGAAAATGTGTATACTCCATTGAACGTTGTTCTATTCTAAGGTATCAGCTATCAGGTTAAATAGTGTTAGAAGCTATAATCCGTAAAATTTTGACGTAGTTGGAAGATGCTAAAACGATTTCATTTAAGAAACTGGGGCAATAACCCTCCCAAAGGATTTTGAAACAGTTTTTTACTTCGGTTTTTGGTGTTATATCATATTATATAGGTGGTTCAACTAAGGTGGAAGTCCTGCTTTGTCAATAAAACTTGCTAGTTATTTTGTACTGGTGCATGACAAAAGGAAGATTGTGCTGAAGCTACTTTTTAGGTTTTGCTTGTGGTTTGATCTATGATCATGTAGTTGTACAACGATATTTTGTACTGGTGCATGACAAAAGGAAGATTGTGCTGAAGCTACTTTTTAGGTTTTGCTTGTGGTTTGATCTATGATCATGTAGTTGTACAACGAGCTCCTAGATAGCTTGTGAAACAGGTATAAAGAAATTAGGAATACCACATCTCTTAAGGGTCTGAGTGCAGAAATTTTTTCATTTTTGTTTTAATCCCTGTTCTGAAGTACATCAAGCTCTTCTCAAAGCTTGCATGTTACAGAGGCATTTAAAGGATCCTTTTTTTCTCTTTTCTTACTTCCAGTTTATTTTCTTATTCGTATTTGTATCTTTTGAAAATGCAGATTTTTGAAGGGTCTACACATGTCAATGTAAGCCATATCATCCATGATTTGTCATTTGGGCCCAAATATCCAGGTATTCATAACCCGCTTGATGGAACATCGCGAATTCTGCGTGGAGCAAGTGGCACATTCAAATATTTCATTAAGGTTTGTGGTATAGCCTTCATGGTTAGTTATGGAGATCTAATCTAGTGTTTA
The DNA here is from genome assembly GCA_032618575.1 of Nicotiana noctiflora. Lineage (NCBI taxonomy): Eukaryota > Viridiplantae > Streptophyta > Magnoliopsida > Solanales > Solanaceae > Nicotiana > Nicotiana noctiflora. Next base: position 219,333 of record JASVEL010007646.1, read on the forward strand.
GTTTGAATACTCTTAGAGCATTCAAACATAGCCTTGACAAACTTTCTTTCTTTTCTTTTTTTGTTTTTTAATAAGGACCCATGACCGTTTTTCTTAAAGTGGTGAGATGAATAAACTTGTACTTATGGTTGCATGCTTCAGTTAATTTGTCTGGGTTATGTTGTGGTATATGAGATCTAACTTGAATTAAAGTCTGTAAATCTGGATCCTTTTCCTTTATAACAGGGACCTAATTATCCTTGTTCTCCACCAAGGCTAAATATCTGCAATTGTTGACTTTTAAAGATTAAAATGGCACCAAACCTACAATCCTAAAAACAGAAAAAAGAATAGGAATCATGAAATGGCACCTTGTTGTATAATCACATAGCATGAATTGTATTATAGCTTTTTACTGATAAAAATAAAATGAGAGAAGAAAAGGAATCATGAAATTGCACCATGTTGTATAATTGCATAGCATGGATTATGCTGTCCAAAGTAGCTTTATTAGCTTTAATACTCTTGCAAAAAATACTCGCTGGATCATCTAATTAGTGCATAAGTTCACCGCTTTGCTGCTTTACACATAGCTATATCCACAATCAACTGCATCAGGGAAAAACCCCCACTATCAACTGAAAAAGCAAGGTGGCAATTGTATTGGCATCAGGATATGTCACTGTTACAATGTCTATTTTTATTATTTCCGTTTAAAGCCACGATTTTATGACTGTAGGGAACTTTTTCCTGATACCAGGTACCCTCAGCATCCAAATCTTTTTTCAGCATACCATAAGTGTGAAGAACTTTTTGTGGATTTGTACTTCTTTTTCAAAATGTTAAACCCCGCCCACACCTCCCTTCCCATGGGCCATCAGTGGTTTTTTCCACTTTTTGCACCTTGATGACTTGGACCAGTAACCTTACGGTTGGAAGTGAAAGATCTTCTCCTGTAGGCCAACCCCTTTTAATCCATTTAGGGATTTGTCTGTTGCAAAGCTAAAATAAACAAATAAAGTGTTTCCTCTCTAGCTACTTAATTTCTTAGATGAGAATTTACAAAATTGAGAGAGGACTTGGATTCAAGTCACTGCTACTCCTTCACAAAACAATTTCCATGTACGTGGCTCAAGAAAAAAAATCAAGTACGGACGTGAGCGAGCATGTTATAGACTTAAAAAAATAAGCGTGTCTCCTCTCTAACAAGCTTAGATTTAGATGAGACAGTTCAAACAATCTAACAGTGTTGACAAGGAACATTAGTTGAAACATGCATCCTGGTTCGGTTGCTTTTCCTTGTGAACTTTTGGACAGAAGATACGTCTTGAGTCAAAATGACTTTTTTTTTGGATGTGCTCTTGTGCATATTTTGATGTTCTGGGTTTTGTCATGTAGGTTGTTCCAACTGAGTATAGGTATATATCGAAAGAAGTTTTACCGACTAATCAGTTTTCTGTGACGGAGTACTTTTCTCCCATCAATGAGTTTGATCGGACATGGCCAGGTGAGTTTAAGCTACCCTTCTCCCTTTTCCTCTTGCTGTATTTCACTGTTCATTGAATGTCTTTTGTCACTATATGCAGCTGTATACTTCTTATATGATTTATCACCAATTACCGTGACCATTAGAGAAGAACGTCGCAGTTTTCTGCACCTTATCACTCGGCTCTGTGCAGTTTTGGGTGGGACATTTGCCTTAACAGGTTTGCCTTCAACATTTAGCTGGCTAATTCATTTTATTCTTCTTTCTGAAATGCTCCTCATATAGTTGAATTCAAGGCTCTTGACTTGAATATATCTGAAGAAGTTAAAAAATCATTTTCCAAGTTGTACAAAATGTATTTAGCAATATTTGGTGTGAGAAATTGTGGAACTTGAGCTTATTTTTATTCTTCCTTGCCACTCATATATCAAGAGCTGAATGCTAAATAGTTTCTTGAAGTAGAAATTTAACTGTTACTCAGCCTCAGTCAGAAATCTTCTACATGTAGTCAAACACACTAACATGTTAGTATTTGTTTTGTGATAGGTATGCTAGATAGATGGATGTACAAGCTTCTTGAAGCTGTTACAGAGAAAAATAGCAGAACTATTGTGCGATAAATGTGGAGACATTGCACTACTGATATGTTCAGCCAAGCTAAATTGCAGAACTGGTGCACTAGGGCTGGAGTTTTAGCCAACAAAGCAGAATCAACAGCAAGTTTATGTACACTAGAACATAAACTGTCTCTTTATCGTTGTGATTTTGGTGCACTAGAACAAATACCCTACCATACCAAGTTTATTCTAGCTGATTGAGAGGAAAAAATTCATTCACTGGTCAATGTAACAAAAATCCGAGATGTCGCTCAAAGTTACAAAATTTTTGTTCACTTAGTTGAGAATTATCATAAATGAGTATGTTGACCTATTTTGTGTTTTACTACAGCCATTGTGCTTAAGGTGGTATTGAGAGTCTATCACTTCCTAAAATTGATATCAATCTTATTTCTAACTGCGATTTTGGCTTAGTGAAAATAGTTTTTCCAGCTGAAAGAGCATTCTTATTCTACATAAAATAAATATCACCAAACAGTTTTAGGCCGAAAAAATCAAATGCTTCCAGGAAAGTTATTTTAACACATAATTTGACATGATAACAAAATAAATTGTAGCTAATTTGTTCTCTGAGACTCAGAGTGTAAAGATTCACACAGTATAACGTTATATAGAACAATAGTCAGTATTCCAATAGAATAGAAAAACTCTTAAGTACACTTCCCACTGTGAACCTTTTCCCTGTTGATAAGAGAATTCCGTACGTCCAACATACAATGGTTAATTTTACAAAGGCTAGGCTAGTACAGAATTTATAGAAACTGAATACAGAACATCGAGAACATCAATAAGTGTAACCTAGTACAATTCATGAGCGCTCTGGCAAAATTGATGCATCTCAAGCTTGAGATAAAAAAAATCATGCACATAGCGAAGAATAACACCAGCAGTGGCAAGAACAACATTCCTTTATAGATCGCGTGGGTGCCTTTTGAGACCAAGTGGATACTGAAGTGCTATTTATATAGACTTCAAATATAGTAAAGAGTTGTATCATCTGCACTCTAAATACAGCACCTTTGTAATCAATGCATACGATTCAGAGCCGGAGTTCAGCTGCACCTTCATCTATTAATGGAGAAGTCCCAGGGGGCACGCCTCCTGAACCAACTAAAGTAAATTACATGAGAACATAATCCTTCAGCTAAAACCTAACAAAGCATGACATTATCACATCTTTTTGACTGTGGTATTATGGATCAGATTTTCTCTTCAGGTCCCACCCCACCCTCAATTAACTTTTCCTCTCCAATGTATAATGAAATACAGCATAGTAGACAAAACAACTACATGCATATGGCCCTATTAGCATCACATCACCAATGTTAGTTCCCTCCAATACGTGCATAATGGGGCAGTCATGAAGCCAGGAATTTTGCAAAGGGTGCTCAAGGTTAATATATATTTACAAAAAGTAACTTTTGACCTATACTCGGTATACTTTTTGAATGAATGGTGTTCAAACCCTTCACTCTATGTGGCTACGCTGCTGTATTGGACCCTATAAAAACCACCCATTGCGAGCATAACATCCTACAGACTTAGATTTTTTAATCTTCTTTCCAACATTTTGTGTTCGGTGGTTAAAGTATCCACACTTGTTGGAAGATGCTTCTGCAGAGTATACAAGTCACCGTTAAGCGCATCCATTCAAATTTAATCAAGAAAGGAAAATGAAACTTGCCTTGAAATGGAGTTCCTCCCTGAACTCTGATCACTACTATCCTTGCCATCTCCGAAGTCAACAAAACGGCTTGAACGGTTATTGCAGTCAGACTATGAACCTCCAAATCTACTTGAATGCCCCGAACCAAAGTTACGGAAACCACCCAAACATTTTGAGCCTCCAGAACCACCAAACTTTCCTGAGCGGCCCGAGCTAGTTCCACCATAGTCCCCCTGATCTTCCAGAACCAGTTCCACTGTATCCACCTGTTCGAGAAGATGAAGCGCCCTCTCCACCAAACCTGCTGCCTTTATTTCCATAGCCACCAGAACGACTTCCACCAAAATCACCAGATCGACTACGCATGGTGCCTCCATAGGAGCCAAAGCGGTCACTGCCTTTGCCCATGTCACTATACATGCCTGCTGCTCCAGCCTCTTCTTTAATACTTGGGAGCTATTTTATGCAAGTACAAGCAGAGAAAATAATTTGATGAGATAATAATTCTGTACACCAGTGTATATAGAATATTCTAACGGGCTCGTGTTCGACTTCAGCAATTCAAGAAAATTAGAAGCACAAAAGAATATCACAAATGCAATGTTTTGACAAAGGAATATGATTGCAACTCCTTTACAAGATTGGTTCAAAATAGGAAGTCTCTGATAAGGTAGTGTAAAGTAAGAAGTTTGTGTCCCCTTAATTAGAAAATTGATATAAGTGGATTATACATATAGTTTAACTTTAAATAACCAGTGATATAGATAGAAGGAAAAAGTAATAAAAAAGTTAATAATTGAAATACTTTTAGTTGAACGCCCACAAAGCTATGGAGATTCCTCTCTTTTTCTACGCATTAAAAACACAAAGCTATGAAGATTCAAAGTTCAAACTCTATTCTTTCTTTACTAACAAAGGCACAAGCAAGGAAAAGAAAATTTTTAAAAACAAAAACACCCAAAGCAGGCTCCTTGAAGGTAAAAAACCAAAATCCATATTATCCCGAAGGTCCAACATAAAATTGGTTTACTGCAATAATGGATGCCTATGCTCGTTAACCAACAGAAATGTATTTTGCGCAGACTCTCCAAAAGTGTTGCCGCAGCATACCACATCTGGCCTTATAAAAGCATGCCAATGGAGTTAGGCGTCAAAACTAGCTCATTCAAAATTTCCCACTAAAACTATCCCTGACACCATGGCGTGTACCCCGACGATCATGATGTTGCTTAAATTGTGGGGGTCTGTGGAAACAGATCATTATGCGAGTACCAGAACACAAGTATAACAATCTACTCTATCAGGTATAGTAGCTCAACATGCATCTATTGCATCCTCCAGTTCTCCCTAAGTGAAAATGTCAACAAATCTGGATGAGGATTTTTAAAAGTGGAACTGTAAGGTATAAGCACCCTTACTTCAGTAAATCTGCACCCGGCATCATGTTCAATACCTTTCAGATCCCTATGCTGTTTTGAGGAATGCATGAGAATGGCACTTCCTTTCTTCCCAGCACGTCCAGTTCGACCAGATCGATGAACAAAGATCTCTGAAGAGTTCGGAAGTTAATGTATCACCTGAGCACCAAAATCTCTACTTTAACTTCAGATAGCAAAAGACAAAAAGCAAACTGCAATAGAAAAAAACACTCTAAAACTTAAGGCAATAGAAAAAAACACTCTAAAACTTAAGGCATGAACACATTACTCTTTTTTTTTGGGTGTGTGTGTGGGGGGGGGGGGTAGCTTTCCTTATAGTCATTGCATAATCACCGAATGAAAAATTGGATGACTATTCATGACTTTTTGGAGGATCTGACACGGATGCGGCAGCATTTTGAAGGATCATAGCAACATAGAGTTACTAAACAGAATGCTCTGTTGCTCAGGTTTTAGTATAGCTGATAAAGAATACAGCGGAATTGTGAACTTCAGAAGAGAATCTAATGATCAGAGCTTCGTTCTTGTAAATCAGCCGCTTGTGAAACTCAATGAATTCTGGGAAATCATTTGATTAACCTGATGATACATGTCTGATTGGTGAGAAATCGGGCATGTTTGACATGCTACACCATCCTACTAGAGTATGCTGTCTCCACATAGTGGCACAAACAAGGTATTGCGACATGAGGCGAAGTCCAAAAATGAGGCAGATAATCATGCAAAGCAATGCTTCAAGTGGGAAACAAGGGAGGAAGCAGTGACTAGCTGTTATGGCACTGCAAAATAACTAATGAACAGCGGAAACATTCCTATCTTTACTGGGAATGGAGTGGATAATGCTTCGAACGACAGTTGAGTTGCTGACATTGGAGGGATGCCTAGAGGAAGAACTACTAATATTGATCTGGAAGCCACTCACCAGTCTGAAAGTGAAGATTTTGGGAAGAATTTGAGGGGTTGGCTCTGATTAGACAGAATAAAAGGTAGAGCTTATAAACTAGAAAAGGTAGATGGCCAAGAGGATTTCACAGCCCTTTGAGCTCACTAGACATACAGCTTTTGTAAAGACATTGTAGCACTCTCTTGGTGCACATTTCTCTCGTTGATAAAATATTTACTTATATTCTTAACAAATAGTCGGTTTGTCTCTCAAAGGATGTTCAAAAGTGCTGTTTTGGCTGTCTACTCTGTACATGATTCTAAAACACGGAAGTATCATGTTGCATTGCTTATATGCTTTAGCATAAATTTCATTAAATTTTGACCTAAAACTTTCTAAGATTCCATAAACATGTAAGCCGGTATTATAGGTGATGTTTTGGATTCTAGAAAGGTGTGAATGGTTTTGTCCCATACTGATGAGTTATCGGAGCACACAAAATGCTCCTTATCAGATCAGCTCTATTTTCCTTCCTCGTTTTTTTCCTTCAGAAAGTGGAAACAGAAGGGAAGGCAAGGAATGAGATATGACTGAAGCATTGTTAAGTAATCAGGCAATTAAAAGAATGAAAGACCAACCAGATCAGTGGCTACTAATACATTGAATTGACCCTGTCAGAAACCGGACAGAGTTCTCTCCCTCTGGCTTTGCGTGATATCCCCATGCAAAGCTTCACATCTCAAAGTTTTTTGCATTGCACTCGGCAATCTATCAGCATCACGCTTTGTTTGGGTAAACACAATATACTTGCCTCCTTTTGCATGCTCCTGAAGAACAAATAGATGCTCAGTCTTGAAAACAAAAAAAGAAATCATTTTACTCCTTTGGTGGATAGCAACAACATGCAATGACACTAGATCAATAGGTAAGATATGAAGTAGAACTGAAAAGAGACTAAGGTTATAGATTCATACTGATATTAAGGGTCCAAGAACTGCTGGTTTCTGACGCATCTCACAAGTAATTGAATACAAGGAAATGCCATCGGCTAATTTCTGGTCAGAATCCCCTACCTGCACACACATTTACACATAATTATTTAGCATAAAAACCTCTAGGGTACTCAATTAAAATAAGTCAGAAGGCCTGTCCCACATGGTGAGAATAGCGGCCTCACAAGATCAATGTGAATTGGCTTCTTCAAGAACTTGTTGGTAATTTTCATTATCCAACTTGGCATTGTGGCTGAAAACATCATGGTCTGATGTTTCTGCCGAACATTTTCAAGAATTGTTTCAACATCCTCCGCGAAGCCCACATTAAGTATCTGATCAACTTCATCTAGAACAACAAACTGGATTTTTGATAAATTTAAGGACCTCCTCTTCGGCAGATCAATGATTCGACCAGGTGTTCTAACAACAATGTCTGCACCCCTTTGAAGAGTACTCATTTGGCGTTGAATGGGGACACCACCATAAACACACAGTGTATCCAAATCGGGAGCAGATTCATAAAATTCTTTCTCCACCTGGCGTGCAAGTTCTCTAGTGGGAGCCAAGATCAATGCTAAAGGGTTTCTTCCCCGTCTGTATAGTTTAGAATAACCAAAAAGAATTTCAATTTTAACGAATTTCTTATTCTCAACAAATAAGCAGAATCAAATAAAGAATCACCAATATCTCTCTGACAAACTTACAATGTGATAATATTCAATGCTACTACCAAATTTAACTATTACAAAGATAAATCCTACAAAGAACAGAGAGAACAACCCTTTTTTATTGTTGAATTTGATGATCTTATCCATGATAGGAATGCCAAAAGCTAGTGTCTTTCCAGTTCCAGTTCTAGCTCGGCTAATCATGTCCGACCCCTGCATTGCTGGTTCCAAAACAGCTTTCTGATACAACTCAAAATGAATGCTTACAAATAGGGGGGCGGTTAGAACCAGCACAAGGTTGAAGCTTTACACAAATTAAACACCAAAAGTTAAAATCCAAAAAAACACAGACAAATAATTAATTCAAAAAGAATTTACCTAGCTAGAGAAAGGATTTGACATGATAATGATATTACATAAAATGAGATGAAAAAAGTACGTAGTATTTTGTCTAATATGGCCTTCAATTGACAAAGTCGTACACAGTTTTCCACAATTTTATTTTGGGTTTCCCACCCAATGTCCGGTACCCGCATTGGAGCCCGACTATATCCAGTTTCGCGCCACGTAAGGCCCCATTCCGGGGGGAGCTTTCTCTACTAAGTATTTTTCCATACCCAGGGCTCGAATCCTAGACCTCTGGTTAATGGAAGAGCAGTATCATCCATTGCACCACATCCTTTGGTAGTTCCACAATTTTTTCTGATTTGTGTCTATCTTTTCTTTCTCTTTTTCTTTCTTTTTATTCTTTCTCTCCATTACACCAAATTCTGCAAGTAAAAGCAACTCATACTACGAGATGTGACACTATACCTGTTGTATATGAAACGGAAAGATAATATACATTGAGATGCATCTAAAACATTTGGCATCATTAGTCAGATACAAGACACTATGAATCTCAAAAGTCAAGAAGTTCCAAATATGATGTTTTCATGGATTAGATGATTCATTACATCAAGCTACCAAATAGAAAACAATACACACACTTTAGATCCTGTTTAGTAATTGATTACAACTTCCATAACAAAGATAAAATCAAATAGATATACACGCGAACAAATGCGTGCTTCTCAGTGTTTCTCAAGTGATTTGCACTTCAAATAGAAGCAAGAAAGTTTTCTGAAGACAGCAACCGGAGCACAATTGCGTCATGTTTTTAGGAGGCATGCTTAAAACTAAGGCACAAGTCCTATCTGGTGAACAGCTTCAACTTGACAATAGCTTCCTAACCTCCAGTTCCATCTTCCAGTAAGGAATGTCTTTCAAGGATAGCAACAGTCTCTTCCTTGGCACTGTCATAAAATTAGTAATTCATCAAATTACGCACAATAGTCTTATGACTTTCTCGTCCCAATGGTCAAACACCAAGAAATGTTTCGACAATACAGTCGTAGTTGTACACAACAACAACCAAGTGTAATCCCACAAGTGGGGTATGGGAGAATAGGATGTACGTTGCCCTACCCCTACCCTAAAAGGGCAGAGAGACCAGTCGTAATTGTACACACATAATATATACATGATCAAGTCATGGATTATTTAGACCATTACCCCAGATAGAAATCTAAAAGGCAAAAAAAAAATCCAATAGCTAATATTCCATGTGAAGACTCTGTGCTAAAAAAGGATAAAATATTATTTTGTCCCTCAAACAAGAAATGATTTGCAAATAGAATAAAAAGGGGCGAAGTCATAGCTACAATCAACAAAACAAGAACTAGAAAGCATTAAAAAGGAGGCATGAGAAATATTGTATTTCTTAATCGTATTGTATTTATTGGGGAAAGGGAATTGACTATGACTAATAGCAAACAATATGAAAATTATCATGCACCTTCTTACTCATCAAGTATTTTCTGGTAAATTTCATTAATTTAAAAGTCAACTCCTTTGAAGCCTTCTCAGAAGGTTATGATCAGTTCAATTCGACAATATTTCCCATCCTAGATAATCGAAGCTTACCTCCCAGGTCTTAGAATCTTGTACTTTCCCAACTTGGTAAGATCCACCACTGTTGATCCTGCTCGCCCAGCCGGAAGAATTCCGCCATCATAGACATATGCACAATGCTCCCAAAGGTTCTCAAAATCTTTGATATTTATGCTACTGGGCTGTCCACTGAGGTTAGCGCTAGTAAGTGCAAGGGCACTTCTAGAACCACGGGCGATTACCCTGATGACGTTATAGTCAGGCACTCGGACGCCTATGCTCTCTAATCCAGGGTTTAATGACTTCTCAAGGATACTCGACTCACCTGCAAAATATCTAAATTCAGCCTCTAGTACAGAAGATTTATAAGAGAGAGATAAAAGCTTCTAAAACTACTCAACACGGGCCAGTATTTGCCCAGGTGAGTGACTCTTCTTGGTCCTTTTTCAAGTGTCTTAATTGAGAAGTTACATACATTTACTATGTAACAATAAAGTCCTAACTTGAGATATTTAACCTTAAGTCCTAAGCAGAGCTTGAATAAGGATACCTATCCCTACCACATTTGTTGGATATAACATACAATAAGCTACTAACCCCGCCTTAAGACCACAGTTACAGGTCCTGGAAGCAGGCAGTCAAGCAAGCCATGAGGCAGATGATCTGTCACCGCGTAACGTTGTATATCATGAACATCGCCAACACAAATCGCCAGAGGACTTGTATGCTTACGTCCTTTGATCTCATAAATACGATTCACTGCCTCAGCAGAACTACATCAATACACCATATAAAATTAAAACCAAATTCCCATAAATACGACTTCGAGAAATAAACAACAAATTAAATTGTCTCCTTGATTGCTAGATCAAATGAATAAACAGTGAACGACAAGAATGTTTCTTTTTTCTGAAAAGTTAAATCAATCTGGAGCCCCAATAAATTTTTCAATGAGAAGTATATTATCCTCTGTTTTTAAACAACCTAAGTTCAAAAGATTCCTTTCTAGTTCACAGAACTACTCAGCATTTGCAGGTATTGAGCATATCAAGTTTTGGCAGTTATCTTAATTCAATTTCCGTAACGGTCTCTTCTGCTAGCTCATTCAAAGGCAACTTAGCGACACCCATTCGCTGGTCTTGCCCAATGTCATTATGAAGACCTCCAAGATGAGAGATTGGGACTCTTTGTGTTCTGCAATTAACTCAAACTTCTGACAAGAGTGGTTGCTCTGATGGTAAGTAACCCCCACTTCCAACCGAGAGGTTGTGAGTTCGAGTCTCCCCAAGAGCAAGGTGGGAAGTTCTTGGAGGGAAGGGTGCCGGGGGTCTATTTGGAAATAGCCTCTCTACCTCAGGGTAGGGGTAAGGTCTGCGTACACACTACCCTCCCCGGACCTCACTAAGTGGGATTATACTGGGTTGTTGTTGTTGTTGTTGTTGTTGTTGTTGTTTCTGATTCTAAACGGGATTTAGGTTCTTCTCAATGATTTTGCTTAACCTTGAAAAGTGGATGAATGTATACAACCACAAATAGAACAGATTTTCCTAACATTTCATGGTTCTTTAAGCCATTAGCCTTTACTACAGTTACTATGTGATTCCCTGTGGCTTAAGCTCCAAATTGCTATCATCGATAGACATGCCGTCAATCGGAACAACAATTTTGGCGGGGCCATTCTAGCAATATCTATTACTAGTGTATTTACAGTGTCATCAATCATATCTGAAAGTCCAAAAAGAGCTCTTAAACTTCCACCAACAGCCCTCAAAATATTATCAATTCTATTGTTTGGCTCAGAAAATAAGCTATAATAACAGCAGAGAAGCAAGGAATTTGACAGCTAGTTGAAACATGACAACAAAATTAATGAAGTTGAAGACTTTAGAAAATGGATACACTACAGAAGCAACCATTGCAGCTTCAATACCTAAGACAATATTCAAATCACTACCCCATCAGAGGTCAATGTCCTTTTTTTGGGATAACAAGAGGTGTCCCAGCTTGGCGCACTTCGACTATCCGGCCGGATACCTATTACCTATCACTAGCGTAGATACCAGCAGAGGCAGATCCGAGTTAAGCTCTATGGGTTCAATCTCTAAGCTTTTTAGCATTAAACCTATTATATTTTTAAAGTTATGGGTTCATATCTACTATTTGTTGCAATATTAATGAATATTTACAGATAAATTATACATCTCATCAAAGAGTACTGAAGTCAGATGAACCCGATACCATAAGGCTAGATACGCCCTTGGATACCAGGTAATTCTGTCTACCAAGGCTTAGGCAGATAGGAAAAAACACCTGGTTTTTGTTATCTCCGCTAAAATTTGAACGTTAGTCTCCAAGGTTTGAACCCACTTCATTGACCACTAGGCTGTGAGGTATCTTATCCGGGGTCAATATCCATAGTGCTTTGACCTTGTATAAGGCTGTGAACACGAATACTTTATATTTAGGTGCCAAAGTTCCCAATGATAATTTGCTGACCTTCAATGAAGTAATTCCAGGAGGTCAATAAGTTTCTAAAAGAGGTTCAACAGATTCTCTTATAATAGCCTCTCCTACTTCGGCAATAAATGGCCAAAATTTGCTCGATTGTTTGTTCAACCCTTTGAACTGTTCATAAACTAGGAATAACATACATTCAAGAAAGTTGCCGCCGCACATTTTCTTTAGATCGTCCCTGTGAGGGAGCCCATTAGTTTGACATCAGCTGCCTTGCTGATTCGCTTCTTGCTCCTGTACCTCAAATTTCGTCAAGCTGTTATTAAACTGTTGCCGAAGATTATCCCCATCAGAACTCAGAAATCAACCCCATTCTATCTCAACCCAATTCCCTCTTTATTCCCAAAATAATAACTGCGCGGATGATAAATACCGAAACAACTTGCTTCTCAAACACAGAATTATTGCTGCTTCCTTTTCTTTACTCTTTTCAGGAGCGGCCTCCACAAAGCCTTGAGGCTAAAGAAGAAAAGGTATCTTACTTATTTCATTGTACAGTGAAATTAACAAGGGTTGGACGGTTAAGCATTACTAACTACCCCGCTCCTGAGAGTGGTCTTTCTGTTTGTTTCTTCCAACAAAAATGTTTGAAACTTCATGTTCAGTCAAAATGTTATTGCAATACTCTAGGAAGGCTGGGTTTCTTAAGGTCTAATCTATTAGGAGTACTTCTTTCTTTGAGTTAGATTTTATCATTTTTAGGGAGACGGGTGGAAGAGAATATGAAAAGGTAGCTTTCTTCACATGGTGTGGAACAGGGAAGACAACTGCAGATCAATAACCATCAGCAGGAATGGAGAGTGACTACAGATATCATTCATTTATGACTATCTAGTTCCCACTTCAACCACACAGTGTCCTTTTCACACGCCAAATTCCCCGAGTACCTAAACAACGGGCAATGATTCTGGTCCAAAAAGAATAATTCCTCATTAAGTTGACATCCTATGTTTAGATAATTTTTTTTGCGATATATGCTGGTATAACTAATGCAGTTTTTGTTTTTGTTTGCCTCTCTTTTCCCTGCGCCGAGGGTCGTTTGGAAACAGCCTCTCTGCCCTTTCGGGTAGAGGTAAGGCCTGTCTACATTTTACTGGGTTGTTGTTGTTGTTGTTGTAAGTTGACATCCTATGCTCAATTAGCTTACCATGTGTTGTGACAGTTTAACTACCACTGTGAAGAAACCTCCAAAAGATTTTCCCTGAAGCTTCACCTCGTTTTTGGGTAGTAATAAATATGTTAACCCAACAAAGCAACAACAACAACTACCCAGTAAAATCTCACAAAGTAGGGTCTAGGGAGGGTAATGTGTAGGCAGACCTTGCCCCTACCCCAATAGGGCAGAGAGGCTGTTTCCGATGGACCTCGGCTTAACCCAACAAAGCCAAATCCCAAATAAGATAGTTTTCGTGTAACTGGTAAAGTTATTGTCATTTGACTAGGAGGTCACAGGTTTGAGCTGCAGAAACAACCTCTTGCAAAAATATAGGGTAAGGCTGCGTATAATAGACCCTTGTGGTCCGGCCCTTCCGCGGACCCCGCACATAGCGAAAGCGTAGTGCACCAGGATGCCCTTTTTTTAATATACCAAAACATCATGTTTGCCTACTTCAAAATCTTTCCTGTAAGCTTCTCAACTAATTTCTATTTGCTAGTGTCTAAAAAAGTCAAAGCTTTTACTCCATTAAAATGTCAGAATATAGAACTACATTGAATCGAAAGGCAAAAATAGCAACAAGAAAGTTTAGAATACTTTGCAACAGAATTTTGGTGTTTTACTATCCAAGCCTAGTTATTAATTCAAGCCTACCATTTCCTCTCCAATCTATTTCCTTTATCCAATACATAATAAACCAAAACCCAAGAGTACTAACAGTGTATTAGTACAAAGTATACTCAAAATATTACATAACTATATATTTCTATAACAGTTCATTTTTCTAGTGTCTGTGTGTGTAACTTGTCATCAAAGAGGAAAGAGCAAATTAGAGGCATACCAAGCATCACAAGCAAAACCATATAATGTATCAGTGGGCACAGCTATAACTTTCCCTGCTGTGATAGCTTCAATTGCCTCTTCGGCATAATCTTCTGTAGCAGGACTCACAGAAACTACCTTAGTCTCCACATTGCCATAACTTTTCTCCAAACTCTGAGCCATTTTCTTCACACTAAAACCCCTCCTACTTCTTGTCCACAAGTTCAAAAATCCAATTTTTTTCACCCCTTGTCCCCTTCAGCTATAAAAAACAAAAGGTATAATCTTTGTTATGTCTAAGCAAAATTGGAAACAAAATCTATAATTATTATTATAAGAAGAAAAGGGAAGAAGACTAACGATGAGTGTTAATATCAAAGAGCACCTCGAGAAGGGTGAAATAGAGAGGTGAAGTAAGGGAGAGTTTGGGCTATTTTTGTGGGTGTGGTGGCGTTCGTCACTTTCTCTCCCCTGCAACTTTGCTCAGCGTTTTATCTCAAGAAAATATATGCCCTATTTGGTTGGAGGCCTAAGTCTGAAATTCAGCCGCCAATTGACTTAACGGCTACTCTTTTTTTGTTTTTGTTTTTATTTTTACGAGTACTCTATTTATTTCCTTTTTATAACAGAAACAAATATGACGCATGTATCATCAAGACAACTAGCGAATAAAGTAATATATTTACATGGAATTAAGAACTCTAAATATATGACTCCAGGACCAAAACATCTAAGCAAATTTCAGCATAGACTCACATTCATAAAGAGAAAAAAGAAATTGCAAGGGACAAGATAAGCAATGAATCTAATCCTTTCATTTCTGAAACTCGGTTAGGTAAAAAGGATCTCCAAAACATGAAGCATAAGAATTTACCTCTACACCAAAATACAGAGAAGTTTTTCGACTGAACTGAGATCGGAACCGTCATCGACAAACTGGTACGACACCTCGGCTAATACATCAGAGAAGATGAGTGTGTTTGTCGTGTTTCGTGACTGTTTCGAGGTCTTTTCTGCAGCTGGTTTCGCTTCTCTTTGAAGCTGGATTATGCTGCGCTTTTGGTCCTCTTTTAGGACTGTTTTAAAGTTATCTTTCAGGTGGCTTCAATGGGGAAAGGTGGCTGCCTTCTCAGATGGTTTTGGAAGCTAAAATGATGATAAGGGATGGCAATGGAACAGTAAAAATAACAGCAGAAGAAGGAAAAGAGCTGCGGCAGAAATGGAAAATAAGAAAAAGAAGAAAAGAAGCTAGCTAGGGTAAAATAAAGTATATATTCTCATAATAGTCCCTCCCATTCAGGGATTACACTCTATATATATATATATAGGTGTAATGAGAGAGGCACAAAGACTTCCACACAATTGGATCGTACAACTTGGCTGCCAAGTGCAAGTGGACCACTTGTGAATAGGACAAGGGAAATTACAGGGTGAATGTGTAATATTCATAAGTTGTAATTTAAAACTAAGGGGACTAACTTATAACTTCTAAAACTTCATTCTACTTTAACCGCTAGGTACACCTCCGCAAGCTTGAGGTACAACTCCTAAGAAGTTGCTCATATCAGATCCCCCTGTTGAAATCTTCCTTGTCCTCAAGGAAGGAAAGATGGAAACCTCGTCTTCAAAGAATGATACTCCTTCCACGTCGCTTGCTCAGGTGTAGTGTTATCCCATTGAACAAGCACTTGAACAATAGCTTTGTTCCCTTTTTGCACCATGCATCTGTCTAGGATTTGTTGTGGCTGGGGGCAGTATGGGCTGGCAATATCCACGACTGGGGCGTGTGAGATTTTGTCAGGTAATTTATAGCAGGTTTTAAGTTGGGATACATGAAATGTTGGGTGGATGAGGAGTTGAGAGGGTAGGGACAGCTAATAAGCAACATTACCAATCTTTTGAAGGATTTGGTATGGTCCATAATATTAGCTGACAGTTTGGAGAAATGAGAGCCTGACATGCTTAGCTGCGTGTAAGGTTGAATTTTGAGATACCCTCAATCACCCACCTTATAGTGCCTATTGACCCTGTGTTTATTAGCTTGGGATGCCATCCTTTGCTGAGCTCTGTGGAGGTGGTGTTTCAGTAGTTGGTACTTAAACTCCCTTGTGAGTAAACTTATGTCAACTTCCTTCATGACTGAATCCCTGCCATGTATGGTAAATGTAGTGGAGGAGGTTGCCCATACAATGCTTCATAAGGTGTGGTCTGGATGGATGAATGAAAGCTGGTATTGTACCACCATTCAGCAGCAGCTAAGTATGTGAACCAGTCCTTCTAGGAATCAGCACAAAAGCACCTAAGATAAGCCTCAAGACATCTGTTCACCACTTCTGTTTGCCCATCTGATTGGGGGTGGTAAGTTGTAGAAGTGCTAAGGGTCACACCTTGCATAGAGAACATCTCCTGCCACAGTTTACTGGTGAATATAGGATCTCTATCACTAACTATATCCTACACCTTGCATAGAGAACATCTCCTGCCACAGTTTACTGGTGAATATAGGATCTCTATCACTAACTATATCCTGAGGCATACCATGTACTTTGAACACATTCTCAATAAACAATTTGGCAATGTCCTCGGCTAAGTATGGGTGAGACACTCCAATAAAATGTGCATATTTAGTGAGCCTGTCAACAACTACCCAGATAACAGACTTTCCATGGGGCTTGGGCAACCCTTCAATGAAATCCATACTAATACTACTCCAAGCTATAGTAGGTAACTTGAGTGGTTGGAGTAATCCTGGGTATGGGGTGGTCTCATATTTGCTTCTCTGGCATGTGTCACACTGCTTGACATGAGTGTGGACATCTTTCCTCAAGCCTTTCCAATAGAATAAAGCTGCTAACCTTCTGTAGGTGTGGTCTATCCCTGAGTGTCCTCCACCAGTAGAGTTGTGCCATAACTGGATAATGTTCTGCCTGAGCTGTTCATCAGGTCCCACTACCAACTTCCCATTCCTTCTTAGCTGATCATGAGTGAAGGAGTATCCCTGACTATCAGTGCCTCCTGCCTTGAGTGTATCAATCAGAGTAATGAGGTTAGTGTCTAAGGTCGAGCTCTCCATAATAAGGCTTAGCAAATCAGTCTGCACATTTGATAGTGTTAAGGCAGCCAGTTCTACCAAGGGTAACCTTGACAAGGCATCTTTACCCTTCTTGTACTCAATAGTAAAATCAAACTGCATGAGTTTGGTGATCCATTTAAGTTGAGAACCTGTGTGCAACTTCTATTCCAGGAAACTTCAGTGCCTTTTGGTCTGTCTTGACTATAAAGGACCTTCCTCAGCTCATTCAAAGACTCTTCCTGCTGCTTGCTGCTTTGTTCTTGAGCAGCCTCCAACTGTTCTTGTCGAGCTGCATAGCTTGACATTTCAGTCGATATTTTGTGTAAATCATCCATAACTTCACTCATTTCATTAACCATAATCACAAAGTCCAAGAAAGTGCTCTGATACCACTGATAAGGGATGGCAATGGAACTAAAAATAACAGAAAAGAACTCGATAGAAGAAGGAAAAGAGCTGCGGAAGAAATGGAAAATAAGGAGAAGAAGAAGAAGCTAGCTAGGGTAAAATAAAGTGTATATTCTCATAATAGTCCCTCCCATTCAGGGATTACACTCTATATAGTTGTAATGAGAGAGGCACAAAGCCTTCCAGTACAACTTGGCTGCCAAGTGCACAATGGACCACTTGTGAATAGGACAAGGGAAATTACAGGGTCAATGTCTAATATTCATAAGTTGTAATCTAAAAGTAAGGGGACTAACTTATAACTTCTAAAACTTCATTCTAATCCTCAACCTAACGACTTTAACCGCTAGGTACACCTCCGCAAGCTTGAGGTACAACTCCTAAGAAGCTGCTCGTATCAAATGATGTCAATGGAGTCTTAGGGTTCTAGGTTGTTAGGTCTTTTTTTTTTTTGAGTTGAAGATATGAGGGGTCTCTTTTGGGTGAGGGTGAGTTCTTAGGATTCTTGTTAAGAAGATGAAGAAGAGAGGTCAGCTATGTTCTCTTTTCGTTCAAGAAAATCTGGAAAATGCTCCAGCTCCTCCGTTACTGTTGCTGCATTTTCTTCGCTTCTAGCTCTAGGTTTTCTGTTGTTTTCGTTCAAGATGAAGAAGAAAGGTTTTGGGTCCTCTTTGGATAGGAAACGGCGGAAAATTTTATTTCCTATGTCACATACCTTTTACCTACACCTACCCGAGGGGCAGAATGCATAACAAAATTTTTCCAATTTAAGTAATATTATTCGAAATGGAATTATTTATTAATTTTTAGAATCGTTACTTGGGAAAGGATTAGCTTTTGGTATCTCAAGTCACCGGTTTAATTTAAATCTCAAATCGAGGAAAATCGTTGATTCCCAGTTGGAGTCTGCGAACCAGAAATTCTGTTGGCCCCAGGGAAGATGTTAGGTATATCCGGATCCTGTGGTTCTAGTACGGTCTCTTAAATTATTATAATTGACTAAAATCACATTTTAATACATGTTTATGCTTATGTGCTTTTTAACTTTAAACCGCTTTTATTATTATTATTTTTAGAGAATTGCAACGTCGCAAAAATATGTCTCGAACCACGTCACATAAATGTACTCGTAATTTTTGACATATTTCAACTTCGTTGTAATTTTGGTGCACTAGAACATAAACTGCCTCTTTATCCTTGTGATTTTGGTGCACTAGAACAAATACCCTACCATACCATGTTTATTCTAGCTGATTGAGAGGAAAAAATTCATTCACCGGTCAAATGTAACAAAAATCCGAGATGTCGCTCAAAGTTGCGAACATTTCTTCTCATTTTTCGTTCGCTTAGTAGAGAACTATCATAAATGAGTATGTTGACCTATTTTGTGCTTTACTACAGCCATTGTGCTTAAGGTGGTATTGAGAGTCTATTCACTTCCTACAATAGATGTCAATCTTATTTCTAACTGCGATTTTGGCTTAGTGAAAATAGTTTTTCCAGCTGAAAGAGCATTCTTATTCTACATAAAATAAATATCACCAAACAGTTTTAGGCCGAAAAAATCAAATGCTTCCAGGAAAGTTATTTTAACACATAATTTGACATGATAACAAAATAAACTGTAGCTAATCCGTTCTCTGAGACTGAGTGTGTAAAGATTCACACAGTATAAAGTTATATAGAACAATAGTCAGTATTCCAATAGAATAGAAAAACTCTTAAGTACACTTCCCACTGTGAACCTTTTCCCTGTTGATAAGAGAATTCAGTACGTCCAACATACAATGGTTAGTTTTACAAAGGCTAGGCTAGTACAGAATTTATAGAAACTGAATACAGAACATCAATAAGTATAACCTAGTACAATTCATGAGCGCTCTGGCAAAATTGATGCATCTCAAGCTTGAGATAAAAAAATCATGAACACAGCGAAGAATAACACCAGCAGTGGCAAGAACAACATTCCTTTATAGATCGTGTGGGTGCCTTTTGAGACCAAGTGGATACTGAAGTGCTATTTATATAGACTTCAAATATAGTAAAGAGTTGTATCATCTGCACTCTAAATACAGCACCTTTGTAATCAATGCATAGGATTCAGAGCCGGAGTTCAGCTGTACCTTCATCTATTAATGGAGAAGTCCCAGGGGGCACGCCTCCTGAACCAACCAAAGCAAATTACATGAGAACATAATCCTTCGGTTAAAACCTAAGGACAATGAAATACAGCATAGTAGACACAACAACTACATGCATATGGCCCTAATAGCATCACATCACCAATGTTAGTTCCCTCCAATACATGCATAATAGACCAGTGGCGAAGCCAGGAATTTTGCAAAAGGTGTTCATGGTTTAATATATATTTATAAAAAGTAATTTTTGGCCTATATACATAGTATAATTTTCTATATACTCGGTATAATTTTCGAATGAACGGTGTTCAAACCCTTCACTCTATGTGGCTACTCCACTGTATTGGACCCCATAAAATACACCCATTACGAGGGTAACATCCTACAGATTCAGATTTTTTAATTTTCTTTTCAACATTTTGTGTTCAGTGGTTAAAGTTATCTACACTTGTTGGAAGATGCTTCTGCGGAGCATACAAGTCACCGTTGTTAAGCACATCCATTTAAAATTAATCAAGAAAGGAGAATGAAACTTGCCTTGAAATGGAGTTCCTCCCTGAACTCTGATCACCACTATCCTTGCCATCTCCGAACTCATCAAAACGGCTTGAACGGTTATTGCGGTCAGACTGTGAATCTCCAAATCTACTTGAACGGCCCGAACCAAAGTTACGGAAACCACCCAAACGTTTTGAGCCTCCAGAACCACCAAACTTTCCTGAGCGGCCCGAGCTAGTTCCACCATAGCCACCCCCTGATCTTCCAGAACCAGTTCCACTGTATCCACCTGTTCGAGAAGATGAAGCACCTTCTCCACCAAACCTGCTGCCTTTAATTCCATAGCCACCAGAACGACTTCCACCAAAATCACCAGATCGACTACGCGCGGTGCCTCCATAGGAGCCAAAGCGGTCGCTGCCTTTGCCCATGTCACTATACATGTCTGCTGCTCCAGCCTCTACTTTAATACTTGGGAGCTATTTTCAGCAAGTACATGCAGAGAAAATAATTCGATGAGATAATAATTCTGTACACCGGTGTATATAGAATATTCCAATTGGCTCGTGTTCAACTTCAGCAATTCAAGAAAATTAGAATCACCAAAAAATATCACAAATGCAATGTTTTGATATAGGAATATGATTGCAACTCCTTTGCAAGATTAGTTCAAAATAGGAAGTCTCTGATAAGGTAGTGTAAAGTTAGAAGTTTGTGTCCCCTTAATTAGAAAATTGATATAAGTGGATCCTGTGACAAATTCGATTTTCAGCATTCTTTTCCAATTCAGATAATCCTGTAATTGGATTATACATATAGTTTAACTTTAAATAACCAGTGATATAGATAGATGAAAAAAGTAATTAAAAAGTTAATAATTGAAATATTTTTAGTTGACGCCCACAAAGCTATGGAGATTCCTCTCTTTATCTACGCATTAAAAAACACAAAGCTATGAAGATTCAAAGTTCAACCTCTATTCTTTCTTTACTAACAAAGGCACAAGAAAGGAAAAGAAAATTTTTAAAAACAAAAACACCCAAAGCAGGCTCCTTGAAGGTAAACAACAACAACAACCCAGTATAATCCCACAAGTGGCACAAGTGGCATCTGGCTCCTTGAAGGTAAAAATAACCAAAATCCATATCCCCCCCGAACGTCTACCATAAAATTGGTTTACATGCAAAAAATGGATGCCTATGCTCGTTAACGAATAGAATGTATTTTGCACGGACTCTCCAAAAGTGTTGCCGCACTCGAGTTAGGTCTTCCAAAAATCTACTGATTTTGGAGGATCCGATACAACACCCGGCAATATTTTTGGAGATTCCGAGCAACATATATAGAAATCATATTCAGAAACCAGCATACCGCATCTGGCCTTATAAAAGCATGCCAATGGAGTTGGACGTCAAAACTAGCTCATTCAAAATTTTCCACTAAAACTATCCCTGACACCATGGGGTGTATCCGGATGATCATGCTGTCCCTTAAATTGCAAGGGTCTGTGGAAACAGATCATTATGCGAGTACCAGAACACAAGTATAACAATCTACTCTAACAGGTATAGTAGCTCAACATGCATCTATTGCATCCTCCAGTTCTCCATGAGTGAAAATGTCAACAAATCTGAATGAGGATTTTTAAAAGTGAAACTGTAAGGTACAAGCACCCTTACCTCAGTAAATCTGCACCCGGCATCATGTTCAATACCTTTCAAATCCCTATGCTGTTTTGAGGAATGCATGAGAATGGCACTTCCTTTCTTCCCAGCACGTCCAGTTCGACCAGATCGATGAACAAAGATCTCTGAAGAGTTCGGAAGTTCATAATGTATCACCTGAGCACCAAAAATGTCTACTTTAACTTCAGATAGCAAAAGACAAAAAGCAAACTGCAACAAAAAAGACTGTAAATCTCAAGGCATGAACACATTACTTCTTTTTTTTTCTTTTGTGGGGTGGGGTGGGGGGATGAAGCTTTCCTTATAGCCATTGCATAATCACCGAAAAGTTGGATGACTATTCATGACTTTTTGGAGGATCCGACACAGATGCAGCAGCATTTTGAAGGATCATAGCAACATAGAGTTACTAAACAGAATGCTCAGTTGCTCAGGTTTTAGTATAGCTGGTAAAGAATACAGCTGAATTGTGAACTTCAGAAGAGAATCTAATGATCAGAGCTTTGTTCTTGTACATCAGCCGCTTGTGAAACTCAATGAATTCTGGGAAATCATTTGATTAACCTGATGATACATGCCCGATTGGTGAGAAATCGGGCAAGTTTGACATGCTATACCATCCTACTAGAGCATGCTTTCTCCACATAGTGGCACAAACAAGGTATTGCGACACAAGGTGAAGTCCAAAAATGAGGCAGATAATCATGTACAGCAATGCTTCAAGTGGGAAACAAGGGAGGAAGCAGTGACTAGCTGTTATGGAACTGCAAAATAACTAATGAACAGCGGAAACATTCCTATCTTTACTGGGAATGGAGTGGATAATGCCTCGAACGACAGCTGAGTTGCTGGCATTGGAGGGATGCCTTAGAGGAAGAACTGCTAATATTGATCTGGAAGCCACTCGCCAGTCTGACAGTGAAAATTTTGGGAAGAATTCGATGGGTTGGCTCTGATTAGACAGAATAAAAGGTAGATGCTTATAAACCTCATACTTTTGGTTTAAACTAGAAAAGGTAGATGGCCAAGAGGATTTCACAGCCTTTTGAGCTCACTAGACATGCAGCTTTTGTAAAGACATTCTAGCACTCTCTTGGTGCACATTTCTCTCGTTGATAAAATATTTACTTATATTCTTAAAAAATAGTCAGTTTGTCTCTCAAAGGATGTTCAAAAGTGCTTTTTTGGCTGTCTACTCTGTACATGTGAAATCTGTCTCAAGATACAATGCCTTTTACATGATCCGAAAACATGTAAGTATCCATGTTGCACTACTTATATGTTTTAGCATAGATTTCATTAAGATTTTGTGTACTAAACTTTCTAAGATTCCATAAACATGTAAGCCGGTATTATAGGTGATGTGCTGGATTCTAGAAAGGTGTGAATGGTTTTGTTCCATACTGATGAGTTATCGGAGCACACAAAATGCTCCTTATCAGATCAGCCCTATTTTCCTTCCCCGTTTTTTTCCTTCAGAAGGTGGAAACAGAAGGGAAGGCAATGAATGAGATATGACTGAAGCATTGTTAAGTAATCAGGCAATTAAAAGAATGAAAGACCAACCAGATCAACATTAGGTACATCAAGTCCTCGAGCAGCAACATCAGTGGCCACCAATACATTGAATTGACCTTGCCGGAAACCGGAGAGAGTTCTCTCCCTCTGGCTTTGCGTGATATCCCCATGCAAAGCTTCACATCTCAAAGTTTTTTGCATTGCACTCGCCAATCTATCAGCATCACGCTTTGTTTGGGTAAACACAATACACTTGCCTCCTTTTGCATGCTCCTGAAGAACAAATAGATGCTCAGTGACAAAAAAAGAAATCATTTTACTCCTTAGGTGGATAGCAACAACATGCAATGACACTAGATCAATAGGTTAGATATGAAGTAGAACTGAAAAGAGACTTAGGTTATAGATTCATACTGATATTAAGGGTCCGAGAACTGCTGGTTTCTGACGCATCTCACAAGCAATTGAATACAAGGAAATGCCATCGGCTAATTTCTGGTCAGAATCCCCTACCTGCACACACATTTACACATAATTATTTAGCATAAAAACCTCTAGGGTACTCAATAAAAATAAGACATAAGGCCTGTCCACATGGTGAGAATAGCGGCCTCACAAGATCAATGTGAATTGGCTTCTTCAAGAACTTGTTGGTAATTTTCATTATCCAACTTGGCATTGTGGCTGAAAACATCATCGTCTGATGTTTCTGCCGAACATTTTCAAGAATGGTTTCAACATCCTCTGCGAAGCCTACATTAAGCATCTGATCAGCTTCATCTAGAACAACGAACTGGATTTCTGATAAATTTAAGGACCTCCTCTTCAGCAGATCAATGATTCGACCAGGTGTTCCAACAACAATGTCTGCACCCCTTTGAAGAGTACTCATTTGGCGTTGAATGGGGACACCACCATAAACACACAGTGTATCCAAACCAGGAGCAGATTCATAAAATTCTTTCTCCACCTGGCGTGCAAGTTCTCTAGTGGGAGCCAAGATCAATGCTAAAGGGTTTCTTCCCCGTCTGTATAGTTTAGAATAACCAAAAAGAATTTCAATTTTAACGAATTTCTTATTCTCAACAAATAAGCAGAATCAAATAAAGAATCATCAATATCTCTCTGACAAACTTACGATGTGATAATATTCAATGCTACGACCATATTTAACTATTACTAAAATAAATCCTACAAAGAAGAACAGAGTGAACAACCCTTGTTTGTTGTTGAATTTGATGATCTTATCCATGATAGGAATGCCAAAAGCTAGTGTCTTTCCAGTTCCAGTTCTAGCTCGGCCAATCATGTCCGACCCCTGCATTGCTGGTTCCAAAACAGCTTTCTGATACAAACCAAAATGAAAAGATTCTAGAATCAGAAATTGTTCCGCATATCTTCAATTGATTAGAAACCAAAACCAAATGAAAATACGTATGTTGGAAAGACAAACTTAAATTTCCCCCATTTGTGTGTATGGGGTAGCGGAGCCAAAAACTTCCGTAAGAGCATTAAAAAAAGTAAAAACGTCACACCTAAGATACGAACCTTTGTCAAGGAGATTCAATTGTTTATGTATAAGAAAGAATTTGTCTTTACCCTTTTTGCACAGTGCAATTTTTCGGCAAAGGGGATTCAACTGAACCCCCTTCACTAAAGGTAGCTCCGCCACTGCGTTTAAGGGCCTGCATTGCACTATATGACCAAATTAATCTAAGCATATGGAGACCAAAATTCTAAACAGAAAGACCACCAAAAAACGACAACGATAAGAAGTAAGGAACAATCTTCCCCACCTGACACCTCAACATTCTTTACAAGAATATACTACAATATCTTCTAAACGATCGGCTTAATGCCATTGCCTGCTTTAACTTATCAGTCCTAACTAACTTCACATGCAGAGAGAGTGTCCTCCATCAAGTCATTTCCCTTTCTTCAGACTGTCCAATGCAAAAACAAGACCTCGTGGAAGTCATAGGAAATCCTGGACAGATTTTTGTACAAATTTTAGTGCAAACTGCATTAATACTGTGATGAAGTGAACAGCCGCATAAAACCTATGTGCAGAAAACCCTCTTTAATTCCAAATCACCCTTTTCTATATAAAATATGAACATACACAGAAAATTAGGAGGTACAAATGCTGTTATCTTTTTCCAAAATAAATGACACACGCGCAGAGAGCCTCATATTCTAAATTACCATTTTTTTTCGAAGATATTTTAACACCACCAATCAACACACAAGTTTACATCAAAATAGGAGTTAAAAATGCTTCTTTCCTCAGACGGAAATGACCCATGTGCAGAGAAACCCTCTAAGTCTAAGCTCTACTTTTTCTATAAAAAAACTTGAATACCATAAATGAATACACAAATATAGCAAGCCATGAGCTAAAAATGCTGTCAATTTTCCTTTCCGATAGAATCTTGAATACCATCAATCAATAAAACACGAAAATATAGCAAAATTGGGAGCTAAAGATGCCATCTTTTTTTATTTCAGATAGAATCTTGAATTCCATCGATGAAATACACACAAATATAGCAAAATTAGTAGCTAAAAATGCTATCGTCTTTTAAGGCAAAAATACTAGGTGATTTCTTCACCATTTGTCCAAGCCTTGGCGGACGGAGTTACACATACAATTAGCCGAGCCAGACACCACGGCTATTAAAAATGCTATTTTTTTCAGATAGAATTTTGGTATCATCAATCAATAGACACAGTAATATAGCAAAATTAGTAGCAAAAAATGCTGTCTTTTTTGTCACATAAAAATAAATTATAACAGTTCAATAAAAAAACACCTGAATAGGAAAAAGAGAAGTAATTCCCCTTTGTGCCAAAGCAGAAACAATTTCCTCAGAAATACCAAGCTTTGATATCTCAAGCCCAACCCCATTATCAACATCACACTCTTCTTCTAAATCTGCAAACGCAGTAGCAGCCACATTAAATGCCCTTACACTATACCCAAAATTACCATTAACCCAATTCGACACGTGTGCTGATGGAGTTACAGAAGTGGTAAAGCTGTGAATTTGTGAAACTTTAAGCCCATTTTTTGGAATGAATTTATCAGTAAAGATATGGGAAATGGAATTTAAGGTGACCCTTTTAGAGGTAAGCGAAGATGAAGTGTTTCTTAGTAGAAAAAGACTATTCATTTTGCTGTATCTTAAAGGAGTGGAGAGGGAAGCCATTTTCTTCCCTTTGGTGATAAGGTTTTTGGTAGGGTTTATGAGAATAGAGATAGCGTTAAGTGATAAGGCCCCCAGGGAAGATTTATATGCGGTTGGAAAGGGGTTTGTATTAAATAGAAAAGATAAAAATAGTCCAATAAGTTTGGAGTTCATTCAAAATGATCGCATGTATAAGGTTAAATTCTTAGATAGCCCTCTAAATTTGGCATTAAACATTCAAAATTAGTTAGTGATCAAATAGACACCTCTAATTAAGAATATTGTGTCTTTTGAATACCTCGTGCAGTTACGGATGGCAACGTAGCACTGTGGGTGCGATCCAGGGCGGGACGGGTTCAATTTTTAAATTTAAAAACTTATGCGGGGTGTGGCGAGTCACAGGTGGGTATTTAATTTTTGAACTAACTAAGGTTTTGGAAAAATTATGGGTAAATTTCTTGGTCATCCACTTGACTTCTTGCTGGAAAGACTTGCGGGTAAATGTTAGTAGTAATTCATATCCTTCAATAGTTGCTAGTCTAATTGACAAATTAAGTATTTCTCCGAGTATTTGGAAATAAAATTAGGACTTTATTCTTTAACTGCTTTTTATTTTTATTTTTTGTTTTCTCTTTGATTTCCTTTTTAAGTGTTGTCACAATTTTATATTAAGTTTTCAGCTTTGTATGTGCCCCAACATGGGATTTTCTATGTTACATAGAGAATTTTTGCATTTCGCAATTGCTGACATCGGACATGGTGTTAATCCTATTACATTTCGGTGAGTTTATACCTTACAATACTTGGTTCTCATAGCTTATAATTTATTTAAAATAATTTTTAAGGTTTAAAAATATATCACAAACGGAGATTGCACATTGGACCCTAAACATATTTCACTGTTAAACATTGGTTAATTGACAACTGAAGCATTAATATTATTTTGGAGATCTACAAAAAAAAAATTATATATAAATAAGATCTTTTCTTGATCTCAAGTTTTGAAGTATCGTTAGGTCTCATTTGACGGAGCTTAAGTGGGATTTTGGGAGAAGAAAGTCAACGGTTTGGATATTTGATTAATGAAAAATATAGGATTTTTTAGTTTTAATATTGGTAAGAAAATATTCTTCTAATCAGAATGAAATTCTCAGCAAAATTTTGGATAGCTATCTTTTCTTTCCAATTAAATCATAATCCAACAAGAAAATATTTAGTTTAACCATAGTTTACTCTAAATAAACCCTAGCCCTTAGATCTGAAAGAGGACAAGTGTTATATAAGTTAGACATTCATTGATTGAAATGACGAGATTTTATACAGGAGGTAAGCCAAATTCAATGTGAAACGTAACAAAAATCGATCCAATAAAACTGAGACCACACATCTATGGTTTTGTATACAACCTAAAGTTAGGACACAAATGTCTTAAAATATATCAACATATTTGGGATGATTCATCACGTTGTGAGGATTTGTGAGGCCAAAAGTATTTACGTTTTCGCATGTCCTTTTGAGTGGATCTTTAATTTCTTATTGGATTCTATCATATTGTCGAAGAATAATAACTACAAGGATAATGTGCATATAGCTTTATCCCTATCTTCTACAGATAGAAAGCCTATCTTTTATAGCCTTCGGTTCAACGCAAGCATGCATAATCACAACAGAATAGAGTAATAAAAAAGACAAAGAAGTAATAACATCATGAAGATAATATAAAAACTAAAACAAAAGCAATATCAAGTAGTAATAGAATTCTAAGAATAAGGAATATGAGAATAACGTAACGCTGGTACTACTGGAATGAAAGAGACGATGCTCGACTGCCTACTACTTTTCTACCCTAATTCTCGACTGCCTACTACTCTTCTACCCTAATTCTCGACCTTCACACCCTTCTATCAAAGATCATATGATCGGTAAACTGAATATGCACCAATGTGCCATAATTGTGTGTACGTTGTAGATCTACAACAATGTATTTTTCATATTCCTCTTCACAATTACAAATATTTATCATCTTAGACCTATTGTATATGTACGAAAATTATTTCTTGGAAAAATATTATTTCCACAAACACACATAAAAAAATATTTTTTTCGAAGCAGTATCACATATTCAGATGATACCGATTACTAAATCGCCTTTGCCTCAAACATATATTTCTACAAATAAAATAGAAGTTGTTATTTAATAATCTCATAATGCAGATTGTCTGCGATCAGTTCCAAGAGCAATTGATTGGGATATTCCTCCTTGATTCTTCTCTTGGTTAAGTTGATAATATACTGAATTTTCATATTTTTCATCCCACATGTTGATCATATTATATGAATTATTACACAATCACATATATATATATATATATATAATATGTAAGGTAATTTTTGAAGGAAAGAAGAATAATTTTGAATGCTTACAAATCTGAACTCTTCTTCGTCTGAAATTTGGAGCTCCAAATGTTCTTCAAATGGCTTGAAAATCAAGCTGAGTTACTCATCTTTCACTTTCTCAAGAGTTGGAGGGTACCATTGAGAACAAATGAAGTAGCAACATAATTAGTTATTTTAAGGTTCTTCTGTAATGGTTTAAATAAAACATTGGACTAAATTCATTCTAATGCACTTCTAGAGTAAATAATTCATTCTATAATTTCTTTCTCATTTTTCTTGAACCGTGGGGCTACTGGAAACAGTCTCTTTACCTTCTCAAGATAGCGGTTAGGTCCGCATACACATTACTCTCCCCAAACTTATGGGATTACATTGTGTTTATTTGTTGTTTGTTATGAACCAGGCCCAACCCAATGTCACAAAAGTCGATATTGAGCTGCGAAGAGCTTTTGGGCCGAGACCAAGTAATAGGGTCAGGTTGATTTGGGATCCATGTTGAGTATATCATGCAAGGATGGTTCTGTTAAAAGGGGACTGGTCGGTTATTTTGGGATTATGCCTATTGTGAAGAAAAGTGTCTGCTTCTCCTCGTCTCCCTTTCTCTAAGTCTAAGTTCTTATCCCATTCTTATCTCTGTCATTAGCTACTTCTATATTTCCAGTATTTTTTGTTGTATTTCAATAATTTAATATTGCGTATGTAGTTGAATTCTAGTTCATATTGATATAACAAGGAGTTTGTCTATTTGTTACATTGGTGTTTTTATCCTCGGACTCTGGCAACGGCTATGTTTCTACCTCGATTCAATGGTGATGGAAACCCAGCAAGTTGGCTTTTTCAAGCAGAGTTGTTCTTCACATACTGGAACAAACTTATATTAATGCAAATCTGAGGAAGAACCCAAGATTCACTTTTAATCCTTGGCTGAAAACAACAAAATTGAAAGAAAAAAGCCGCGGAAGGAGAGAGGTTCTAGAGCTAACTATAACTAAAAATTGAAGATAAAAGACATGACTCAATTCTCTACCCTAATTGCTAGCTGCTTCTGAACTTATATAGGAGTGTCTTCCTCAACTGTTTGCTCTATTGTGGCCTTATCTCTCACTGTACTATCAGCCTTCTCCTTTGACCACAAATTTGTTCAGGTATTTTGGAGGGTGCACAACTCTATTACTGCGCCTTTGTCCAGCATGTCTCTCACTGGGGTTTGTTACATTGCCATCTCCTTGAAGACGAACCTTGTCCCCAAGGTTCAAATTAGGAAATTTGTGGAGAATGGAAGATGTGTCTTCCCAAGTGACTTCAGTTTGTGGGAGGCCCGACCATTTGATCAAACATTGAGGAATTTGGTGACCTCCTTTAGAGATGGTGCGATGTTGCAGAATGATTTATGGATGAAGAATATTTGACGAAGAGTGATCCAAGAGGTCTATTGGAGTGACCTATTGGGAAGGCTCACCCATGCACTTGCGCAAGATCGATACATGAAAGACATTATGTATCCTAGAAGAAGCAGGGTGGTCGACTTTATAAGCCACCTTGCCAATGCGCTGGAGAATCTGGAATGGACCAAAGTAGCTTCTACTCAATTTGCTGTAGCGTTGGAGGCGAACAGAAAGTTGACGATATGGTCGCAATCTGATGTATACCCAGGCACCTAAAACGAAATGTCTCGCTTTCCTTTGTCAGCTAGTAGTTTCATCATGTCTTGTGCGACCTTGAGATTGTCTTTTACGAGAGTTAATATTTCATCTCGTTGATGAAATGTGTCACCTACCGCAGGAATGGTGGATGAGTCAGCCACAAATCTAGTGATGTTCGGAGGAGGTCTGTCATAGACAACCTCGAAAGGGGTGAGCTTGGAGTTGTGTTGGAATGAGGTATTGTACCAAAATTCTGCCCAAGAAAGTAATCACGACCATGCAGCCGGAGTATCGATAGTGAATCAACGAAGATACATTTCTAAACACTTGTTTAATGCCTCTGTTTGACCGTCAGTTTATGGATGATAAGCAGAGCTTTTGGCCAAATAAGTACCTTGAAGGCGATTTATCTCTTTCTAGATATCAGAAAGAAAAATTGGGTCACGATCAGTGACAATCTTGGAGGGAAAGCCGTGGAGTCTGATGTATTCTTACACGAACAATTCAACAACTTTATGGGTGAAGAAATGAGAAGGCAAGGCAATAAAATGGTTGTATTTAGAAAGACGATCAACAATTACCAGTATCGAAGTACGCCCATTGGATGGAGGCAACCCAGTGATGAAGTCCATTGGTATCTCTTCAAATATGGCTTCTGGTAAATGCAGAGGTTGGAGTAGACCCGTCGGTTTTAAGGACGAGTCTTTCACTTGTTGACAGACTTGGCATTGATGAATAAAATGTTTGACATCTGCCCGCATTCCTTGCCAATAAAAGTTGGAGGAGAGTCTATGAAAGGTATGGGCCATCCCAGAATGGTCGCCAATCTTTGAAGCAGCAAGTTGCGGATGTTTAGGACCTTGGGAACAACTAGTTTGTTGTGATAGAATAGGAGACCCTCATGGAATGAGAAATGAGGAAGTCAAGAAGGATCGGCTTCTAGTTGGTTTTGAAGTTCCAACAGCGCAGGAAGTCAGACTTCTTCAAAGCTTGCAATTTATCCAACAAGGCAAATTCAGACAGAGTGAGTGAGAAGATTCTAATCACACTGAACTAGTCCGATAACCTTTCAAAGGTCAATAATAACTCCCATTTTCTCATAACGCACAAGAACAACCATCGCAATCGGGGTAATCCTCCCCAGTTCACAACCCAATATGCCAAGTGCCCTCCTGTCACGCCCCAAAATCGAGGGACATGACCGGCGCCTGACCTGGTAGCCCCAGTCAAGCGGACCTGGGTGCCTTTCATTCCCACGCGTTACCCCTGTGTTGATTGTTTCTCATTAACTAAATATCTTACTAACCATAAATGATTTCACAACAAACAAACAAAACCTTACGAGTGATTCATTAACAAGTTTGCAGTTTTTTTTACAACGCCCGACATAACATAATATATACATAAGATGGGAATCCCATAGTTTACATGTCTACAGAGCCTCTAGAATACAAAAGGGAATACAGTACTTGCCGGTAACAAGGCTCCGGCTATACCTTGCAAAACCAAAATAAAGTCTAAATAAAAGTGGCGTGAACCACACAGGGCCCCGAGGAAGAAAGGGGCTCACCAAAACGGGCAGTGGAAGGAGAAGGATACTACTGCCGATGAGCTGAAGTGCCTGCTATCGATCCACCTACAATCATAACACGAATGTAGCGTCCCCGGCAAAAGGGACGTCAGTACACTTGAATTGTACTGGCATGTATGGACAAACTTTGTCCCAAGTAAACTCAAGCCGTTAAACAAGAATCACGATGACAAGACAGCCAATAGATTACACCAAGAAATCAATTAAGCTACTAACCATGTTTCCC
Organism: Nicotiana noctiflora; assembly: GCA_032618575.1. Classification (NCBI taxonomy): domain Eukaryota; kingdom Viridiplantae; phylum Streptophyta; class Magnoliopsida; order Solanales; family Solanaceae; genus Nicotiana; species Nicotiana noctiflora. The sequence goes on from JASVEL010007646.1 coordinate 251,855, forward strand.
ACCTTTTACTCATTTCAGACAAGTCTCAACACAAGCATGTTATGGTCAACAATTAGAACAACAACCAATCAACCACATAAATTGCAAGTAGTTAAACATAGGGGCAATCAGTGCCCCACAAGTTGCAAACTCTCCTGCTGTCTCCTTTCACAATTTCATATCAATGATTTTGTATCAATTTCATTTGCGATTTCGATCGCTTTCCATCCTTATTACCTCGTCCACCCTTATTACCTCGGCCACCCTTATCACCCCAACCCACACCTTATTTCCTTATGTTGCGGCGCGCAACCCGATCCCACCGTACAGTTTTCAAACACAACAATCACAAACAGCAGATAAGGCACTACACACAATTACAACAAGTTCAAGTAAGCAACTTACACATTGGTTCATGTTCTCAATTACTTCTCAAGCCAATATCACAACCAAGTTACAATGTTTCCAAAATCGAGGATGTTCATACTGTTATGTTCAATAACTTACCACACCTCAAGTGTTTCGTTTCTTTTCCACAAGGTACCATATATGCCATCATAACCATTATTCACAATCCTTTTACCAAATTCAACTCTCATTTATCTTACAGTTTATATCCCATATTATATCAGTCATATTTCAACAGCAATTTGAGCATCCAACAACAACATCAAGAATTTCACACAATTTGTCAAATTAACATGAACCCAACAATTTCACACATATAGGCGATTTCACAAGAATCAAAATTAGCCATACATACCTGGTGACGAGTTCTCTTCCTTTAACCTTCTATTTTATGCTTTCCCAAGATATCCTACTCTTGCCGACCTTGTTCTTGAAGACTCTTACTTCTACTCACTTCTTTTTACTAGAAATCAAGTTCAATAATCATGCATGAGTGTAAAATTTCATTTTCAAAAGCTATTATATGCAAACCTCTCTTTACCCATTTTAAAACTAAAAATCAAAGAAAATAGTTAGGGTTTTACCTTGAATGATTTGGGGAAGTTGAATCCTTGCCCTAGGATCCTTTGAACTAAGTGGTTGGAACAATCTTTGAAGATGGAAGACTTCTCTCTCTAAAACCCCTCTCTTCTCTCTCTAATTTTGGTAAGATGATATGAGAAAATGAAGGTGAAAGGTGTTATATTGAAGAAGAGGTCGGGTGAAATTTTACAAAAATCTGGGCCAGGTCAATTCTGCGGTCGCATCTGCGATCGCAGAATCAACATGTGGTCCGCATAGTGACCGCGGAGTTGCCTCAAAATTTACACAAGTTCTGTTACAGAATGCGACCAAAACGCGGTCCGCATTCTTGATATGCGGTCGCAAAGTGCACCTCAGATTCATTATGCGATCGCATATCGACCGCATTTTCAACATGATTTTGGAAAACCTTCTGGTAAGCTCTGCGGCAAGAATGCGGTCCGCATAGCAGATCTGCGGTCGCATTCTTGACCGTAGAATTGACACTTTTCTGGAAAAATTGATTCTCTACATTTTTAAAACTTAAATCACTACCAAGGTTCTGAACCGCGGCTCGCAAGCTCGCCGCGAAGAATTCTACGCATCCTAGCACATTATTCGGACCATGACACTATAGCTACTAGGTTTTATGCACAAAAATTGTACGGGGCCTTACATCCTCCCCCCCTTAAGATCATTCGTCCTCGAATGAGGGTTTTGAAAATGAGTTGGTTTTGAAAGACATGATATGCAAACTATCAAAATTTTGACTAACTCTTATATTTTAGAAAAATTTTGCGAGAGTTTCCTTTGTATTATGGACATATCCACCTGTGAGAGGGCCCCCGAAACACATTACCAAACAACAATACACAAATACAACACTTTCCACAACTTGTATACACTTCCTTACCTCAACAAATGCACATATTCTATCACATTGTTACAATTACACATAAACTAGTCACTTCAATGAGTTCTTACCTTATTTAACCATCGTAACACACCATGCACACTCAACAAACCATTTCCAATCTACACTTACTATTAGTTGTTTATTTAACACGTAAATCTTTATAAGGCTTTCATTTATCAAGAAAGGTTCAAGTGACCCAAGGTAACAACACATTTAACACATTACAAAATGAAGGAGACTTTACTGATACTAAGAGGGAAACAACTTGGACAAGATGGCAGTCACTAGGAGTAGAAGGGTCACCTAATTTCTTCTAGGCTTGATCAAACAAATGGGGGTACTTTTCCTTCATCTCTTTTTCTGCTTCCCATGTGGCCTCCTCAACTTGTTGACTTCGCCACAATACTTTAACAGAGGCAACTTCCTTATTTCTCAACTTACGGACTTGCCTATCAAGAATGGCAACTGGAACTTCTTCATATGACAAATCTTCATTAACCTCTATAGCTTCGATTGGCATGATGGTGGATGGATCTCCGATCACTTTCTTCAACATGGACACATGGAATACCGGGTGCACTGATGATATCTCAGGAGGTAACTCTAGCCTATAAGCAACTTGACCAATCCTTTGAACGATTCGATATGGCCCGATATACCTAGGACTCAATTTCCCTTTCTTTCCGAATCGCATGACTCCTTTCATAGGAAATACCCTCAAGAACACCCAATCATCGACTTGAAACTCCAAATCCCTTCGGCGAACATCTGCATAGAATTTTTGACGACTCTGTGCTGTTTTCATTCTTTCCTGAATAACCTTGACCTTTTCCATAGCTTCGTACACCATATCCGGCCCTAGCAATTCCGCTTCACCTACCTCAAACCACCCGATTGGCGACCTACATCTTCTCCCGTACAATGCCTCAAATGGGGCCATCTGAATGCTAGCATGATAGCTATTATTGTAAGCAAATTCTATCAGTGGCAAGTGTTCATCCCAATTACCTTTAAAATCTAAGACACAAGCCCGCAACATATCTTCAAGCGTCTGAATGGTCCGCTCGGCCTGGCCGTCGGTCTGCGGATGGAAAGTTGTGCTGAGATTCACCTGAGTTCCCAAACCTTGCTGAAACTTCTTCCAAAAGTTAGCTGTGAACTGAGCCCCGCGATCCGAGATAATAGAAAGTGGAGTGCCTTGAAGCCTCACTATCTCCTTGATGTATAACCTTGCATATTGCTCCGCAGTATTAGTGGACTTGACTGGCAGGAAGTGAGCTGATTTGGTGAGTCGATCCACTATCACCCATATTGAGTCGAACTTACGCTGAGTGCGAGGTAACCCCACCACAAAATCCATATTGATCGTCTCCCATTTCCACCTTGGTATTTCTATAAGCTGAGTTAATCCACCGGGTCGTTGATGCTCGGCCTTCACTTGCTGGCAGTTCGGGCATCTAGCTACAAAGCTTGCCACATCCCTTTTCATACCGTTCCACCAATAAATCTCCTTAAGATCATGATACATTTTCGTGGAACCTGGGTGTACCGAATACCTGGAAATATGAGCCTCTGCCATTACCCTCTCCCGAAGCTCGTTCACGTCCGGAACACATAGTCTACCTTGGCACCGCAATACACCATCCTCGCTGCCGAGAACAAATGCTGAGGTCTTGTTATTCATAACTGCTTCCTTTACCCGAACCAATGCTTGATCCATGAACTATTTTTCCTTGATTTCCGCGACCAGTGATAATTCTGCTCCATTATGCACCAAAAAATCCCCCTCATCTGACGCCGAGATACGAATCCCTAAATAGGGGTCTCTGATCCACACCCAAATGAGCCAGATCCACACCCAAATGAGCCAAACTACCCATGGATTTTCGACTGAGAGCGTCGGCTACTACATTTGCCTTCCCTGGATGGTACAATATGTTCATATCATAGTCCTTGAGCAATTCTAACCATCGTCGCTGTCTTAGATTCAGCTCTTTCTGCTTGAACAAATACTGGAGGATCTTGTGGTCTGAAAACACATCTACATGAACCCCATAAAGATAGTGTCGCCATATTTTCAAGGCAAACACAACAGCTGCAAGCTCCAAATCATGCGTCGGATAATTCTTCTCATGGTTCTTGAGTTGCTTGGAAGCATAAGCTATGACCTTTCCGCGCTGCATCAATACACATCCCAAACCGACTCTGGAGGCATCACAATAGACCACAAATCCCTCTGTGCCTTCTGGCAAGGCCAATACTGGTGCCGAGGTCAATCTTGACTTCAACTCTTGGAAGCTTTTCTCACATGCTTCGGACCACTGGAACTTAACTGCCTTCTGCGTCAGTTTTGTCAATGGGGAAGCGAGGGTTGAGAATCCCTCTACAAACCTCCTATAGTACCCTGCCAAACCCAAGAAGCTACGTATCTCTGTCGGGGTCGTGGGTCTAGGCCAATCTTTCACTGCCGCAATCTTCTGAGGATCCACCTGAATTCCCTTACTGGAAATAACATGCCCTTGAAAGGCTACGGACTCCAACCAAAACTCACATTTTGAGAACTTGGCATACAATTGATGCTGAAGAAGGGTCTGCAATGCTGCTTTGAGGTGAACGACATGATCTTCCCTATTCCGAGAGTAGATGAGGATGTCGTCAATGAATACAATTACAAAGGAATCTAGGAATGGCTTGAAAACCCGATTCATAAGGTCCATGAAAGTTGCTGGGGCATTGGTTAGCCCAAAAGACATGACCAAACACTCGAAGTGACCATAACGAGTTCGAAAGGCGGTCTTAGGAATATCCTGCTCCCTGATTTTCAACTGGTGGTACCCAGACCGTAAATCAATCTTTGAGAAGAACTTCGCTCCCTGCAATTGGTCAAACGGATCATCCACTCGAGGCAAAGGATATTTATTCTTGATGGTGACTTTGTTGAGCTGCCGATAATCAATACACATTCGAAGTGACCCATCCTTCTTTCTGACAAAGAGAACCGGAGCACCCCACGGTGACACACTCGGTCGTATGAACCCTTTCTCTAATAAATCCCTCAGCTGCTCCTTTAACTCCCTTAACTCTGCTGGCGCCATTCTGTATGGTGGAATGGATATTGGCTGAGTATCTGGCAATACATCGATCCCAAAATCAATCTCCCTATCCGGCGGGATGCCTGGAAGCTCATCCGGAAATACTTCAAGAAATTCATTCACAATTGGCACAGACTCGAGGGTAGGCACCTCTGAGGTGGTGTCCGTTACCCGAACCAAGTGATAGATACACCCCTTCTTAATCATCTTTGAGGCCTTAAGGTAGGAAATAAACCTACCCCTTGGCACTACACCATTTCCTCTCCATTCAATAACTGGCTCGTTAGGGAACTCGAGCCTCATAACTCTCGTCCGACAGTCAAGCTTGGCAAAGCATGAATAGAGCCAATCCATCCCCATAATTACATCAAAATCAACCATCCCAAGCTTAATCAGATCGGCTGTGGTATCACGACCACTTACCGTGACAACGCAATTTCTATAGACTCGTGAGGCTGTAATAGAATCACCAACCGGAGTCGACACAGAGAACGACTCATGAAGCTGTTCGGGTTCTATCCCAAAACTTGAAGCAATGAACGGAGTAACATAAGACAAGGAGGACCCCGGATCAATAAGGGCATAACAATCAATAGTCTGAATAGACATGATACCTGTAACAACATCTGGAGAAGCCTCAGCATTCTGGCGGCCACTCAATGCATAGAATCGGCTAGGTCCACCCCTAGCATGAACTCTACCCCTAGCTGTACCACGCCCTGCTGATGCTGGAGTACGCGCTGATGATGTAGCAGCTGAAGAACCGGATGACTGAGCAGATCCCCTACCTATACCCTGGCGGGGTGCACGGCAGTCCCGTTGGATGTGACCTCTCACCCCGCACCCGAAGCATACCGGGATGTCAAGGTAGCAAGTCTCTGTATGAAATCTCCCACACTTGGGGTGTGTAGGTCTCCCCTGCTGCTGGGACCTCACCCCAGGACGACCAGACTGACGAGACCTCCTGCTGTTTGAACCGGGTCTCGAGTAACTACCCTGCTAATGACTGTGCACAGATAGCGGTGCACTCACGGAGGACTGAGCATATGACTGGGATGGCCGTGATGACCCTCTCCCTGGAAGTGATCTCCCTGAATGACCCATTGACCGGGCCCTGCTGCTACTTTCTCTTTCTGCACGAATCTTCAATTTTCTGGCCTTTGTGGCCTGAGCAAACCCCACGATCCTCCCATAGTTCATATCTGAGTGCAAAGCTGTTGTGGCGGCCTCATTCACTACCAAAGGGCTAAGGCCCTCTGAACAAACCGTCGAACCCGGGCATCCATGGTCGACACTAAATGAGGAGCGTACTTGGACAACCTTACGAACTCCATGTGATACTCCCAAACACTCATACTCCCCTGTTTGAGAACCTCGAACTCAGTGGCACGGGCTGCCATTGCCTCAGCGGTCCATGAATGCATCCACGAACTCATCCCATCTGGCCGGAGGGCTCCCTTCTTCACGGGAATCCTCCCTCATTTAGAACCATGAACGTGCCGCTCCCTTCAGCCTGTAAGAGGCCAACTCTACCCCCTTTATATCTGTTGCCTTCATCACTCTGAGGGTCTTGTATATCTCATCAAGGAAGTCCTGTGGGTCAGCCTCTAGATCAGTACCTGAGAATTCTGGAGGGGCCAATCGCAAGAACTGGTGGACTCTGGAGCCGGAGGAATCTCCCTGTCCGCTGGAGGATGCAGGGGTATCATGGGATCTCTGGGCCTGGGCGGCCACTAACTGTGTTAACATATGAATGGCTCCCCTAAGATCCTCATTAGAGGCACCAGAGCCCAAAACGGGAACTGTATCTGAGTCAGGAACACTGGCAGGAGGAATGGTGGCATCCTCTGCCGCAGCTGGAATAGGGACACTTGGGTTTTGAACAGATGGGCCAGGCAAATTAAGGACTGGTGGGTCATTCTCGCCCACGGCATCGGGTACATGATTAGCAGCCGCACTCGTCTTCTTCTTCTTCTTAGGCGCCGTATTCTGAAAATTTGGGAACAGGGCGCGAATTAGACACAAATATTTCGACATTGCACTTTACCGCACGATATAGATTAACAAAGAAATAGGTAAATTCCTAAATGCCCGTGTAGCCCCCAACTTATCTGATGTGGTCGACAACACACCGATAAGAAGTGCACTACTAGACACGGCTCCGAGACATCCTAGGACACTTTAAAACCTGGCTCTGATACCAAGTTTGTCATGCCCCAAAATCGAGGGACATGACCGGCGCCTGACCGGGTAGCCCCAGTCAAGCGGACCTGGGTGCCTTTCATTCCCATGTGTTACCCCTGTGTTGATTGTTTCTCATTAACTAAATATCTTACTAACCATAAATGATTTCACAACAAACAAACAAAACCTTACGAGTGATTCATTAACAAGTTTGCAGTTTTTTTTACAACGCCCAACATAACATAATATATACATAAGACGGGAATCCCACAATTTACATGTCTACAGAGCCTCTAGAATACAAAAGGGAATACAATACTTGCCGGTAACAAGGCTCCGGCTATACCTTGCAAAACCAAAATAAAGTCTAAACAAAAGTGGCGTGACCCACACAGGGCCCTGAGGAAGAAAGGGGCTCACCAAAACGGGCAGTGGAAGGTGAAGGATACTACTGCCGATGAGCTGAAGTGCCTGCTACTGATCCACCTATAATCATAACACGAATGTAGCGTCCACGGCAAAAGGGACGTCAGTACACTTGAATTGTACTTGTATGTATGGACAAACTTTGTCCCAAGTAAACTCAAGCCGTTAAACAAGAATCACGATGACAAGACAGCCAATAGATTACATCAAGAAATCAATTAAGCTACTAACCATGTTTCCCACCTTTTACTCATTTCAGACAAGTCTCAACACAAGCACGTTATGGTCAACAATTAGAACAACAACCAATCAACCACATAAATTGCAAGTAGTCAAACATAGGGGCAATCAGTGCCCCACAGGTTGCAAACTCTCCTGCTGTCTCCTTTCACAATTTCATATCAATGATTTTGTATCAATTTCATTTGCGATTTCGATCGCTTTCCATCCTTATTACCTCGTCCACCCTTATTACCTCGGCCACCCTTATCACCCCAACCCACACCTTATTTCCTCATGTTGCGGCGCGCAACCCGATCCCACCGTACAGTTTTCAAACACAACAATCACAAACAGCAGATAAGGCACTACACACAATTACAACAAGTTCAAGTAAGCAACTTACACATTGGTTCATGTTCTCAATTACTTCTCAAGCCAATATCACAACCAAGTTATTTGTTTCCAAAATCGAGGATGTTCATACTGTTATGTTCAATAACTTACCACACCTCAAGTGTTTCGTTTCTTTTCCACAAGGTACCATATATGCCATCATAACCATTATTCACAATCCTTTTACCAAATTCAACTCTCATTTATCTTACGGTTTATATCCCATATTACATCAGTCATAGTTCAACAGCAATTTGAGCATCCAACAACAACATCAAGAATTTCACACAATTTGTCAAATTAACATGAACCCAACAATTTCACACATATAGGCGATTTCACAAGAATCAAAATTAGCCATACATACCTGGTGACGAGTTCTCTTCCTTTAACCTTCTATTTTATGCTTTCCCAAGATATCCTACTCTTGCCGACCTTGTTCTTGAAGACTCTTACTTCTACTCACTTCTTTTTACTAGAAATCAAGTTCAATAATCATGCATGAGTGTAAAATTTCATTTTCAAAAGCTATTATATGCAAATATCTCTTTACCCATTTTAAAACTGAAAATCAAAGAAAATAGTTAGGGTTTTACCTTGAATGATTTGGGGAAGTTGAATCCTTGCCCTAGGATCCTTTGAACTAAATGGTTGGAACAATCTTTGAAGATGGAAGACTTCTCTCTCTAAAACCCCTCTCTTCTCTCTCTAATTTTGGTAAGATGATATGAGAAAATGAAGGTGAAAGGTGTTATATTGAAGAAGAGGTCGGGTCAAATTTTACAAAAATCTGGGCCGGGTCAATTCTGCGGTCGCATCTGCAATCGCAGAATCAACATGCGGTCCGCATAGTGACCGCGGAGTTGCCTCAAAATTTACACAAGTTCTGTTACGGAATGCGAATAAAATGCGGTCCGCATTCTTGATATGCGGTCGCAAAGTGCACCGCAGATTCATTATGCGATCGCATATCGACCGCATTTTCAACATGATTTTGGAAAACCTTCTGGTAAGCTCTGCGGCAAGAATGCGGTCCGCATAGCAGATCTGCGGTCGCATTCTTGACCGCAAAATTGACACTTTTCCTGGAAAAATTGATTCTCTACATTTTTGAAACTTAAATCACTACCAAGGGTCCGAACCGCGGCGAGCTTGCGAGCCGCGAAGAATTCTACGCATTCCTAGCACATTATTCGGACCATGACACTATAGCTACTAGGTTTTATGCACAAAAATTGTACGGGGCCTTACACCTCCAGGCATGAATCTTTAATTTAACGAGATCATCTCAAACTTCATACTTAGTTTACATCTTTAACCAGTCAAGTGACTGCATGCCACACTTATATAATCTTCTAGCAGGGCACACTCCCACGACCTACCACCACTATATCTTGAGCGTACGTACAAACCACCGGTCATACTAACTCTGTAAAACGATCAAGAATCACTAATCAGGACACAACACCGCTCTCACGTGACGCTAAAGACAATACCAGTTTATCTTAACCATCGAAACTTGTTTCCTGCTCATCTGATCTCTTGACGTCTTGTCAAACATTTTCCTTCACTCGTGTCATTCTCGATCCAATTTCCACAACCAGAACTGATTCACCAACATGCATCAAATCAGAACTATCATAGTACATAAATGCACAATCAACTAATCAATAACAACCTCCCCAACTTAGCTCGAAGCAATATATCACAACTCACTATACTCATAACGCGTATGCTCCATTGCTGTCGTAATACCATGGTGAGATTAAACTCACTCTTTCATAAGCTTCTGGAAACACAAATCATCTGGAATTTTAACTCTTCTGCATTTTCTTGCATTCACTCACATAACAGTTAAGCATACTCTCTAGACGTCCAAATTTTTACTAAGTCCCAAATTTTTTCAAAATTTTTGGCGGAGTTTCCTTTGTAAATGGGGCCTATACACCTGCCAGAGAATCACCAAAACCATCCTAACAACACAGATACAACTTAACAAAACATCACAATGTATATCAACAACATCAATCTCAATACTACCTGTATTATATTATCAAAATCGATATAGGGACATGCGTTGCACTTATTTGAATCATAACACATATAAAATACCGCCACACGTATTGCACTTAACTTTTCAACTAGGAGATACAATAATATTCTTCACGCGCCCATAACTTGGGGCTACACAACAGATCATAATAGGAACGAATAACAGTTCATCTATTATCCCACAAACTTCTCTGTCACTACTAAGATCACATAGATACACCTCACAGCACTAACTTGCTCATCACATGGATATCCGACCGCCATCCCGGCTAATAAGGACATTACCGAACACATAAGTTTGAAGCACTTGCTCGCATAATCAGCACTTCGGTGCTCAATCCATAAGCGAAGATTCGGCCTCAAGTCTTCGAGACTAGCCCAACATGAACTCACGAGGATTACATCTCGCCCCTCGATTGGGGAATCACCAGCCATCAAGGCAAATATATGTTACTGAGCGCTCACGTGCACATACAGACGTGTGGAAGAATTTTCAAGAGTTATATCTCAAGCTGGATCAAATACGCACGATAAGAATTCCAAGAAACTGAAGTGTTTCCTAAACGTTCTGTAGCCTCCCGAGGATAGATACGGATGTCTATGTACCGATCCGCGAGAGCCTATTAAACCGGCTCATGACTCACAAGGTCTAGTAACATATGCTCTGATACCAACTTGTCATGACCCAAACCTGGTCGTAATGGCGCCCAGCCCTAAAGCTAGGCAAGCCAGACCAACCGTCAATTTCATATTAACAATAAGTCCCCAAACTGAGAATTTAAGGAGAATATAATAGTTTAGAATAATAATATAGTAATTAATGGAATAATAATAATGAAAAGTGCGAAAACTGATAATGACACCCCCAAAGATCTGGGGTCACGAGTCTAGAGCCTCTAAGCAAAAATTGGATAATAAGAATATCTGAACGAAATACTCAAGTCTGAAAGTATATATATAAATAAAACTGGAATAAGAAGAGTAGCCGGGTCCTGCGAACATCAGCAGCTACCTCAACAACTCTAATAAAATGGGACTGCTCAACTAAACCTCCGACGTACCTGAATATGCACACAAAGGTGTAGGGGTAGGGGTGAGTACTAAGTACTCAGTGAGTAATAAGCATATAAAATGTCTGAAGATCAGAAATCCACGAAATGCCACAAAGTAAAGCTAAAACTAACAACCCGATATCTTGTTACAAACGAGCAACAACAGCTAATAACAGTTAGCACAAGTAAATAACAATGCATGAATGCAATGCAATGCACATGACGCTACGATGCATAGCCCGATCCATTTAACATCGATGACGCTCACTTGGGGTGTGTACAGACCTCCTTCAGCCCAAGCGCAATATATTCATATCATTCGCTACAGCGTGCAGTCCGATCCATACTCAGTCCACAATATGCATATGAGTCACATAACAGTTTCAATTTATTTCTTTCCAATTTCCAATTCATTAATAAGGAAATACTTTAGTTATTTAATTTTTAGGAAAAAAGTGACTTAGCAGTTCATAATAGTGATTAAACCCAGGACTGAGATCAATGATTTTACAAATCATGTTATCACAATGATATTTATCCCCTAAGGATACTATAGGTCGGCACAAGGCCCCAAACATGGCATAAAGCCCAGATATATTCAACACAAGGTGCGTTTCAATCGCCAATATAGTATTATTCTTATTCGGGGTGGACCAAGTCACAATTCCCAGTCATAAACAACCTCGCACCTGCCATGGGATGCGAGTCACGCCCTAAATAACACCCTAATGTGATAAGTCGGGGTTTCAAACCCTCAGGCCATCATATATACCAATTACTCACCTCTAACCGGCCGTGGACTCGTCAGCAATACTTCCTTTCATATTGACCTCCTCGTGCGTCAAATCTGGTCAAAACCACAACGAATACACAAATATGGGTCAAAGAAACATAATCCAATCAAAAATACTCGAAAAGTACAATAATTCACGAAGTTGGTAAAATCCGAGCCCCGGGCCCATTTCTCGAAAAATTCCAAAAATCATACCAACAGATTCCTCGTCTCGCCACGAGTCCGTACATATAAAGTTTATCAAAACGGAGTTCTAATGGCCTTTCAAATTCCAAAAATTCGTTTTCAAAATAAAGCCCTAGTTCTTCACAATTTCTACCCAATTCCAGTGAATTAACGGATAAATCTTCAGTTAAATGATGTTTCTAGGCCATGAGACTTACCTCCAATCACTTCCCGTCAAAATACTTGTCAAAATCGATCAAAAAGCTCTCAAGGCATGTGTAAAAATGGTGGAAAATTGTAGGTTTCGCAACTGAAATAACCCTTTAAACATCCTGTCTACCCAGGACTTCTTCTATGCGATCACAATACCTCTGATGCGATGGCATAGTACAAATCTCAGGCCCCCAAAATTCCTTCTAACCGATCGCAGGAAACTCCCACGCGATTGCACTGGACAACACTCCGCCACTACGCGGTCGCAATCTCCCACACGCGATCGCACTGACCAATCGCTTAAGCCTATGCGATCGCATAGCACTTCATGCGATCACATAAAGCAAATTCTAGGCCCCTCCAATTCCTTCTACGCAATCGCATCCCCATGCTTGTGATCACATAGAGCAAATTCTGGTGCATTTTTGCAGCCCAAACTTGCCCGTTAGCCATCGAATTCACCCCGAGACCCTTGGGACCTCAACCATATGCACATATATGTTCTATTACTTCATTCAAGCTTGCTTGTAACATAAAAATACCTTCATAAACATCAAAATCATCGAATTATCACGGATTCAAGCCTAAGTTAAACCAAAACTTTTAAAATTTGTATTTGATCTAAAACCCGACCTAAACACCTCCGAACGATCTAAAATTTTGCACGTGTATCAAAAATTACCTAACGGAGCTACTTCAACTCTCGGAATTCTATTCCGGCTCTCGGATCAAAATCTCACCTACCATCTAAAATTTGCCAAAATCCAACCTTAGCTAATTCAAGCTTAATTCTACACCGGACCTCCGAATTCAATTTCGATTGTTCTCCTAAGTCATAAATCATCCCTCGAAACTAGTCGAATCATCAAAAATCCATTCCGAGCCTTCTAACTCATAAGTCATCATTCGGTTAACTTTTCCAAACTAAGCTTCTCATAATGAGATTTATTGCCTTATTTCTAACCGAATTCTACCCGATTTACTTCAAATTCTCCAAACACATATAATGAAACATATAAGAACATAGAACGGGAAAAATGGGGCGGTAACTCCCGTAACGACGGGTCATGTCGTTACAGTTTTGTGAGTGAAAATTTTGAAAAATGACTTTTTGAAGTTTTCAAAATTTTCAAAATGCAACTTCAAGTGAAAATTAAAATTTTTATGAACAATCGCCGATTTTGAAAAAAAAAATGATTTTTTTTTGGAAAAAAGAGAATTTTCTTTTTTGTCCAAACGGGCTCCAAGTTTAGAAGCATTAGTTACTTCGAACATCCCAAATCCAATACTGAGCAAACCAAAGGATGCTCTAAAAATACCATCACGCGCATACTGACCTCCGAATGACTCGAAACTAGCCAAAAATTAACTCAAATACATCAAACAAAATCCAATGAAACAATTCCAAATAATAAAGGTTGAATATTTAATCAAAAGCCCAAAATCAACCAAAACGTCAAACCCGGGCCCTCACCTCAAAATCTGATGGAACTAACAAAAACCTGATAACATATTCAATTACGAGTCCAATCATACTAGTTTCATTCAAATCTTACTCCAAATCGGTGTTCAAAACTCAATAATTCGCTCTATGAAACTTTAAATGAAACCTCCAATTTTCTCTTTAAAATTCATTATCCATATGACAAAATCAAAGATAGATTCATCACAAATCTTTGTGATAAAATTTGCCTAAAAAATTGCTCCATACTATATTGCCAACCCCCAAACTTAAAGCATTCTGCCAGTTTTTTTCTGCATTTGCGTACAATTGGTGCACTTGAAACTTTCGCTTCTACGGAACAAAGTCACGCACCTGCGAGACAGCCTTGGTCACCAGTAGCCACTGTGAGCACGTGATTTTTACCCTATATTTGAGTTATTCCCATAAAAATTTAAAATAAATAAATTTTCCTTATTTTTACAATTTGTGTGTTAATTCATGTTAAATCATATAAAAAAATAATACTACAAAAAATATGCATTTTTTGCATTTAGAAAATTAGTTTCGCATTTAGTAGGTATTAATTCATTTTAGAACAATATAAAGAAAAAATCAAAAAAAAATTAAATTAAAAATGAGTACAAAAGCAAAAGAAATAAGAAGAAAACATATAACAAATAAAAGTGCCCGAAATTGGGCTTCTTATTTGAAATTCACCTGGCCCAAATCAAACCCATGACCCAACCCATTGGAGAAGCCTTCGGACCTTAGGGACACGGAATTACCGTGTCTCTACTCCCCCATTTTGAGCCAAGCATTGAAGGCTATTTCAGAGCAGAGCTCCTGGGCGGAAAATTCAGAGATTGGAGAGGCGAAAATCAGATGGGGAGAGAATTTTTGGGGGATTAGCCGCAATTACCATTCTGGAGGAGGCCGCCCCATGTCCCATCCTGATGTAATCAAAATAGAAACACACGCACATGGATTACAGATTCCAGATTTCATATGTGTTCTTAGGCTCTGCCATTTTATTATTATTTTTTTTTTCTTCTTTCCAGCTTTTGATTGACCACCCAGCACCTTTTCTTCAACAACAAAAGGCCCTAACGATAATTCCCAAAAAAGATTAGAGTGTTTTTAGCTTATTATTTCCATTTCTGTTTCGATTTTTCTTCACGGACTTTGACTGAAGTTCGGTTTCTGTGGTCGTTGTCGATTGGAGCTGAGGTGACGATTCAAAGTGGTTCGCGATTCCGTTCGAGATCGTCGGGTCCGTATTCCGGTTGTGGCCATTTTCTGGTGCGTTTTTGGTTCCTTACTCTGTTTTGATATGGTTGAAAGTATAATAAGAGTAGTAGAGGTTGAATTCGAGAGATTGATTTGGTAGTTGTACGAGATTTTGTGTACTGTTTATCGGCAAGTTTCTTTTTGTGAATTTGTTTTGTTTCATTTCTTCAATCTTGCCACAAATTCTCGATTAGAGTCAATCTTTGGTGTTATTGAGTCATTGACGTTGAGCTGTTAAGATGACCGATCAAATTTCTATGGCTGGCCACTAAAATAGATTCTGTGTAAATGTGCAATTCGCTTTCCTGAAGTCTGCGAGAGTCTTGGCTCATTAATCGTTTTCTTAAAAAGCTTGAAATTGGATTGCAATTGTTTGAATGTTTCTTTGGTTGTATTGGGTCGCGATGTAATGTTGGGTCTGTTATTGATCTTAAATTTCCAGCATATGTCAATGCTAATGGGTGTGAGTGAGCAGTCAACTTTCATATTGTTCTTAAGTTTGGAATCGAAGGCATCTGCTTGGAGCCGTTTGGAATATAAAGTTTTTTCTATAGAAAGAGTATATTTGGACGGATTAATTTTGCACGTTTGGGGTTTAAGGTATCACTGTTCTTGCTGAATATCTTACACTACTCCTAATGTCATTAATTACAATTGCCTTATTAGTTCAGTAGTATTTCTCTGTCTTTGAGTCTTGCCTTTCTTAGAATAAATAGACAAATAAATAAACTATTCCTACTGTAGTTAAAAAGAATGACTGAAGAATAGCATAGGGAAAAAGAGTTGGTATAAGCTAAATTGAATATTTTCCAGCTTCAACAGAGATTGATGGGTCTTGGCCAATCCATAAAACCAAATTTTCAGTGTAGATCCATACAAGAGATATTGGCAAACAATAGAATAAAAGAAATATGACAGCAGCATAAGTAATAGTGTCAACTTTTTGATACTGCTTTGCTCCATAGGCTTGTCCACATAAAGTTTCTAGTCCACTTGCCATTCCAAAATGCACCAAGATTCAGATTCAAACAGCTTTTATTAATCAGAAAAATTAAAAGAGAAAAAGGAGATAGTAGCTACTAGCTAGCTTACAAGAATGGCAAAGCCAGTAACAGTGCAATAAGATGTGGCGATAGAGGCACTAGAGAGTGAGAGTTCATTTAAGTGACCTAACATAATCATTGGTGCATAACGTAAGAGATATTGGCACATCGTCCCAACTATCATAGGAATTGCTATGCGACTCACTTCTTTTACCTCTTCTTTAAACACCACCCTTTTGCTCATCTTCTATATTCAATGGCCTTGCAATAGCCTAATTAAGAATATTTAGACAAATTAGATTTGAGGCGTGCCATATTAAGCAAAAACATAGCTTATGGCCCTCATGAGTTAGTTTGAATTCTTTTTTAAGTTGAATAATTTAAGGTGTGCCATGCCTAACAAAAACGACAACTGCGTGGCCCTCGTTGTAATTAACTTTAACTCAACCTTAGAATTCGAGGCGTGCCATTTAGCAAATTTCATGGCCCTCGCAAAGCACAACACGATAGACTCTTTAAGCACGGCTTTAATAAAATTACTTTTCCTAAATACGGGTGCGCATTTATGTGACCCAAGTCTTACTCTCGGCGAAACTGAAATACATTAAAGTCACAGGCGTACCGGTTGCGGTGTGATTTGAAATGTGTTTTCGTAACGTCGCAATTCTCCTAAAATTGAAAAGCGGAACATTAGAAGCACCTAATTAAAATATATAAAGAAATCAGATAAAAGCAAAAATTGCAGTTGAGCGACTGTGCTAAAATCACGGAATCCGGGAGTGCCTAACACCTTCTCCCGGGTTAACAGAATTCCTTATCCAGGTTTCTAGTTTCGCAGACTGTATACAGAGTCATAAATTTCCTCGGTTCGGGATTAAACCGGTGACTTGGGACACCATTATTTTCCCAAGTGGTGACTCTGAATAATTAAATAAATTGATCCCGTTCCGACTGTCCTTTAAGTGGAAAAACTCCTTCACTGATTATTATTATATCCCTTCTCGGGGTGTAGTAGTAAACAGCGGCACATTTACGTTTTTACGTTATGTGTGTGGTAAAAAGGAGGTGTGACAGCTCTGGCGACTCTGCTGGGGAATAAGTAACCCGAACTTTGGTTCAGGGTTTAAGAATTCGAGCTCAGTTAAATTGCTATTTTTTGCTTATATCTGATTTCATTATGTGTTTTGGTTAATGTGCTACATGTTTACCGCTTTGATATTGCGTGAACTGTATATATAAAACTGTGCCGAAAACCCTTCTCTTCTTTATCTCCGGGGATGTGCTTACTGGTTGAGACTCCCCCTTCTGTTAGTGTCATTCAAAAAACTAAGAAAAAGAGGCCGGACAAGTTACAAAGCCGATTGACTCCGCGGGTCACCGGTACGTAGCCCCCTCCTCGATCCGAGTTGTCCGCTCGGGTACACGGTCTAGTACCATTAAAAACATCAGGATATTGAGCCTAGATTTAGGACGTTTATTTGCATCATATCCGACTTAGGGGACTCAACACAGGGGTTGGGTCCGTCTAGGACAGGTGACCCGGTAATCAAAAGACCGAGCATGTTATATGTTGCATTTATTTGTTCTAGATTATTATTGGCTAGATTCATGAAAAACAAAAAGAGAGGAAATTTTAGAATAGAAAATATCGAAATGTCGACGAAGCGCTGTCGAAAGTTTGGAAAATTTGAAAAAATAGGTAGAACAATTTTTGTTAAAATAATTGGTCAAATAATCTGACCGAACTACGCAGGTTTGATTCTCGCCGTTAGGAGGGATACGTAGGCAACCCTTAAACGGGTCCAACCACACTTTTAGAAAAAGACCAAAAAGATTTTCTTTTCAAATAATCGAGGTGATTGCTATTTTTGGAAATGGCCGAATGTTCCGAAAGGACGCCGGAAGGCTGTTTTGGCAAAAATGGCCACTTCGAGAGTTATTTTCTTTTTTCCAAAAATTGAAAAATTGCATTAAAAAAGATTTTCCTTTTTTCTAAATAAATTCACCTTAATAAATGTGCAGGACGAGCACGATGATGAATGAACAATTTTCCCTAAATAAAATCCCTTTGGAGCTGAGATTATGGTGGCAGGACATGGGATCCGATGGTCAAGACTGGGTCAAAAAGTACTTAAAAGGCCTTACGGGGTTATTAGACATGGTTCCTCGGGGTGATGTGATTAGAGCGTTGGTCTCGTTTTGGGATTCGGCACACAACGTATTTCATTTCCCAGATTTTGAGCTTACCCCTACTTTGGAGGAGATTGCCTTCTACATCGGGAAGACTGAGGTCCCGCTAAAAGGAAAATACCCGGTATCTCCGAGGACAGTGACAGTACATCGTTTCCTCGACTCTTTGAAAATTGCCCGGAATGTTCATAATGAAGATCTGGCCGATGGATTTTGTTCTTTAAGCTTCATCTACAATAGGTTTGGACACGTTGGGGGTTTCAACGACCCAACCAACAAGCTATGCTGTAAGTCCAACCGAGCAAAATGGGAGGAACACCGTAGGTTTGCATTTTTGGTAGCATTTCTTGGAGTTGTTGTATTCCCGAGGAAAGATGGCCATATCAATATAAAAGTCGCCGGGGTAGCTACCACACTGATATTACAAGAAAACTGTACCTTGGCCCCGATGATTGTTGCAGATATCTATCGTGCTCTGACTGCGTGCAAAGCGGGGGCTAGCTTCTTCGAAGGGTGTAACTTGATCTTGCAAATTTGGCTAATCGAGCATCTGTGTCACCACCCTTCATTCTCGAGCTATGGTTCGGCCAATCGGACATGTTTGGAAGAGTTCAATGCGAGGACAAAGGAAGTAAAGTTGCCAGAGGGAGTCCAAGGTTGGATTGTGTATCTTCGATCACTAACTGATGGTCAAATTGATTGGACGTATGACTGGTTACCTCTTGACGAGGTGATATACATGCCAACAGAGGGATCGCCATTTTTGATCATGGGTTTGAAGAGTATACAACCTTATGCACCATACAGAGCCTTGCGACAGTTAGGACGGTGTCAAATTATTCCGAGGGATGGGGACCTCAGTGTGCAAGCCGTGGAGATTGGTCCGGACGGGCAATTCCCGGAAGCAAAAATCCGGCAAATCTGGAATGAATGCCAAAATTTGAAGATTGATACTTGTGTGCCGAATAGAGCAAGAGGGGAGATATCACCTGGATACTCTACATGGTACCGACGAGGGGTTGAACACGAACGTCTTTCAAAGAGACCTCACTTGCAAGACTTGATAGAGCAATCCGAGGAGAATCAAAAATGGATGGCCAAGGAAAAAGAATACAAGGCCAAAATCAGTCTGTTGGAGGATAAATTGAGAAATCTTCATTTCGAAAGCGGTTTACAAGCGGCATCCGATGAAGTGGAGAAGAAGCAGTTGAAGAAAGAAAATGAGATGTTGAAAGCTCAAATGGCTCAAATGAAAATTGCATCCGAGACCCCAGTTCGCTCGGCCCGGGATGAAAAGTTAATTGAGATTCTCCGGCGAAAGGTAAATGACTATAGCTTCGATTTGGATAAAACGGAGAAAGAGTTAGTCATGGCTCGGAAGCAAATGGATAAAGATGTTGAGAAGAGAGCCAAATTGGTTCAACAACTGCAAGACAAGCATGATTTTGAAGTAGCCCAGCTTAGAAAGAAAATAATTTCAACCACGGCCAAGAACAACAAGATTATCAAAGATCTTGAGGAAGAAAGAGAATATTGCTACACGACCATGGCTAGATTAGAATTGGAGCTACAACAGGTGCAAAAGGACAACCAACATGTCTTGGACGCTCGCACTCAACAAATAAGCCGGTTATTGAAGAAAAAGGGGTTATCAGAGAAAAGATTGTTCGCATCGCCCAGTACATCACCCGGAAGACTCAGCTTTGTGAAGATATGTCTCGAAGGACTTTTGTATCTGCAGTGAAGTTCTTCGTACAACAAGTCATGGCCGACCTAGATAAGCTTCAAAGGGGATTAGCATATAGGCCCGCGGCAAGGCCGAACGATGCCTCGCGGGCACTAGGTGCATTAATGTACTCTTAGGGCATGCATCATCTTTTATTTTTCTTTTTAAAAACATCACCTTGTAATCAATGTTTTGAATTATCAATGAGAAAACAAGTGTTGTTATCAATTCTTTTGCTCCATGTCATTTCTTTTAAATCAGCTAGGCAAATAAATAGGAGCGTAACTATGAAAATAACAATGAAAAGAGATGAAAAGCAAGCAAAGAAAGAGCAAGAAAAACAGAAAAAGCAAGAAAAAGAAAAAGCAAGAAAAAAGAAAAAGCAAGAAAAAGAGAAAGAAAAAGCAAACAAAAAAAAAAAAAAGAGGAAAAGAAAAGAAAAGAAGAGAGAAAGAGCGGAAAAAGAGAAAAGAGGGTGGTCCAAATGAGCAGCAGTCGGGATGATGCATAAACGATTCGAGGAAATGTGTTTGTTTTTTAAAAGTCGTTGCATTTTATCCATGCGCTAACAACTAATGGGTGTTGATGCTTGTGAGTTCAGATTCTATAGGCAACTGGCATTCTGGCTACCCACCCATACAACACCAGATACAAAAAGATGACGAAAGCCGTATCCCAGGAAATTGAGGCAACCATTGTGGACCCTGCTCACGAAGAAGAGATTGTGGATGTGGCAAGCATGAAGGAGGAAATGTACAAGCTGAGGCAGCAGATGGCCGAAATGTACCAGGCCTTGGTCTAGAGGTCAACCACTACCAGCCTACCCTGCCAACCCCGCATATGTCCCTCCAGCCAATCCTAATCCGGAACCACCTACAATGAACTCATCCTCTACCTACCCTGATTACCCTCACTACTATGCTTCCACCTCTCAGATGCCACCACCTCCAGCTAAACAGGCACCACCTCACATACCGCAAGTTGCTCCTGTGTATGTAGCACCACCACCTGCTGCTATGCACAAATCCTCTAGTGAACCGATGTTTCACATCCATGATCCTCACTACTACCCTCCAGAGCCAACCTTCAGACAACACGAGTCTCATGCTCCGATGATAGAAACGAGTGAAGAAAGGATTGCAAAGAGTGCTGGGCAGGAAGAGATGGCCCGAAAAGTGAAAAGTTTGGAGAATGCTTTCCGCACTATGCAAGGTCTAGGAGGGCAAGTGAGTGTAGCCTACAAGGACCTGTGTCTATTCCCTGAGGTGCAGCTTCCAGTGGGATTCAAGCTGCCAAAATTCGACATGTATAGCGGACACGGGGATCCGGTAGCTCATCTTAGAGGATACTGTAGCAAGATGAGAGGTGCGGGAGGTAAAGATGAGCTATTGATGGCATACTTCAGCCAGAGTCTAAGTGGTTCAGCTTTAGAGTGGTACACTCGACAAGACCACACAAGATGGTTCGTTTGGGATGATTTAGCACAAGCCTTCGCAAGTTACTTTCAGTACAACTTGGAGATCATACCTGACAGGTTGTCCCTTACAAAAATGGAGAAGAAGCCAGGGGAAAGTTTTAGAGAATTCGGTTTCAGATGGAGAGAGCAAGCCGCAAGAGTAGATCCACCCATGAAAGAAGGGGAGATGGTGGATTGTTTTCTACAGGCTTTGGAGCCAACATACTACGGCCATTTAGTGTCTGCGATCGGGAAAAGTTTCAATGAAGTTGTGAAAATGGGAAGTTTTGTAGAGGAAGGTTTGAAGACAAACAAAATTATGAGTTTTTCGGCTATCAAGGCCACCAATCAAGCTATACAAACTGGGAACGGGGGAGTGATGGGAAAGAAGAAGAAGGAAGAAGTAGCAACCGTAGAAAGTAGGCCATGGAGTCGTAGCCCACATTATAACCCACCAAGACCTTACCGCCAACACCCACCAAGCCCGTCAACTCCATATAATCCACCACCACCATCTTACCCGCCAAACCCATACAACACACTAAGCCCATACAACCCACCACCGCCACCATACCCACCAACAGTCCCTCATTACCACCACCCGCAAGCCCAAGTCTACCCACCACCACCACCTCATGTGTGGAGAGCTCAAGCTCCACACAACGTTTATCACACCCATAATACATACCCAGCCTCCAAACCTTATAAAAACCAAGCTAGACCCAGGCTGGACTCTGAATGGAGAAACAAGGCAAGAAAAACATTCACCCCTCTCGGGGAATCATATACCAGCCTTTATCACAGGTTGAAAGAGTTGGGGATGCTAAGCCCAGTTGCACCCAAAGTTCCAAACCCTCCCCCGAAGAACCTTAATACTTCTGTTAGATGTGAATATTGTTCAGGAACGGTGGGCCATGATACCGAGAAATGTTGGCAGTTGAAGAACGCCATTCAAGATCTCATTGATGAAAGGAGAATTGAAGTTCAGGCCCCAGAAACCCCGAACATTACCCAAAATCCACTGCCAAATCACCACGAAACACACATGATAGAATTGGTGCAAGGTGATGGCAGTCAGAAACCATCTCAAGCTGTGATGATGATAAAGTCGAGTGGCAAGGTTGAAAAGGAAGCTGTGAAAGAGAAAGCAATTGTTGAGAAACCGACAGGAAAGCCGGTAGTGTTGGGATGTCTGAAAGTGGTAGTGCCAGGTGCAAAGACGACTGTGACTGTGAAAGGTGCAAGTACAGAGCTCGTAATTATAAAGCCGGTAGTGCAAATGCCGGTAGAGAGTACAAAGACTGTACCTTGGAACTATAACAAGGTATCAGTGGTTCATAAAGGAAAGGAGATTTCTGGTGAAATTAATGAAACGCATGGACTCACCCGATCTGGAAGATGTTTTGCTCCAGAGGAACTGAGAAAGATGAAAACGGTGAAAGAAAGTCAATTGAAGAAACCAGTGTCGGAGGAGGAAGCAGAGGAATTCCTTAAGAAAATGAAGTCACAAGAATACTCAGTGGTTGAGCAGTTGAGAAAGACTCCTGCCCAGATTTCCTTGCTATCTTTGTTGATACATTCAGAAGAACACCGGAAAGCCCTGATGAAGATTCTAAATGAGGCTCATGTCCCGGAAAAGATCTCAGTTTGCCATTTGGAGAAGATTACAAACAAAATTTTCGAGTCCAATAGGATCATATTCTCTGATAGGGAGCTGCCGTTGGAGGGAACTGAGCACAATAAGGCATTGTACCTTACGGTAAAAAGTGAAGAGTCAGTAGTGACCAGGGTATTGATTGACAACGGATCGAGCGCTAACATTTGCCCGTTGTCAACTTTAGGGAAGCTGAACATCAGCCCGGACAGAATCCGGAAGAACAGTATCAACGTGAGAGGATTCGACGGCGGAGGTAAAAACACGTTGGGAGATATTATTTTGGAAGTGACCATCGGTCCCGTTGATTTTACCATGGAGTTCCGGGTGCTCGACATTGCCGTGTCGTATAACTTGTTGTTAGGCCGACCCTGGATTCATGCGGCCAAGGCAGTACCATCTTCTCTACACCAGATGGTCAAGTTTGAGTGGGAACAGCAAGAAATTGTAGTCCATGGGGAAGAGAATGCTTGTAATATGGTGGCACCGTTTAGTGATGCTGATGGGGATAGAGGTCCTTGGGTCTACCAAGTGACGGATGCTATTGTGGTGAACAGAATTGCAGAAGGTGAGAGATTGCCAATTCCTATGATGGCACCAACTGCTGTGATGGTGGCCAAAGAGATGCTCAGAAACGGATTTGCACCAGGAAAGGGACTGGGTAAAGCATTGCAGGGAGTTACTCAGCCAGTTCAGCTTCCAGAGAACAAAGGCACATTCGGCTTAGGGTTCAAACCCACCTTTGCCGATATCCAGAGAGCCTCAAAAGCCAAAAAGAACTAGACCTTGCCCAAACCCATACCCAAATTATCCGACACCTTCGCCAGGCCTGGTACAAAATATCAGACATCTGCTGCAACAGAGTGCATTGATACCCAACTTGACGAAGAAATGCTGAGTTTTAGGAAGATGTTTTGGGAAGTGAATATGGTCGAAGCAAGGGAAGGCACAAGTAAAATGGATGTGCAGTTTGTGGGACCTGGAATCATGTTAAACAATTGGGAAGCTACTCCTTTCCCTATCAGAAAGGAGTCTTGGTAGTTAGCTCAAAATTTCATTATTGCTTTCCCAAAAATTGTTATTTTTAGAGTTTTCCCATTCCCCTCATGAAAAGAAAAATCACCATGTATCCCGAACTTTGTTCGTTCTTTTATCAATGAAATGCAATTTTCCTTTCTCTTCACTTTTGCCTTATTTTTCTTTATTTTTCCTTTTGTACAGTTTTTCATGTGTTGATTCCAATGCCATGTCATGCGTGAAGGATTCTAGACCCAGTTCTGACAATCATGTTAATATACAAGAAATCGAGGAAGATAGTGAAATATAATGTGAAGATGAGGAAGCCCTGGAGGAAATAAGCAAGGACATGAAACAGTACGAGGAAAAACCCAAACCGAATCTGAGTGATACGGAGTCTGTAAATTTGGGGAGCGAAGATGATGTCCGAGAAACAAAGATTAGTGTACATTTGGAGGCACCCCTCCGGGATGAATTGATAAGGTTGTTACATGAATTCAAGGACATTTTTGCCTGGTCCTATGATGACATGCCCGGGCTCAGTACTGATTTGGTGGTGCACAAGTTGCCTATATACTCCGAATGCCGACCGGTGAAGCAGAAGTTGAGGAAATTCAAAACGGACATTAGTGTAAAGATAAAAGAAGAGGTGAACAAGCAGTTTGAGGCAAAAGTCATAAGAGTTACCAAGTACCCCACCTTGTTGGCAAATGCTGTGCCGGTCCCGAAGAAAGATGGAAAGACCAGAGTGTGTGTAGATTATAGAGACCTCAACAAAGCTAGTCCGAAGGATGACTTTCCATTGCCAAACATTCACATATTGATCGACAATTGCGCCAAGCATGAAATCGGTTCGTTTGTGGACTGTTATGCTGGTTATCACCAGATCCTTATGGACGAAGAAGATGCTGAGAAAACTGCCTTTATTACACCTTGGGGAACATACTGTTACAGAGTAATGCCGTTTGGATTGAAGAACACCGGGGCAACTTACATGAGGGCAATGACAACAATGTTCCACGATATGATGCATCGAGAAATTGAAGTATATGTGGACGATGTCATCATAAAGTCCAGAAAACAACCTGATCATGTGAGAGATCTGAGGAAGTTCTTCCAAAGACTTCGAAGGTACAATTTAAAGCTCAATCCGGCGAAATGCGCCTTTGGAGTACCTTCAGGGAAACTACTTGGGTTTATTGTGAGTCGGCGAGGTATCGAACTGGATCTATCAAAGATCAAGGCTATTCAAAGTCTACCTCCGCCAAAGAACAAGAAGGAGGTCATGAGTTTGCTTGGAAGGTTGAATTACATTAGTCAGTTCATTGCTCAATTGACATCAACATGCGAACCGATCTTCAAATTGTTGAAGAAAGATGCAGCAGTGAAATGGACTGACGAGTGTCAGGAAGCCTTTGACAAGATCAAGGAATATTTGGCCAATCCTCCAGTGTTAGTTCCTCCAGAACCAGGGCGACCTTTGATCTTGTATCTGACAGTGCTAGATAATTCCTTTGGTTGTGTACTGGGTCAACATGACGAAACAGGCAAGAAAGAACAGGCCATATATTACCTCAGCAAGAAGTTTACGTCCTATGAGGTGAAATACACTCAGCTTGAAAGGACTTGTTGTGCATTGATTTGGGTAGCTCGGAAGTTAAAACATTATTTGTCAGCATATACCACGTACTTGATATCTCGACTGGACCCTCTCAAGTACATATTTCAGAAGCCCATGCCTACGGGAAGATTGGCCAAATGGCAGATTCTGCTCATAGAATTTGACATTATTTATGTGACCCGTACGGCAATGAAGGCACAAGCTATTGCAGATCACTTAGCGGAGAATCCGGTGGATGATGAGTATGAACCATTGAAGACGTACTTTCCGGATGAAGAGGCAATGATTGTCGAGGAGATAGAGCAAGAGGAGAGACCAGGTTGGAAAATGTACT
This sequence comes from Nicotiana noctiflora, assembly GCA_032618575.1. NCBI lineage: Eukaryota > Viridiplantae > Streptophyta > Magnoliopsida > Solanales > Solanaceae > Nicotiana > Nicotiana noctiflora. The sequence goes on from JASVEL010007646.1 coordinate 278,083, forward strand.
TTGATGGAGCCGTCAACAGCAAGGGCATTGGTATCGTAGCGGTACTCATTTCAAGTACGGGACAACACTATCCCGTCACCGCTCAGCTCCGATTTTTCTGTACCAACAACATGGCCGAATATGAGGCATGCATCTTGGGGTTAAGGATGGCAATCGACATGGGTATTCAAGAGATTTTGGTCATGGGTGACTCGGATCTCTTGGTACACCAAATCCAAGGGGAATGAGAGACACGAGACTTGAAATTGATACCTTATCGATATTGTTTGCACGAGTTGTCTCAAAGATTCCAGTCTATAGAATTCAAGCACATCCCAAGAATGCATAATGAGATTGCAGATGCTTTGGCTACATTGTCCTCTATGTTGCATCATCCTGACAAGACATATATAGATCCGCTCCAGATCCAAGTCCGGGATCAGAATGCTTATTGCTTCGCTGTGGAAGAAGAGTCGGATGGAGAGCCGTGGTACCATGATATTAGAGAATACTTGAAAGCTGGCAAATACCCGGAGCAAGCCACTGGAGATCAGAAGAGAGCCATCAGGCGTCTAGCCAATGGATTTTTCCTCAGTGGAGGAGTGGTATACAAAAGAACACCAGATTTGGGTTTATTGCGGTGTGTGGATGCACAACAAGCAGAAGAAATCATGATTGAAGTACATGCCGGAGTATGCGGACCCCACATGAGCGGGTATGTTTTAGCAAAGAAGATTTTGAGAGCTGGGTACTACTGGCTCACTATGGAGCGTGATTGTATTAGGTATGTGAAGAAGTGCCACCAATGCCAGGTACATGGGGATCTGATTCACTCCCCGCCTTATGAGTTACATACAATGTCAGCACCTTGGCCCTTTGTTGCTTGGGGCATGGATGTCATCGGTCCGATAGATCCAGCCGCTTCCAATGGGCACAGGTTCATTCTGGTTGCAATTGATTACTTCACCAAGTGGGTTGAAGCTAAGACATTTAAAGCAGTGACGAAGAAGGCGGTGGTGGATTTTGTGCATGAAAATATTATATGTCGATTTGGAATTCCCAAAGTAATTATCACAGACAATGGAGCCAACTTAAACAGTCATCTCATGGCGGAAGTTTGTGAAAGGTTTAAGATCACACACCGCAATTCCACACCTTACAGGCCAAAGGCGAATGGTGCAGTGGAGGCAGCAAATAAGAACATCAAGAAGATTCTTCGAAAGATGGTGGAGGGATCCAGGCAATGGCATGAAAAGTTACCCTTCGCTCTCATGGGTTACCGCACGACAGTGCGTACTTCTATCGGAACCACACCTTATACACTGGTGTATGGAACGGAGGCTGTTATACCCGCAGAAATAGAAATACCGTCATTACGGATCATAGCCGAAGCTGAGATAGATGACGATGAATGGGTAAAGGCCCGTTTGGAACAGTTGAGTTTGATTGATGAGAAAAGGTTGGCCGCAGTTTGCCATGAACAGTTGTATCAACGAAGAATGGCCAAAGCATATAATAAGAAGGTACGACCTCGAAAGTTTGAAGTCGGACAGCTTGTTTTGAGGCGTATCCTATCGCATTGGGCCGAAGCGAAGGGCAAGTTTGCGCCAAATTGGCAGGGACCGTTTGTGGTATCACGGGTGTTGTCCAATGGAGCATTGTATTTAACAGATGTTGAAGGAAAGTGCGTAGAGACTGCTATCAATTCAGATGCAGTCAAAAGATACTACGTATGATTCCTTTTCAATTATGTGTTTTGTATTTTGTTGCGATTTTGGAATTGAAATGACGAAGGCGTTTTATTCTCTATCCAAACACTTTATCCATTGATAACCCCTTTTGAGCCTTAATGAATGAATTCTTTCATATCCCTCTCTCGGAATCGCTTTAGCACAATAAGATCGGATTTGCCAAAATGAAGAAAACAAAAAAAAAAAAAAAAAAATGAAAAAAAAATAAAACAAAATGAAAAATGAAAAAAAGAAGGAAAGAAAAAGAAAAAGACAAAAATCGGGAAAAAAGTCAAAAAAGAAATCCATCTAACTAATGACGTTAGATGAACTACGTCTGACTTGATCCCGAAAGGGTACGTAGGCAGCCTCTCTGAGGTTCAGTCACAATAAAGGAAAAATCCAAAAATTCCCCACATATTGAAACTGGGGCAGAAGTTTTGTTTAATAATTCCGAGAGTTGTAAATATTTTTGAACCCTCGTGAGATTTTAAGCCTTTATACCTTTCTTTCTTAACCCATCCAAAAGCCACGTTACAGTCCAAAGAAAGACCTTCTGATCGATTCCGAAGTAATAACAAATACAACGAAGGAGGAGTGAAGTAGCGGATAGTACCCGTGGTACAGAAAACAAAATACAAAAAGGAAAAATGGAAAAAATAAAAATGAGAGAGTCTCATCAGTGAAAACCTTAACCGGCACTGTGAGGCGATTGTGAGTTTGAGAGAAATAAAATGAGAGAGTCTCATCAGTGAAAACCTTAACCGGCACTGTGAGGCGACTGTGAGATTGAGAGAATAAATGAGAGAGTCTTATTGGTGAAAACCTTTCGAGGCACCGTAGGGCGACAGTGAGGACTACCAGAAAAGAGAAAAGGTAACAAAAAAAAAAAAGTATCGGTTTGGGTCAAAGGCAATTCAAATCCAGAATAATGATTGGAACGAACTGGGTCAGAGTTTAAATACATGGCATGGTCAGCGGAATCAGCCAGCAAGTACCCAGATAAGTTCTATCATTCCCCCAAAAATACTCCTTACCTTCCTTTCATTTTTCTGCATTTCATTGTTTACCTTTTGAGAGCTAACTACCAGCTCCTGATAATGAAAGCTGAAACAACACTGGGTCAGAAAGAAGGAAGAGTTGGGAAGGAAATATGGCCAGAAGAAGAGAAAACAAAACAAAAATGGAAAAAATGAGAAAATACAAAAAGAGTTTGCAATGGACAAGCAGTTAAAAGTCATGCAGCATGAGAAAAGCAAAAACAAAGGAAGCAATAAGAAGCGGGGATGGCAGATGCCAGTTGCCAGCAGTTTATATCTAATAAGTTCTGTTTCATGCAGGAACAAATTGTCACTAATCACTTTAAAGTGAATGTGACCAATGTGGAGAAATAGAAAACGCAAAAGAGAAAGTTCGCCGAATAAGTGGAGAAATTCACAGGCAAGAGATAATTGGTAAAAGAAAATACCAAAAAGAGGAAGGTAATATCTTTTAAAATCCACTCCCCAGTCCTCAGGCTACGGGAATGTTTTTCTGCATCGCATTGCACGTTTAATTTCTGTTAGGTGCCCACCTTCGAATACGGGAATATTTTTCTGCATTCGCATTGCACGTTTAAATTCTGTTAGGTGCCCACCTTCTAATACGGGAATACTTTTCTGCATTCGCATTGCACGTTTAAATTCTGTTAGGTGCCCACCTTCTAATACGGGAATATTTTTCTGCATTCGCATTGCACGTTTAAATTCTGTTAGGTGGCCACCTTCAAATACGGGAATATTTTTCTGCATTTGCATTGCACGTTTAAATTCTGTTAGGTGCCCACCTTCTAATACGGGAATACTTTTCTGCATTCGCATTGCACGTTTAATTTTCAGTTAGGTGCCCACCTTCTAATACGGGAATATTTTTCTGCATTTGCATTGCACGTTTAAATTCCGTTAGGTGCCCACCTTCTAATACGGGAATACTTTCTGCATCGCATTGCACGTTTAATTTTCAGTTAGGTGCCCACCTTCTAATACGGGAATACTTTTCTGCATTTGCATTGCACGTTTAAATTCCGTTAGGCGCCCACCTTCTAATACGGGAATATTTTCTGCATTCACATTGCATGTTTAAATTCTGTTAGGCGCCCACCTTCTAATACGGGAATACTTTTCTGCATTGCATTGCACGTTTAATTTCTGTTAGGTGCCCACCTTCTAATACGGGAATATTTTTCTGCATTCGCATTGCACGTTTAAATTCCGTTAGGTGCCCACCTTCAAATACGGGAATACTTTTCTGCATCGCGTTGCACGTTTAATTTCTGTTAGGTGCCCACCTTCTAATACGGGAATATTTTTCTACATTGCATTACACGTTTAATTTCTGTTAGGTGCCCACCTTCTAATACGAGAATACTTTTCTGCATTCGCATTGCACGTTTAATTTCTGTTAGGTGCCCACCTTCTAATACGGGAATACTTTTCTGCATTCGCATTGCACGTTTAATTTCAGTTAGGCGCCCACCTTCAAATACGGGAATACTTTTCTGCACATCATGGTTTATATAGTTAAAAGCCCACACTAGGGCAGAAAAAGAAAAAGGTAGTTTGTTGTTTTGTTTTGAGCAGGTTCAGCTCGAGATCAAGAAAAAACAGAAAATCAACAAAAAGAGAGTCAACAAGAAAAGAAAAATCAACAAAAAAAAAGAGTGTCAGCATCAAAGAAAATCAACAAAAAGGAAGATTCTGCATCACCGGAAGGAGAAGAAGAGCAAAAGCTAGATTAGGAACAATTGTAATTGTAGGATCATAACTTAGAATAGCTTCTTCATTTTATATTTTTCCCCCCGGTGTAATAAGGAGTAAGTCAGCAGGTCTCAACAATGTCAATGCAACAGTGAGTCTGGTAGTTTTTAAACTGCCAGACCTTCCCGAACTACACTGACCTGATTCCTGTTTAGCCCAGGATATGTAGGCAACCTCTGAAGCAGGGTGCGGTCAAAGCTTTTCAAAATGCTTCACAATGGAATACTCGAACGGGTAAAAATTGTTCATAGTTGCTCACTTATCTTTGCACGGAAACTCTTCGTGTCCCCGAGCAAAGAGGGGCAGCTGTGAGCACGTGATTTTTACCCTATATTTGAGTTATTCCCATAAAAATTTAAAATAAATAAATTTTCCTTATTTTTACAATTTGTGTGTTAATTCATGTTAAATCATATAAAAAAAAATACTACAAAAAATATGCATTTTTTGCATTTAGAAAATTAGTTTCGCATTTAGTAGGTATTAATTCATTTTAGAACAATATAAAGAAAAAATCAAAAAAAAATTAAATTAAAAATGAGTACAAAAGCAAAAGAAATAAGAAGAAAACATATAACAAATAAAAGTGCCCGAAATTGGGCTTCTTATTTGAAATTCACCTGGCCCAAATCAAACCCATGACCCAACCCATTGGAGAAGCCTTCGGACCTTAGGGACACGGATTTACCGTGTCTCTACTCCCCCATTTTGAGCCAAGCATTGAAGGCTATTTCAGAGCAGAGCTCCTGGGCGGAAAATTCAGAGATTGGAGAGGCGAAAATCAGATGGGGAGAGAATTTTTGGGGGATTAGCCGCAATTACCATTCTGGAGGAGGCCGCCCCATGTCCCATCCTGATGTAATCAAAATAGAAACACACGCACACACATGCACATGGATTACAGATTCCAGATTTCATATGTGTTCTTAGGCTCTGCCATTTTATTATTATTTTTTTTTTCTTCTTTCCAGCTTTTGATTGACCACCCAGCACCTTTTCTTCAACAACAAAAGGCCCTAACGAAAATTCCCAAAAATGATTAGAGTGTTTTTAGCTTATTATTTCCATTTCTGTTTCGATTTTTCTTCACGGACTTTGACTGAAGTTCGGTTTCTGTGGTCGTTGTCGATTGGAGCTGAGGTGACGATTCAAAGTGGTTCGCGATTCCGTTCGAGATCGTCGGGTCCGTATTCCGGTTGTGGCCATTTTCTGGTGCGTTTTTGGTTCCTTACTCTGTTTTGATATGGTTGAAAGTATAATAAGAGTAGTAGAGGTTGAATTAGAGAGATTGATTTGGTAGTTGTACGAGATTTTGTGTACTGTTTATCGGCAAGTTTCTTTTTGTGAATTTGTTTTGTTTCATTTCTTCAATCTTGCCACAAATTCTCGATTAGAGTCAATCTTTGGTGTTATTGAGTCATTGACGTTGAGCTGTTAAGATGACTGATCAGATTTCTATGGCTGGCCACTAAAATAGATTCTGTGTAAATGTGCAATTCGCTTTCCTGAAGTCTGCGAGAGTCTTGGCTCATTAATCGTTTTCTTAAAAAGCTTGAAATTGGATTGCAATTGTTTGAATGTTTCTTTGACTGTATTGGGTCGCGATGTAATGTTGGGTCTGTTATTGATCTTAAATTTCCAGCATATGTCAATGCTAATGGGTGTGAGTGAGCAGTCAACTTTCATATTGTTCTTAAGTTTGGAATCGAAGGCATCTGCTTGGAGCCGTTTGGAATATAAAGTTTTTTCTATAGAAAGAGTATATTTGGACGGATTAATTTTGCACGTTTGGGGTTTAAGGTATCACTGTTCTTGCTGAATATCTTACACTACTCCTAATGTCATTAATTACAATTGCCTTATTAGTTCAGTAGTATTTCTCTGTCTTTGAGTCTTGCCTTTCTTAGAATAAATAGACAAATAAATAAACTATTCCTACTGTAGTTAAAAAGAATGACTGAAGAATAGCATAGGGAAAAAGAGTTGGTATAAGCTAAATTGAATATTTTCCAGCTTCAACAGAGATTGATGGGTCTTGGCCAATCCATAAAACCAAATTTTCAGTGTAGATCCATACAAGAGATATTGGCAAACAATAGAATAAAAGAAATATGACAGCAGCATAAGTAATAGTGTCAACTTTTTGATACTGCTTTGCTCCATAGGCTTGTCCACATAAAGTTTCTAGTCCACTTGCCATTCCAAAATGCACCAAGATTCAGATTCAAACAGCTTTTATTAATCAGAAAAATTAAAAGAGAAAAAGGAGATAGTAGCTACTAGCTAGCTTACAAGAATGGCAAAGCCAGTAACAGTGCAATAAGATGTGGCGATAGAGGCACTAGAGAGTGAGAGTTCATTTAAGTGACCTAACATAATCATTGGTGCATAACGTAAGAGATATTGGCACATCGTCCCAACTATCATAGGAATTGCTATGCGACTCACTTCTTTTACCTCTTCTTTAAACACCACCCTTTTGCTCATCTTCTATATTCAATGGCCTTGCAATAGCCTAATTAAGAATATTTAGACAAATTAGATTTGAGGCGCGCCATATTAAGCAAAAACATAGCTTATGGCCCTCATGAGTTAGTTTGAATTCTTTTTTAAGTTGAATAATTTAAGGTGTGCCATGCCTAACAAAAACGACAACTGCGTGGCCCTCGTTGTAATTAACTTTAACTCAACCTTAGAATTCGAGGCGTGCCATTTAGCAAATTTCATGGCCCTCGCAAAGCACAACACGATAGACTCTTTAAGCACGGCTTTAATAAAATTACTTTTCCTAAATACGGGTGCGCATTTATGTGACCCAAGTCTTACTCTCGGCGAAACTGAAATACATTAAAGTCACAGGCGTACCGGTTGCGGTGTGATTTGAAATGTGTTTTCGTAACGTCGCAATTCTCCTAAAATTGAAAAGCGGAACATTAGAAGAACCTAATTAAAATATATAAAGAAATCAGATAAAAGCAAAAATTGCAGTTGAGCGACTGTGCTAAAATCACGGAATCCGGGAGTGCCTAACACCTTCTCCCGGGTTAACAGAATTCCTTATCCAGGTTTCTAGTTTCGCAGACTGTATACATAGTCATAAATTTCCTCGGTTCGGGATTAAACCGGTGACTTGGGACACCATTATTTTCCCAAGTGGCGACTCTGAAAAAATTAAATAAATTGATCCCGTTCCGACTGTCCTTTAAGTGGAAAAACTCCTTCACTGATTATTATTATATCCCTTCTCGGGGTGTAGTAGTAAACAGCGGCACATTTACGTTTTTACGATATGTGTGTGGTAAAAAGGAGGTGTGACAGCCGCTTCTACGATGTCTAGGGTTGCTTCTGCTATCGCGTTTCTACGCCTCTACAACCGCTTTTGCAAATCCTCCCCAGCCAGCCTTCCCTAGGTTGCTTCTGCAACCAGCTTCATGTTTCTGCAAGCATGCACCTGCGGTCCCTTATGCACAGGTGCGAAGACTTCAGTAACTAAAAATTTTAGCAACGTCAACAAGGCTCTAATCGATCTGAACCCCGTCCGAAACTTATCCGATTCACTCGGGACCTTATCTGAATATATCAATAAGTCCCGTAACATAGCACGAACCTATATGAAGTCTCAAATCACATAAAACAGTGTCGAAATTATAAATTGCACCTCGAATCGAACTTGTGAATTTTGAAACATTCCAATTTACAAAACTCGTGCTAAAATATATCATATCAACCCGGAATGAAGCCAAATTTTCTACACAATACCCAAATGGAATAACGAAGCTATTCAAATCCCTGGTACCACAATTCGAAACTGATATCATCAAAATCAACTCTTAGTCAAACTTATAAATTTTCTAAATCTTCAAATTTTCAACTTTCACCACTTAGTGATAAATCCTTCAACAAATACCCAATCGAAAATTCGAGCATACGCCCGAGTCCAAAATCAATATCTAGACCTAACAGAACCATCAAAACTCCAATTCGAGGTCAAATACTAAAAAGTTAAACTTGATAAACTCTTCCAACTTAAATCTTCAATCATGAAGTTCATTGTTCCAAATCAATTCTGAATAACTTGAAAACTGAAATAAATGATTTACGTAGGTCATAATACATCATAAGAATATACTCGAGCCCTCAAACTACCGAGTGAAGTGAAAATACTCAAAGCGATCGGTCGGATCGTTATATGAGGGTAGGGTGGTGTCACGACCTGGATTTTTCCCCAATATCGGGATCGTGATGGCGCCTACTCGTGGTAGCTAGGCAAGCCACCGTATTCATACTATCCTATTTTTAACACAATTTTAATTAAATAAATGCGGAATACTTTATCGAAATGGAAATAACTAATTACAAAGTGAAAGGCATACTGAAATCCTCTACCCAAGACGTGGAGTCACCAACTCACAAACTACTATGGAATACTACACATAAAAGTCTGAAGGAAATATAACATAATTCTGTTTGTCTCGGAACAATGAGACTACAGCTATTAACATAAATAAAGAAAGAGACGCCGGGCTTGCGGACGTCTGCAAGCTACCTCGGTCTCAAATGTGATCAACTCCCACGCAATCGATTTACTGCTGCTGCTGCTCCTGATCGTAACTTGGACCTGTGCAAAAACGCACCGAAGTGTAGCATCAGCACAACCGACCCCATGTGCTGGTAAGTGTCTGGCCTATCCCGGCGAAGTAGTGACAAGCCTAGGACCAGACACTCACATAAACCTGTGCAATTCAATATATATATGTGTGTACCACAAAATAACAAGAAATAATCAAGTAATAACACAATAAGGAACATCTTAAAGAATTCAACAATTAACCACAGTTAATAATTTCACAAAGAAAACAAAGTATAATGTAAACACGAATTATATCACTTCAAGAAATAGCAAGCAATTGCACGGCATCACCCTTCGTGCTTTTACTCTCATCCTCACCAAATAAACAAATAAAGTACACGCATCACCCTTCGTGCTTTTACTCTCATCCTCACCAAACAAACAAATAAAGTACACGGCATCACCCTTCGTGCTTTTACTCTCATCCTCACATCCATAGTATGGCATGATCCTTCGTACATGGTTCAATAACAGGGCACGGCATGATCCTTCGTGCATAATCAATAAATAAACATGGCACGGCATTAACCTTCGTGCATAAATAAATAAACATGGCACGGCATCACCCTTCGTGCATTATCACTCTTCCTCACCCAAATAACAATCACGAGTTAAGGGCAGAGAAAGAAACAACAATTCATAAATCGTCCCATCAAGGGCGATCAATAATTATCTTCACAACAAGTCCCAACAAGGGAGAACAATAACGATTCACCTGTAATATATCTCAAAATATCATTTTTCAACGACTCACGGTCATACTAGACGCCAATGTATGGATGCTCGTCACCACAGCCCATACACCGCACTCGATCACATAACACATAACACATAATCCTATTCCCTCAAGCTAGGATAGAACAAACACTTACCTCGAATGCTTATGAACAATTCACCCCGTGGAAATGTCTTTTCCTTTTGAATTTGACTCCAATCCAATCGTATCTATACACAATTGATTTAATATCATCAATTCTACTTAACAACCTAGTTCATATTGCTAAATATGGTTTTTACAACATTCTGCCCGGAATAGTAAAAATCGACCCCGAGCCCACATAATCGAAACTCAAGTTTCGAACCAAAATAATTTCACCCAATCTTCCATGAGTTCAAATATACAATTTGTTCTTAAGTTCGACTCCAAAACGAGGTCTAAATTGCAAATTCTTTGAAAGCCCTAACTATACCCATTTCTCAAATTTTCAACCAATTTATACATGTTTAAGCCTAAGGATTTGATTGATGTTGATGAAAAACGAAGAAAACGAGTTAACAATACTTACCCAATGAACTTTGATGAAGAAAAGCCTCAAAAATCGCCTAAAACGCCGTGGAGAAGGGGTTTGAACAGAAATGGGATTTTTATCCCGTTTCTGTTCTGTTTTCTGTCTTAAATTCACTGGGCGAAATTTTGTTCTACGCGATCGCGTGAATTGGGTCGCGATCGCGGAAGGCAAATATTCAACACTACGCGATCGCGTGGACAATGCTGCGATCGCGTAGAAGAATTTCGCTGGGTGGCTCATTTGTACTACGCGATCGCGTAAAAGGGGTCGCGATCGCGGTGAAGGAAAACGGAAAGCTACGCGATCGCGTGCAGACGGCTGCGATCGCGTTGAAGAAAGACGTAAAGCTTCGCGATCGCGTGAAGACAGCCGCGATCGCGTTGAGTAACGTGACAAGGCAGTGCGATCGCGTGGAAAAGTCCGCGATCGCGTAGGGTAAAATGTCTGTGTAAAAATTGCAGAAAATCTGCCAGTTTTCTAAGTCCAAAAACACCCCGAACCACCTCCGAAACACTCCCGAGCCCTCGGGCTCCAAACCAAATATGTACACTAACTCAAAAACATCATACGAACTTGCTCGCGCGATCAAATCGCTAAAATAACATCAAAATCAATGAATTGAGCCTTAAAACTCAAGAATTCTTTAAAATTCCATAATTTCCAAACTTTCCAATTTAAGGCCGAAACACGTCAAACGACGTCCGTTTTCAACCAAACTTTACAGGAAGCGCTTAACCAATATATATGACCTGTACCGGGCGTCGGAACCAAAATACGAGCCCGATACCAGTACTTTTTAATAAAAAATCAGTTTCATTTTCCTTAAACATTTTCAGAAAACAATTTAACAGAAAAATTCTTTTATCGGGGTTCTAGACCTCGGATTTCAATTCCGGACATATGCCCAAGTTCCATATTTTTCTACGGATTTTCCTGAAATAGTCAAATCACGGATCCGGGTCCGTTTACCAAAAATGTTGACCAAAGTCAACCATATCAATATTAATATCAAAATTCTTCTACTTTTTCACATATTTCACATATTTCAACATAAATCTTTTCCAGCTTTGTGCCCGGACTGTGCACGCAAATCGAGGCAACTATAAATGAGGTTTTCAAGACCTCAAAAGCTCGGAATGATTAAATAAACAAGTGATGACCCTTTGGGTCGTCACAATCTCCACCTCTAAAACAACCGTTCGTCCTCGAACGGACAAAAGAAAGAAGTACCGAGTCAGGAAACAAGTGTGGGTAACGGCTCCGCATATCAGACTCGGACTCCCAGGTCGATGCCTCAGGAGGCTGACCTCTCCACTGAACACGCACAGAAGGATAACTCTTCGACCTCAACTGTCGAACCTGCCGGTCTAGAATGGCTACCGGCTCCTCCTCGTAAGATAGATCATTGTCCAATTGGACAGTACCGAAGTCTAACACATGTGTGGGATCGCCGTGGTATCTCCGAAGCATAGATACATGAAAAACTGGATGCACGGCTGATAAGCTAGGCGGCAAAGCTAATTTGTAAGCCACCCCTCCCACTTTGTCTAGAATCTCAAATGGACCAATATACCTAGGGCTGAGCTTGCCCTTCTTCCCAAACCTCATCACGCCCTTCATAGGCGACACTCGGAGCAATACTCGTTCACCAACCATGAAATCTACATCTCGAACCTTACGATCCGCATAAGTCTTCTGCTTGGACTGAGCTGAACGCAATCTCTCCTGAATAGTCTTGACCTTATCCAAGGCCTCCTGAACTAAGTCTGTACCCAACAACCGAGCCTCTCCCGGTTCAAACCATCCTACTGGTGATCGACATCGCCTACCATACAACGCCTCATACGGAGCCATCTGGATGCTAGATTGGTAACTGTTATTGTAGGCGAACTCTGCTAATGGTAGAAACTGATCCCACGAGCCTCCGAAATCAATAACACAGGCTCGAAGCATGTCCTCAAGAATCCGAATAGTCCTCTCGGACTGGCCATCCGTTTGAGGATGAAATGCTGTACTCAACTAAACCTTGGGTGCCTAACTCCCGCTGAACCGCTCTCCGGAACCGCGAGGTAAGCTGCGTACCCCGATCGGAGATAATAGATACGGGCACCCCACGGAGATGAACAATCTCCCTAATGTAAACCTCCGCTAACCTCTCCGACGAGTAGGAGACAGATATTGGAATAAAGTGTGCTGACTTGGTCAGCCTATCAACAATGGCCCAAATAGCATCAAATTTCCTGCGAGTCAAAGGAAGTCTAGTAACGAAATCCATAGTGATCCGTTCCCATTTCGACTCGGGAATCTCAATCCTCTGGAATACACCACCAGGCCTCTGGTGCTCATATTTCACCTGCTGATAATTTAGACACCGAGCAACATATGCAACGATATCTTTCTTCATTCTGCGCCACCAATAGTGCTGCCGCAAATACTGGTACATCTTCGCGGTGCCCGGGTGAATGGAATACCGCGAATTGTGGGCCTCCACTAAGATCAACTCTCGAATCCCTTCGACATTGGGCACACAAACTCGACCCTGCAATTTCAATACCCCATCATCATCTAGATTTACCTGTGTGGCACCTCCCCGCTGTATCGTATCTCTCAAATCATGCAAATGAGGATCATCAAATTGCCTCTCACGGATACGCTCTAATAAAGAAGAACGAGCGACCGTGCAGGATAACACCCTGCTAGGCTCAGAAATGTCTAATCTCACGAACCGGTTGGCTAAGGCCTGGACATCTAGAGCTAATGGTCTCTGATTGACCGGAATATATGCAAGACTACCCATGCTGGCATACTTTCTACTCAATGCATCGGCCACCACATTGGCCTTACCCGGGTGATATAATATAGTAACATCATAGTCTTTTAGCAACTCTAACCATCTTCGCTGTCGTAGATTCAACTCCTTCTGTTTGAACAAGTACTGTAGGCTTTTGTGATCAGTGTACACCTCACATGTCACACCATATAGATAATGCCTCCAGATCTTTAAGGCATGAACCACTGCTGCTAACTCAAGATCATGAACTGGATAATTCTTCTCATGTATCTTTAACCGCCTCGAAGCATAAGCGATAACCTTACCATCCTGCATCAATACCGCTCCAAGCCCTGTACGAGATGCGTCACAATAAACTGTATAAGGCCCTGTACTTGTAGGTAGTACCAACACCGGTGCGGTGGTCAAGGCTGTCTTGAGCTTCTGAAAGCTCGCCTCACACTCCTCTGACCACTGAAACTTGACACCCTTCTGGGTCAACCTGGTCATCGGGGCTGCAATAGAAGAAAACGCCTCTACAAAACGACGGTAGTAACCTGCTAATCCCAAGAAACTCCGGATCTCGGTCACTGAAGCTGGTCGAGGCCAATTCTGGACTGCTTCAATCTTCTTTGGGTCTACTTGAATACCTTCCACCGATACAATGTGACCCAGAAATGCTACCGAACTCAGCCAGAACTCACATTTAGAAAATTTGGCATATAGTTGGTTATCTTTCAGAGTCTGAAGAACCACTCTGAGGTGCTGCTCGTGCTCTTCCTGGCTGCGGGAGTACACCAGGATGTCATCTATGAAGACTATCACGAACAGATCTAAGTAAGGCCTGAATACTCGATTCATCAACTCCATGAATGCTGCCGGGGCATTGGTCAACCCGAAGGACATGACCAAGAACTCATAATGCCCATATCTAGAGCGAAAGGCTGTCTTAGGAATGTCAGCCGCCCTGATCTTCAGCTGATGGTAGCCTGACCTCAAGTCTATCTTAGAGAATACCCTCGCTCCCCGGAGCTGGTCAAACAAATCATCAATCCTCGGCAGTGGATATTTATTTTTGATAGTCACCTTGTTTAACTGCCGGTAATCAATACACATCCGCATCGAGCCATCCTTCTTCTTTACAAATAACACAGGTGCTCCCCAGGGGGAAACACTGGGCCTGATAAAGCCCTTCTTAAGAAGGTCCTGCAACTGATCTTTCAACTCTTTTAGTTCCGGTGGGGCCATACGATAGGGTGGAATAGAGATGGGCTGGGTACCCGGTGCCAGATCAATACAGAAATCAATATCCCTGTCGGGTGGCATGCCCGGCAGGTCTGAAGGAAAAACCTCCAGAAACTCCCGTGCAATAGGGACCGACTCAATGGAAGGAACTTCTGCGCCGGAATCACGAACATAAGCCAAATAAGCTAGACACCCCTTCTCGACCATACGTCGAGCCTTAACATAAGAAATAACGGTGCGAACGGAGTGGCTTGAGGTACCCTTCCACTCTAATCGGGGTGATTCTGGCAAGGCTAAGGTGACAGTCTTAGCATGACAATCAAGAATAGCATGGTATGGGGACAACCAGTCCATCCCCAATATGACATCAAAATCTACCATATCCAAGAGCAACGGATCAACACGGGTCTCAAGACCCCCAAATATAACTACGCACGAACGATGCACCCGATCGACTACAATGGAGTCACCCACCGGTGTAGCCACATAAACTGGAATATCCAGAGCATAGCTGGGCACGACCAAATATGGTGCAAAGTAGGAAGACACATATGAATATGTAGATCCAGGGTCAAATAATACTGAAGCACCTCTGCCACACACGAGAATAGTACCTGTAATCACGGCATCTGATGCCTCTGCCTCTGGCCTGGCTGGTAAAGCATAGAATCGGGGATCTGCACCTCCCCTCTGAGCTGCGTCTCTAGGACGACCATCAACTGGCTGACCTCTACCTCTCGCCGGACGGTCTCCACCTCTACGGTCTCGACCTCCACCTCTATAATCTCTACCCCCGCCTCCGGCTGGCTGGGCAGGCTGAGGTCAGCTGGGGCCTGAATCATAGGACGAGGACCTCGCTGCTGAGAGTTGCCCGCTGCTAGAGGGCAATTTCTGATAAAATGACCTGGGTCGCCACAACCGTAGCAACTCTTAGACTGATAGGGCTGCTGGCCCTGACGACCCGAATGGCCTCCACGAACACTCTGAAGAGGCTGAGCATTAATAAGAGACTGGTCTGAATAATGCCCCCGAGAACCACGATCACCTGATCCACCCTGTGAAGCCTGAAGGGCGGAATGAAAAGGCCTGGAGGACTGGCCTCTATCAAAGGATTCTCTGCTACCAGAGGAAGAACCACCAAATCTACCTGAATGACGAGGCCTCTTATCCGAAGAATAACCGCCTCCCCTAGCAAGAGCCATCTCAACTCTGCGTGCTGCATTGGCTGCCTCCTGAAATGATATGTCACTCCCCACACCCATAGCCATCTGGAGTCTAATCGGATGATTAAGCCCATCTATAAACTTGCGGACCCTCTCCCGCTCAGTGGGAAGTATCACTACTGCATGACGAGCCAAGTCGATAAACCTCGTCTCATACTGTGTAACTGTCATAGTGCCCTGATGGAGGCGCTCAAACTGCCTCCGAAGTAAATCCCGCCGAGTAGTAGGGAGAAACTTCTCCATAAATAGTTCCGCAAACTGGTCCCATGATAGAGTTGGGGACCCTGCTGGTCGAGTCAGGCAATAATCTCTCCACCAAGTCTTGGCGGATCCTGCAAGTCTGAAGGTACCGAAATCAACTCCGTTTGTCTCCACGATCCCCATAGTCTTGAGAATCTCATGGCAACTGAATAAAAAGTCCTGAGGATCCTCTGATGCGGCTCCACTGAAAGTAGTGGTAAATAGCTTGGAGAACCGATCAAGCCTCCATAACGAATAAGAACTCATGGCCGTTCCATCACCGGCATGAGCTGTGGTACCTGACTGAGTAGCCACAGCTGGCTGGATTACTGGTGCCTGAGGCTGAGGAGCTACTGGCTCTGGAGTATGAGCGATAGGAGTCCGGGCCCCTCCTCCAGCCTGAGAAGTAGCTGGGGCAACTGATAATAGACCCGCTCTGGCAATGCTATCCATAAATCCCGCTATTCTGACCAAAGCATCCCGGAGATCCGGGGTAATCAAAGCCTCTCCCGGGACCTGAGCTGGGCCCACTGGAGCTGCTGGAATCGGAACCTCCTCGTCAATCTCAATATGGGGCTCCACCTCCGGGGTAGCTGCCTGGGGCTGAGCTCTACCCCTACCACGGCCTCTGATACGGCCTCGACCCCTGCCCCTCACAGGAGCTGTCTGGGGCTCAGGCTGCTGGTCAGCGGACGAAGAAGTGCGTGTCCTTACCATCTGCGAAAGGACAGAATAGAAATTCAATCAGCAATTGAGGATCAAGTAGCACGACAAGAAAGAACAAATGAGAGACTTTTTCCTAACTCAATAGACTCTGAAGGACAAGTACAGACGTCTCCGTACCTACCTCTCAAACTCTACTAAGCTTGTTCGTGAGTGGTGAGACCTATGTAACCTAGAGCTCTGATACCAACTTGTCACGACCCGGATTTTTCCCCCAATATCGGGATCGTGATGGCGCCTACTCGTGGTAGCTAGGCAAGCCACCGTATTCATACTATCCTATTTTTAACACAATTTTAATTAAATAAATGCGGAATACTTTATCAAAATGGAAATAATAAATCACAAGGTAAAAATCATACCGAAATCCTCTACCCAAGACTTGGAGTCACCAACTCACAAACTACTATGGAATACTACACATAAAAGTCTGAAGGAAATATAACATAATTCTGTTTGTCTCGGAACAATGAGACTACAGCTATTAACATAAATAAAGAAAGAGACGTCGGGCTTGCGGACGTCTGCAAGCTACCTCGGTCTCAATGTGATCAACTCCCACGCAATCTATTTACTACTGCTGCTGCTCCTGATCGTAACCTGGACCTGTGCAAAAACGCACAGAAGTGTAGCATCAGCACAACCGACCCCCGGCGAAGTAGTGACAAGCCTAGGACCAGACACTCACATAAACCTGTGCAATTCAATATATATATATGTGTACCACAAAATAACAAGAAATAATCAAGTAATAACACAATAAGGAACATCTTAAAGAATTCAACAATTAACCACAGTTAATAATTTCACAAAGAAAACAAAGTATAATGTAAACACGAATTATATCACTTCAAGAAATAGCAAGCAATTGCACGGCATCACCCTTCGTGCTTTTACTCTCATCCTCACCAAATAAACAAATAAAGTACACGGCATCACCCTTCGTGCTTTTACTCTCATCCTCACCAAACAAACAAATAAAGTACACGGCATCACCCTTCGTGCTTTTACTCTCATCCTCACATCCATAGTACGGCATGATCCTTCGTACATGGTTCAATAACAGGGCACGGCATGATCCTTCGTGCATAATCAATAAATAAACATGGCACGGCATTAACCTTCGTGCATAAATAAATAAACATGGCACGGCATCACCCTTCGTGCATTATCACTCTTCCTCACCCAAATAACAATCACGGTTAAGGGCAGAGAAAGAAACAACAATTCATAAATCGTCCCATCAAGGGCAATCAATAATTATCTTCACAACAAGTCCCAACAAGGGAGAACAATAACGATTCACCTGTAATATATCTCAAAATATCATTTTTCAACGACTCACGGTCATACTAGACGCCAATGTATGGATGCTCGTCACCACAGCCCATACACCGCACTCGATCACATAACACATAACACATAATCCTATTCCCTCAAGCTAGGATAGAACAAACACTTACCTCGAATGCTTATGAACAATTCACCCCGTGGAAATGTCTTTTCCTTTTGAATTTGACTCCAATCCAATCGTATCTATACACAATTGATTTAATATCATCAATTCTACTTAACAACCTAGTTCATATTGCTAAATATGGTTTTTACAACATTCTGCCCGGAATAGTAAAAACCGACCCCGAGCCCACATAATCGAAACTCAAGTTTCGAACCAAAATAATTTCACCCAATCTTCCATGAGTTCAAATATACAATTTGTTCTTAAGTTCGACTCCAAAACGAGGTCTAAATCGCAAATTCTTTGAAAGCCCTAACTATACCCATTTCTCAAATTTTCAACCAATTTATACATGTTTAAGCCTAAGGATTTGATTGATGTTGATGAAAAACGAAGAAAACGAGTTAACAATACTTACCCAATGAACTTTGATGAAGAAAAGCCTCAAAAATCGCCTAAAACGCCGTGGAGAAGGGGTTTGAACAGAAATGGGATTTTTATCCCGTTTCTGTTCTGTTTTCTGTCTTAAATTCACTGGGCGAAATTTTGTTCTACGCGATCGCGTGAATTGGGTCGCGATCGCGGAAGGCAAATATTCAACACTACGCGATCGCGTGGACAATGCTGCGATCGCGTAGAAGAATTTCGCTGGGTGGCTCATTTGTACTACGCGATCGCGTTGAAGGAAAACGGAAAGATACGCGATCGCGTGCAGACGGCTGCGATCGCGTTGAAGAAAGACGTAAAGCTTCGCGATCGCGTGAAGACAGCCGCGATCGCGTTGAGTAACGTGATAAGGCAGTGCGATCGCGTGAACAAGGCCGCGATCGCGTAGAGTAAAATGTCTGTGTAAAAATTGCAGAAAATCTGCCAGTTTTCTAAGTCCAAAAACACCCCGAACCACCTCCGAAACACTCCCGAGCCCTCGGGGCTCCAAACCAAATATGTACACTAACTCAAAAACATCATACGAACTTTCTCGCGCGATCAAATCGCTAAAATAACATCAAAATCAATGAATTGAGCCTTAAAACTCAAGAATTCTTTAAAATTCCATAATTTCCAAACTTTCCAATTTAAGGCCGAAACACGTCAAACGACGTCCGTTTTCAACCAAACTTTACAGGAAGCGCTTAACCAATATATATGACCTGTACCGGGCGTCGGAACCAAAATACGAGCCCGATACCAGTACTTTTTAATAAAAAATCAGTTTCATTTTCCTTAAACATTTTCAGAAAACAATTTAACAGAAAAATTCTTTTACCGGGGTTCTAGACCTCGGATTTCAATTCCGGACATATGCCCAAGTTCCATATTTTTCTACGGATTTTCTAAAATAGTCAAATCACGGATCCGGGTCCGTTTACCAAAAATGTTGACCAAAGTCAACCATATCAATATTAATATCAAAATTCTTCTACTTTTTCACATATTTCACATATTTCAACATAAATCTTTTCCAACTTTGTGCCCGGACTGTGCACGCAAATTGAGGCAACTATAAATGAGGTTTTCAAGACCTCAAAAGCTCGGAATGATTAAATAAACAAGTGATGACCCTTTGGGTCGTCACAGGTGGGCTAGGCGAAAGAGAAGAAGTATGTACGATGACAGAAATGAGACACTTCGTTGTTATTATTGATTTTTTTATTTTGTCAACAGAAATTTTGAAAGAAAAGCTCCACAATTTTCAAGTTTACTCCCCATAATTTTGAAGCACATAGAAGTTATGGCCCAATAGGTCATTCCCAATTTTAGCCTTCATTTATGTGTTCTGAAGTTTCGAATAGATTCGTATCCTTTCTCAATTTGCATCCATAGTCTATATTTTTTTTTCGAAATTTTTTTTGTGAAAAACTACAGAAAATGTAAAATTTTATCTTAAAACTCATTTGAGTTGACTACTCTCAATGATTTGTGTAAACGGACCTGAATCCGTATTTTGATGGTCTCCGTGGGTCCGTATCATGATTTGGGACTTGGGTGTATGCCTGAATCTAATTCGAAAGTGACTAACTTGATTTAATGTAATTTGTTGAAAACTAGAAATTTAAAGGTTTAAAGAATTCCTAAGTTTGATCGTACGTTGACTTTATTGCAACCGGGTTAGCATTTTGTTTTGGAACTTGGTATAGGTTTATTTCAGTATTTATGACTTAACTATAAATTTTGGTGCAAAACGGAGTTGACTTGATGTGATTCGGACGTCAAGTTGAAAATTTGAATGTTCTTAAGTTTCTTTGACAAATTTATTTATTTTGGTGTTCGATTGATAGTTCTATGTGTTATTTTGGTATTTTTATCATGTGAGTGAGTTCGTATGATCTTATTACACTTGTGCGCATGTTTGGTTTGGAGCTCTGAGGTCTCAAGTGAGTTTCAGACGCGTTCTGGAGAGCTCATGGGAGATCAGATTTTTGTTGGTGCTTAGATCTCACATTTGCGAGAAACTAGTCGCATTTGCGAGCTTCATGCTCACATTCACAAAGAGCATAGAAGCCTAAATGAAAAATCCTTATTGCATTTGCTAAGATGGCCTAGCCTGGGTGTTGGTCGCAATTGTGATCACTAAGTCGCTTTTGCGACATGTCCAAGTTCGCATTTGCGAATAATTCATCGCAAATGCGATGAAAGCATAGATGGGAGTTCTTCGCAATTGTGATAGTTTTATCGCATTTGTGGGTTTTGCAATTATGAACCCCAAGTCGCAATTGCGACATATGTACATGGACAAAAAGCTGAGAATGCGGGATTTAGCTCATTTTTCACAAACTCTCTACCCTAAACACCCTAAAGGCAATTTTTCCAAGAGGTTTTCTTCCTAAATAAATTGGGTAAGCAACTTTAATCTATTTTTTTCAATTATCCATTAATTTTAAAATGTTTTCAATGTTAAATCTAGGATTTTCATGGTAGAAATTAGGGATTTAGGTAGAATTAGAGATTTTTGTAAATTTGGGATTTAGACCTCAAATTGAGGTTGGATTTCGAAACAAATTACATAAACGAGAACATGGTGAATGGGTAATCAGGTTTTAGTCTGAATCTCAGGTTTTGACCAAGACGGCCCAATTGATTTTTTGAGAAAAGTGTAAAGATCTTAACTTTATGTATTGTAATTGATTCTCTAGAATTATATATTAATATTAAGTCGATTTTAGTTAGATTCAGTTAGTTCGGAGGTGAATTTTAGAGGAAAGGCACTGATTGAGCTATGATTTGCTTGCGTAGCAAGGTAAATATTGTGTCTAACCTTGATTTGAGGGAATTAGGAACCCTTGAACTACTATGTGAATTTCATGTGTAGCGGCGTATATGCGAGGTGACGAGTGTATATACGCCGCCGAAGTAATTGTTTCATGCTTTTCCGTATTTCATTAATTATTTTATTCCATGTCTTAACTTTTGCATGTTTTAAATTGCTTCATATGCCTTAACTTGCTACTTGTCACTTATTATTCTCGTATTAGAATGTATGTGTCTCCCATTCTTCCATATTCTTTAATCGTAGCAATTCTTGAGAATTGAGTTATGGAGTTGATTTCATTTATTGACTTTTTTTATGGATCAGGTTTCAGACTACAACGGGTGGAATAAGGAAAGATTGATATTGATATGGTGGGATCGAGTTGCACGCCGCAACATATTTTATATGTGATTTTGATATGGTGAAATAAGGGAGGATTATGATACTGATTCTAATTATATGGTGAGATCGAGTTGCGCACCGCAACAAATTTTACTTGTTATCTTAATATTAAAAAGGTGAAATAAGGGAGGATATTGAGCTATACGGTGGGATCGGGTTTCGCCACAACGGATTGTGCATTTTGTATTCATTGTTATATTGTGTTACTTTTAGTATTTTCATCCTAGATTTGTAGGATCGAGGTTTCTGCTTTTACTGGTTTCGAGGATTGAGTTTATTTTCATTAGTTAACCGCCTTACTTTCCTACGTTCCCTTCCTGTTATTATTACTATTATACTACGTACAAGTTATTGTAACTGACCGCCTTAGCCTCGTCACCACTTCTTTGAGGTTAGGCTCGTACTTACAGAGTACATGGAGTCAGTTATACTTATACTACACTCCGTACTTCTTATGCAAATTTTGGAGTCGGTCCTAGCGACGGTCTGTAGATTGCTCGGATTGATTGTCTAACGGAGACTTAAGGTACAACTGCTCGGTGTTTGCAGCTTGAAGTCCCATTCTACCTTATCCTAGCTGTTTATTTCATTTCAGACAATTTTACTTTCATTCAGACCATTACATGCATTACTCCAGTCCCACGTGCACTTGTGACACGAGTTCTAAGATTTGTGTTTAAATATCATGTTATTATGATTTTCTCACTCTATTTCAGTTTTATTCAGTTTCTCATTATCATTTAACCGAATTATTAAAAATGGCTAAAACTATTCTAACATTTGCTTGCCTAGCAAATAAAATGTTATACGTCATCACGGTTCCGTGGGTATAAATTTTGGGACGTGATAATATTTATCCACAAATTGTGATAGATCACTAGAATATGTTAGCATTATGGCTAAAATTTAGGTAATCGTCATATTTACTGGTGCTTCAAAATTCTGACGCTGGAAATTCTAGTGATCCTCAAGATTTTGGTGCTTCAAAATTCTGGCGAGTGCTTCGAAATTCTTGGGAGCATGTTTTAAAATTCTGATACGGGACTATTTTTCTAAATTTTTTATTAATAAGGTCAAAATATAAACAGTGATTTAAAAAGGTTCATCCAACGTAATTTTATACAACCTGAATTAAGGAGGCTACTAGAGAAAATTGAAAAAGTGTCACAAAATTATGCATAATAAAATGGAAAATGTTATAAAAATATATGGAACTTGCTCACCAGTAATCTTTGTTAAACTTCCATGACAATAATATTCCAAATTGCTGGAATCTGTAGCATTTTCCATAGCAGTAACATGGTTATCCAATGAGAGTTATTGAAATTGGAAGAGTCCAGAAAGGAATAGATACTGAGCTCTCACAACTCAACTCTCTCTCTCTGATCTACTACTGTAGCACATGGAATCACTGCTAATTAAACCACCCCTTCCACCGGAACTGCCGGACAAGCCAACCCAAATGGAGGTAGAAGTTCCAAAATAAAGCTATAAGGAAGCACTCCTTGATAAGCACGATTTCAACCAAGGAATCTACTATGACATGAAAAACCAGTCCACCCCAGAAGGGTGTAAGGGAAAACACATTGAAGGCCCAATCCTCTATCTCTAGAAGACAAAGAAAGGTTATATAAGCCATGAAAATTCTCAGTTATTATCAAAATATTAAAAAGGAAGATGCCTCATCACATACTGCGCTCTAAATTAAATGATCTATGGATACCATCCAAATAGTTAATCTTGATTGACCTAGGGTGAGATTTCTTCATAATAAATTTAATCTGGAGGAGAGTATGGTGAAGGCACTTCACCAAGATCCATGGTTCATAGGTGGTCACTTTCTTTCAGTCAGGAAATGGGAACCAAAGTTTGTCCCACAAGAAGCATCGCTCACCTCCACTGCCATCTGGATAAGGCTACCCCAATTCCCCACAGAATTCTATGATAAAGTAATCTTAGAAAAAGTTGGGAGAAAGCTTGGTAAACTTTTAAAAATTGATCAATGTACATCTTCCACACTTAGAAAGAGATATGCACGCATTTGTATTCAAGTTTCATTGGAGACTCCAGTGGAAACCTTAGTCATTATCGGTAACCACAAACAAGCAGTTATCTACGAAGGGGAAGGAACTCTTAGTACAAGTTGTGGAGGAATAGGGCACACAATACTGACATGCACTTACAACAAAAGCCAAGCACCGACAACCAACAACCAACAACTTCACTACCATAAAGAACCAAATACAGAGGAGAGTCAATGAAAAACAATAACTTTTCAAAGGAGACGGAGACAGGGTCAACCAAAACCACACCCAAATGCGGAAGGGTGGCCCAGAAGGAAGTTCACCAACATGCAGGCGGAGGCAAGCCAGGTAAATAAACACGAAGAGTTTCCAGGTAATCCTCCACTACCCAAAATATTTAGATTTAACGGCCATAACCAAACAAACAACTATCAGAAAAGAATTAATCAAAGGCATCAAGGCCTAACTAGAAAAGACAATAGTGGCCCAAAAGGGTCAAGGCACGTGCGTGACCCAAACCCAAATGATACGCAGAACATGGGATCCAAAAGGAAAGCAAGGCTCAGCAATGATGACCCCACCTTTAGCACTCATCATCCCAAAATGCAAGTGGGATCCAGCCCATTGGCTGATGCCCCAATTATCGCCTCTGACTTTGTGCCTAATGGGTCATACACATGCAGCAATTAGGTCCGGAAAAATTAGGCCCCAAAACCTATGCCACCCCTACCACGTCTATTGAGAACACCTCTAATGGTGGTATCCCAAAAGACAGAGATGGAAATCGATTGCCCTACCTGCAACTCCTCCCTTAAGTGATTGAAAAGACCCCAAATGTCACATTCGTAACATCCATAATTAATAACCAGCAAAATCCCTAGTCCCAAAACAAGGCACCCCATCTACTTTCCAAGATGTGACACTGGAAAGATTTATGATGGGAAATCAAACACATTCCCATAATCCATTTCTTCCCCGTTCCATCAAAGCCAAAAACCCCCAAAATGGCAAAAAATCTGACTCCAGCCATCATCACCACCCTCCCACTCCCACCGAACCACCAACCGGCCTTCTGGATGGAGGTGGCTCTACACGGACATGGGCTTTCCTACGACTTCTCAATCGATAATAGGAAAGTTACCTTAATAGTATAGAACCCATCTCACCTAGCCAGGGTCACAGTGGAAGCCCTAAATAAGGTGTTGACAGGATTTGGGCCTCTACTTTGGTAGTCAATGGCCAACAGTGACAGAACGAACCCAATAGTGGATGGGGAATCTCTCAACAATCATATCTTCCAGAGTTATGAAACACTACCCTCTTCCCAGACTTGTTGAAGGAGGATCCGGCGGCAGAACCCCCCTTCACTTTACTCCCACATCCAACACACCACAAGCCTCCATCAATGAGGAAATCACCTCCACCACCACCTCTGCAGCACATTCATAGGGAGATATCCACAGCTCTGGAGATCCTCAATAAGGGCGATGCATCGAAGGAGCTAGAACAGCTCTACCCAGTCACAACCATGGACTCAATGCTCCTAGATTCTGTGAGGTCGATAGAGTTCAACACCCAGGTGAGCGAAGTAATTGTGATTCTGTGCCCCAGGGTGATGTCCAAATGTGGACTGAGCCTTGTCCTAACACAATCCCAAGGTCAGCTAAAACCACTTTTGAACCTAAGCCCTATCCTGAATCTGAAGAGGAAAGCTCCCACCCCAAGTATGCCCAAGATGAAAATCCCTCCGAGTCCAAAGGAGGTGGAAACATAAACAGCCAATCCCTCTCCTCAAATAAATTACATCATATGGAACGTTGGAGGGGGGGGGGGGAGTAACGGAGCAGAATTCAAAAGACACTATTTGGAAATGGTGAAGCTTCACAAGCCGGCTATGTTAGTACTATTTGAAACCAAGATGGTCAACCACCAAGCACTAGCCCAAGCCCTGGGTTTCGAGATGATGATTCAGTCCCCAGCGATAGGCTTCTCAGGAGGCATTGTGTTCAAGTGGAAGGAGGAACTGGTGACTGTGGAGGTAAGTAGCCACCACTCCCCAGGGAATCCATGCTATGGTGAAGGTAAATCCTGACAATCCTCCCTGGCTTTTTTCTGCTATATATGCGAGTAATCTGGCGTCTAGTAGACAACTCCTATGTGATCAGTTTGAAACCATAACTAGAACCACCAGAGACAACTAGTTCATTGGTGGGGACTTCAATGAAGTCCTGAAAGCCAGAGATAAGTTTGGGGGCAACCCTATAAACTTAAAGTGTAGTAAACTAGTTTGGAAATGCATCAATAACTGTAATGTTATAGACCTAGGTTACAGGGGTAGTAAGTAAACTTGGACTAATAAAAGATACACCAGTTGCAATGCCCTAATCCTGGAAAGGATTGACATGTTCTTTTCAAACGACGGCTGGATCAAGTAACACCCTGAGGCTACTGTACTTCACTTACCTAGGACCCACTCAGATAACCACCCCCTAAAAATCCAATTGTATAGGCCCCCATGACATAACCATTCTAGGCCCTTCAGGTTTGAGACAATGTGGTCTAGACACTCAGGCTTTCCCAACATCATTAATCATGCCTTCCAAGGAAAGCCCAGCCTGCTCCATTCCATAGATGATTTCTAGAATTTGGTTACCATATGGAATATGGATATTTTTGGTAACATCTTCCATAAAAAAATGAGGATTCTTGCCAGAATTGATGGGATCCAAAAATCAAACAGCTACCAATTCAGTACTTTCCTTCAAACCTTGGAATCTAGCTTAAATAACAAGCTGAACCTCATCCTTAAGAATGGGAAGGACTTCTGGAAATTGAAGTCCAGAATCATCTGGCTCCAAGAGGGAGATGCTAACACAAAGTTCTTCCACATTTCTACCTTAAATAAAAGAAGAAGAAATATGATTCTCTCCCTCAAAAAAGACAATGACAACTAGATCACTGATCCCAAGGAGATTAAATCCACAATTGTAGAATTCTTCATCAATCTCTATACAACATCCCTCACTCAAGCTCCCTGGGAAACCACAAGACACACCACCATGGAACCCACCCTTCTCCAAAGTCATAGAGCTTTCATGGACAGACCTCCCCAATTGGATGAGATCAAAAGGGCTGTATTCTCCAATAAGCCTTTTAAGGCTCGTGGCCCAGATGGCCTTCATCCTTTCTTCTTTCAGAAGTACTGGGATATTGTAGGAGACCTTGTCTCACAATTTTGTTTGAATTGCTTTACTACATCCACCATGGACAACTCTATGAACCAAACTCTGGTTTTCCTTATCCCAAAAGTCCCCCAAGCTTCAATGCTAAAAAGCCTCAGACTCATTGGTCTCTGTAACACCATCTATAAGACTGTTACTAAGATCATTGTGAATAGGATCAAACCCATCCTCAACCACATCATAGGGCCTAACCAGGCAATCTTAATAAGTAATAGAAGAGCCTGTGATAATGCCATCATTGTCCAAGAATACATAAATTAATTTAGGAAAATGAAAGGTAAAATGGGAAATATGATACTAAAAACTGATGTAGAAAAAGCCTTTGATAGGCTGGAGTGGTCCTTCATCAGTGACACACTCCATGCTTTTAATTCCCCTGATAAGCTAACCAATCTCATCATGTCCTGTGTTATCTCTTCCTCCATCTCAATCTTGGTAAATGGAGGGAAACCTGAAGCTTTCAAACCCTCAAGAAGCATCAGGTAGGGTGACCCTATGTCACCCTACTTATTCATTCTGTGCATGTGCATGGAAAGGCTTTCTAGATCCATTGACCGAGTAGTCCACCAGAATAACTAGGATCCCATTATCATAAGTAGGCGAGGACCTAAGATCTCACACCTCTTATTTACGGATGACCTCAATCTCTTTGCTAGAGCCAACAACAAAAACGGTAGCACTATTCTAGCCATTCTAGAGAAATCAACTCCCAGTCAGGTGAGAAGATAAACCTGTCTAAATCAAGGTCCTATTTTCCTCCAAGACCCAACAAGACTCTTCTCAGCTTCTCTCATCCACCCTCTCCATCAAGCAATCCACTTTAGCAATCCACTTTATTTGGGAAATACCTTGGTTTCCCCATCTTTCATAAAAGAAAGACAACAACATATTTTTAGTTCATTCTTGATAATATGCACTCTAAACTTATTGACTGGAAGTCTAAGTGCCTCAACATGGCAGGGAGAACAGTTCTAGCAAAGTCAACATTAAACAACATCCCTAATCATGTTATGCAATATATCACCCTCCCCACCAAAGTCACTAATCAGATTGATAATCTTCAAAGAAACTTCATCTGGGGGACCACCCTGGAGAAAAGGAAAATCCACTTGGTAAAATGGGATATAGTGATTAAAACCAAACAAGAAGGGGGGCGGGGGGTTAGGACTTCAAAACGCTGGCCTAAAAAACCAAGCTTCCTTGACTAGCCTTGCTTGGAGAGCCTACAAAAAACCAACTCTCTTTGGGCTAGATTTCTGATTCACAAACACTACAACATGTCAAGGCCCAATCAGGGCCAGGGGCAGATTAGAACCCAATACTCCCCCACTTGGAAGAGCCCCCTGAAGAGCTGGAAAATCTGTAACAAAGGAAGTAGATAGGTAGTGCATAAAGGGAATAGGGTTAACTTCTTTAATGATAAATGGATTCCAAATCACCTTGCCCTAAGAGACCTAATCTAGGGTCCCCAAACTCAATATGATATTAACATCAATGTTAACACTATCCTACAATTAGGCTCCTGGAACACCTCAATCATATCATTCCATCTCCCTCCTTACATTCAAGACCTTCTGAACTCTAATTTCATCCCCAGTGTGTCCACCAAAGAGGATAATCTAATCTGGGATCTCACAGCCAATGGGCTATTCTCAATTTCTAGTACCTACTCCATCCTAAACAACCCTGACTAGAATACCACTTCTCCAGAAGGTGATCTATTCAAAGGGTCATGGAAGCTACCTACACCCAACAAAATAAAATACTTCTTGTGGCTCCTAATTCATAAGAGATTGCCAACAAGAAGCTTCATCCACTCCATTGGGCTAGAATGCCCTTAACAATGCCACTTTTGTGGGTCTGACAAAGAGGATATTGACCACATATTCTCCCAATGCCCAAATGTTATTCAATTCTAGAACACAATTCGTGGTAAAGCTACAACTCCAATTGTAGCAAGTCCTGGGCCAAATAGCATGTATTGGGCAACTATCTTAGAAAAAGGTAAAGACACCACATTCAATGATAACCTCTCCTGGAGTAACCGCTTGCCATTCTGCCTTTGGCACATCTGGTTAACCAGAAACAGTAATGTCTTTAACAACAAAAAGGATAACATCAACGCCATCAATACAATTGCAAAGACAACACATTTCTGTGTTTTGAGAGACAACAACCAACCAAAAGTCAAGCATCATATGATGCTGAAATGGAATCCCCCATCAAGGGATACATTCAAGCTGAACACTGATGGCGCAACAAAAAACAATCCTGAAATAAAAGGTATAGGAAGCGTTTTCAGAAACCACAATGGAGAATGGATTCTGGGATTCATGGAAAACATCCCTTTTACCACAAACATAGAGGCAG
The DNA here is from genome assembly GCA_032618575.1 of Nicotiana noctiflora. Classification (NCBI taxonomy): domain Eukaryota; kingdom Viridiplantae; phylum Streptophyta; class Magnoliopsida; order Solanales; family Solanaceae; genus Nicotiana; species Nicotiana noctiflora. Next base: position 307,454 of record JASVEL010007646.1, read on the forward strand.
AAATAAGAGCTATTGCCAAAGGCCTTCAGTTGGTAGAACAACACAACTTATTGGCCATGGAAATCAACACTGACTCCGCTGAAACAATCAATATGCTTATACATGGCAATCTAACATTTGAACCTTTAATTTGTGAATGCATGTTATTGATTCGAAAGATGGGAATGGTGGAAGTGAAGCATGCCTACATGGAGCAGAATAGGGTAGTTGATGCCCTTGCAAAGGAAGCAGCAAAAGAAATCTTTTTGTCTAAATCGTTAATCCTAGCAGTTCCTCTGGTGTTTGCCAATGATGTATTTTAGGCAGGCATCCTAGGAACTAAACTACCTAAATTATTTTTGGGATGTAATTTAAATACTATAATGCAAAATATTGCATCCATGGGGGCACTAAAGTTCCTGCCAACCTTTTGAACAATGTAAGGGAGGTACCCTTTAGCTAATATATATAAATATATATATATATTGTCCGTTACACCAAAAAAAACATGGTTATTAACTAATGCAGAGGTATACTGAAAAAGAAATTTCAGTTTCAAGGATATATATACCAAATTTAGAAGAGGCTAAACACCAATTTGTTCAATTAAGATGATTAAGCTCTCTTCTCTATCCTCATTTTCACTTATTATAAAGAATTACCTATAACTATCTTTTAGACAAGTAATTAGTTGCTCTTGCTCTTTGGTTAATAATTGCCGGGGACGTAGGCGTCTTGCTTGAAGCGGTGTCGTGACACCACTTAATCAATTCCCCCCTGAAATTTTCATGTATATTACTAAAATAAAAATATTTTATATATATATATATATATATATATATATATATATATATATATATATATATATATATATATATATATATATATATATATGTGTGATACAGCTTACCATAATTTATCATTTGTTCACTGCAGAGAATATTATTTGCTGGCTCAAATGAGAACTTCGAAATTGGCTAGTAAAACAACGAAGAAAATGCAAAGAAAAGAAAGAGATGTATAATATAGTGGAGGGATTATTTCAGCCGAGTTTCTTACGCACATAGAAGAGGCCACTATATATATCTGCGTTTGAAAATATCAATAAAATCTTAGAACCCGTTTGATTTAGCTGATTTAGAGTAGCTGATAAGCATATGTGCTAAAAAGTATTTTTAACTGCTGAAGTTGATTTAAAAATAAGCAGTTACGCGCTTGGATAAAAGTGCTGAAATTAATAATAAGCAGCTAAAAAATTGGGTATACAAAGAGTTTTGTTTAAAAAAAAGTATTTTAGGGATATGATAGTAAATATTTTGGTCAAACCTAAAGTGCTTATAAGCTGAAATTTGATAAGTTGGGGGAGACCAACTTATATTTTTTGGCTTATTTTTAGCTTATAAGCACCAACTTATAAGCACTTTTAATTTTATCAATGTGTAGATAAGCCAAAAAGTGCTTATAAGCCAGTTTGACCAGCTTATAAGCTTAGCCAAACACCCTCTTAGTCATGTGCAACTTACACATGTAGTACTGTTTATTAATATAAACAAGTAATATTCTTTCCGTTCCAATTTATGTAACGCTATTTGATTAGGTGTAAAGTGTTTAAAAAAATTGAAATTTATGGTATAAAACAAACCTTAGATATTTGTATGCTATAACATCACTTTAAGAATAAATTGAGAAGTTTATAATTAAATTATTTTAAAAAAAGGAATCACATTTGAATCATCATTAAAATACTGATAGTTTCCTGTTCATAAGAGTTGTGGTGGAAAGATACATGCTTTTTCATTCTTAATTAGTGAAGTTCTATGTATAAAGTCATTTTTATTAGAAAGTATTTTTCCTCTTCCGTGAAATTTCCTTCCTACAAATTCAAATTTAATTGGATCCCAATAAAAATAGTGGCATTGGATCAGAAACAAAAAAATAACTAGACAACTAAAATCTTATAGTATATATTCATGTCACATCATACATATGCCAATATTCCAACATAATATGTTGGGGTTCGAATTTTTTACATATGAGCTTCCAACATAATATGCTAGAATTTCATATTGTGCAGAAGTTTCAACATAATATGAAGGACCTCCATAATCCAACATATTATGCTAGAACTTTCCGTGTGCTGGAGTTCCAACATATAGTATGCTAAAAGTTTATAGACATGAGCTTCATAATCCCGCATATTATGCTGAAATTTTCGGTGTTTTCACCAAAATAATGGTTATTTTTCAATGACTATGCAAACACTAGCTACTTTTCGATTACCAGTTCGAAAACTGAATAGCCCGTGCTATTTTCACCGCATAACTTAATAGGTATATTATTCGATACACCAATCAAATGCTATATTAGCTAGTCATACGAGAATTATTTTTATTCATACGTCCGACCAAAACAAAACAGTAATTAGTTTTGTTGGAATTGTTTCTTTTAACCCTTTTAACCAAACACAATATTATTTATAGGAGATCTATACTTGGATTATTTTTCCTAATCTCTCAAAATCAAATATTGAATGAGTTAAACAAGAATCAGATATACCTAAATAATACAACAATAACAAATTAGAGATGGATTTTTTAAGTATTCATGTATATGCATTTCTAACTAATTTTGTTTCATATATTTTTGTTTAAAAATTGTTTCTCATCTTAAATCTAGGTTGAGTTGGGCTATTTCAAGGAAACAATGGCTTTCACCATTGACAAGGATAACTCTCTCAAAGGTATATATGCATTGCTTCCTCCCTTTCTATCTGTGTACAGTACAGTTAAGCACACATGTTTGATCAGGGCATAGAACACAAACTTGAATTACATCAACCTAAGTTAAAGAAACCATATCTGGAGGATAGTATATATGGATGTATTATTAGTTGAATTATGTAGAAAATGTGTTTGAGATAATGACTGAATGAGTGAAAAGTGGTAAAATGTCTTAAAACAAATTTCCTTTTTTATGACTGTGTTGGGCAAGCATGCATGCACTTTGACTATTCCACCGGATATCTACCTCCCACGATGACCCTAACCTCCAAGGCATAATCACGTGAGGGGAAATCAACTAATGTTTTTTCTCATATAGGGAAAATTAGCGTTAGATAAATAAGTTGGTCTATGATTCAGTGTAAATCCAAGTTCCTTATTGATGAAAGATGCAATTCGGCAGTAGAGTATGTATGTAATTAGATTCTGATGACCTTAACCTTAGCATTACAGAGGTGATATATATAGCACAGACAAAAACTACAGAGTGGATATATAATAGCTTTTGCAAATGATCTTGGAAGAGTGTAAAAATATATGCAGTATGAGATGGTGCATTGAGAATGGATACCGAAATGTGACTACTAGAGATGGTATCTTATTTGATTTGGGATTTAAACCAAACTTAACATTTAAGTGCCTGCAGGCCCTACATTAACAGCTTTACACAAAAACATGAACATTTCGATGAGCTATCAGATCATTAATTGCTTGTAGTGCTTTCCTCTGGTATGCTTCTACTTTCGCTGTTGCCATCACCAGGTCTGTTTCTTGCTGTTTCTCTTGTTGTTGTCAGTATTTGCTATTGCTTCATTAACTTTTGGAAAGATTGTTATGCATTTATAATTAAGTTATGAGATGAATGAAGCTAACTTAAATCAAGAAGAAATAAACTAACTACAAGAAAAACGAAACAAACTTTTTCAAGCATGACTTCAAAACGAAATCAATTATAGAGTTTTGTCAATGTATACAAAAAACGACACAGTATGTTTCGTGGTCCGGACTGCCCTTTATTCAAAAAAACAACACGCTGCCTGAAAGGGACTATCAGTTCAAGTACGAACAGAATTGTCTAGAGTCCTGAGCTTGGAGAAGCAAAATGAAGAAGCTCTTCATTACTTTCAAATACAGACATCTCTTCTTCTTCCAAGTTTACGAATACTTCAACTCCATCTCCATTTTGGTTATCCAGAAGGACAAACATATTGACTGGAGAAGTAGCAAAATCCACGCTTGTTGGCCTCCCCCATCCAAAATTTATGTCATGGAACGGGAATTTCCTAAAACTAGAAAACCTATATATAGAAAAATCATTGCTTGAGGTTCGGTCGTTTATCTGTGTAGCTAGTTCAGATACCCTTGAACATAGTACCTCTTCTGATTTTATATCTTTGAGCATATCACAGACCTTCTCTTTTCTTTCTCTAAGCTCACCAATTAGTCTTTGCAATTTCAGATCTTCCTCGTTCGCTGCTGATACAATGAAAGGAAGAATGGCATTTCCTACCAAGCCTGCTGGAACTAGTGCATCATTATTTGTTCCTCGTAGATTTACTGCTTGGATCAATAACGATGGCTTAAAAGTTGGCGTATTGGCGCATTTACATAGGAATGCAGTAACAGCTTCCACAGTAGTAGGAGGAATTTGGCTTCTGGCCTTGAGAGCTTTTAACTTGGAGGCTGAGAAATGGTACCTTTTCGATGTATTTTGTTTTGGACTAGGATCAGCCACTAGTGGTGGTGCAGAATAGTTGGCCGGTTGAAAGACTGATGCTCCATTAAAAAGGGGAGATGGTTTTGCTTCTGAATCACGTGCGACGAGGGCCCAGTCAGTTAGGAAATTAGTCATACTGTAACCATCAGCAACCTTGTGGGAAACACATGTACTGAGTATTATGCCACCGCATTCAAAATGATTAAGTTGAGCTACGATTAAACTGCCCGAAGATGGGTTCCAAGGATCTTTAGGAAATATTAACTTATCGATATCAGTACGAGGGTGATTGAATATACTTGACAGTGGACAATCAATTCGGACTTGAGAGAAATCGACTCCCATGTCATTACATTCGACAAAGGAATTGTCACATACACGTCCAGCAAATGGATAATATCCGGTTAAAACTTTGGAAAGCGACTTCTCAAGAATTTGGGAGACCTTTGTCGGTTCAAGAGAGCTTGCAGTGTCTTGTTTTGGGTAGAAGAAAGACAACGGCATGTAGGTGTGAGTCCCCATTTGGTCCATAAGAGAGAGCTTGTGAATTCTATGTGAAAATGGGGTTGGAGAAGATGGCTTAATTATCTTTTGAGAAAGTGAAACAAGCCTTGAAATAGCCATCTTAGTTGAATTACAAATGCTCTCTTTAACTGCAGGGCACTTCTTTGCTGTTTAGCCTCTTCTAACTCATGTATATATATAGCCAGGAAACAGAAGAATCCTAACATTATCACTGATGTGGCCAAAGCCACAGATATCAGCAATTTGAAAGATTACACCCTAGGCGAATCCCGCATTGACAAAACACAGGAGAGATGTTGGGTATATGAGTGGACATGCCTTAGACCATAGTGACACGTTTTAAAGTCGTGAATGCCTAGGCCTAAAACAGATAATATCACTAATCGGCTGGGCTGCTACAGACATGGAATTGGAAAAAAGAAAAAAAAAATGGTTACTGGTGAGGAATTTGGGGTGGATCCACCTTGCGACCTACTGGTTCACGTGAACCCAGTAGTTTTTGTTCAAATAGTGTAAGTGTGCTCGAAAAATTCACTAAATATCTATAAATATTTAAATGTTAACTCAGTTACTATTGAAAATTTATTCAAGATTATTGCAGGAATTTATAAACATTAAATCATGGATCCGCATCCAAGCCTCTTCACCTCACATTGTAAAGCACATATATATAATCTCTTCTTCCTGCCATGCCTACCTATAGGATTGTTTGGTTCACTAACTAGTTATGCAACGATTATAAAGTAGAGAGAGTTAATTGCTTATATAGTCATTCAACTATAATACTTTTAAAATAGTGTAAAAAGTTTATTTTTCTTTATTTTATAAAAGAAAAGTCACTCAATTTATTGCAAATGGTGTAACAAAGTGATTGTTTTTTTTAATTTTTTTTATAACAGATAAGTCACTTTATTATTGCTATATTGCACCAAATATACTCTTAGCCAGTAACAATTATATTTTTGGTAACACAATATTTGAAACAAAAAACTAAAAAATAAAAATAAAAATAACAATAAAAATGAACCCTTAGAAACATTTCAAGCTACCCTATGTGGTTGAAAAAGTAGGGTATAATGAGAGAGATTTCTAACGGCTCAATTCAATACCTATGGTATGAGTTTGGTAAATGAAGTCAAAATAAAATCACTAGCCTTTAATTTTCATCCATCTTTTGGCTTCCTATTGAAGTTTAAGGCTACGAAATAAAAGAATTTCTTAAACTACTATTTTCCCAATTACTACCAAATTATGAGTAAAAACGTACAAAGAAAATAGAAATGCAAATTAGTAAATAATCAGGATTGGAGTTGTTGTTTGATTACAAGATCAGTATTTGCAAATGCTGAACTACATTATTCATAAATATTATTTAGCCATGACTATTACAAATACTGAATTTAATTATTTGAACTTCAAGAAAAATATTGAAATATTAGTTTGTATTTCAAATCTACAAACTGTTAACTAATACGAAAAAAGCAGTTTATCATTTTTATGCTAATATGTTTCATAAATGAGCCGTTATGCTATTTAATGCCTTCTCAAGTACTCGTACTTCACTTTATATTTTCTCTATTCCCTCCTGTTCGTATAAGTAGTAACAACTTTTTAGCTTTTGACGCTCTTTAACAAAGTACTAGTTTCTAAAAAGTAGCTGATAAATATTAGGTGTTGAAAAACACTTTAAGTGCTGAAACTGATTTAAAAAATAAGCAATTACATGCTTAGATAAGAGTGCTGAAATTAATAATAAGCAACTGAAGAACTGTGTGTACAAATAGTTTTATTCTAAAAAGAAGTATTTTATGGATAGAATAGTAAATATTTTGGTCAAACCTAAAGTGCTTACAAGCTGAAATTTGATAAGTTGGGAGAGACCAACTTATAGTTTTTGGCTTATTTTAGCTTATAAGCATTTTTAATTTTACCAAACGCGTAGATAAACGAAAAAGTGCTTATAAGCGAGGTTGACCAGCTTATAAGCTTAGCCAAACACCCTCTAAATTACTCCTAATTAAAATTTACACATTGTTAACTTGACGCATTGAGATATGTAAATAAGAATAAGTTTGAAAAACTAAAGTTAATTTATTCTTGATTATGTAAAAAGGAATATTTATTTTAAACCAAAATGAAAAGGCAAAAAAATTAGAGATTTTTACATGGGTGATCCTTTATTTAATATTATTTTTATTAATGGCATCACTTCTTCTTTATTTCATAAATGGCAAATCTTTTTACAAATTTAGCATATTTTAAAATTTATGTGATGAGGAGTTAAGGATACCATTAAATGGGGTATTTAATTGATAACTTTTCTTTCTCTCACATTTTTTTTTTTGGTTTGGGAAAGGGTGGGGTGGAGGGTGCTTGTCCGTTCTTAATCTATGCAAAATCTGTTCAAATCCCACAAAATATTTTATCCCATTATTTTTTATTTTTTCACTCCTTCACTCTGCTTCGTCTCTTTATATATATATATTTTAAATTTGTATTTTATATAAATTTGTATATATGGACTATAAAAAGTGTACATATTCGATGCACGTATTATGTATATTTCAAGGTATAATTTATGTATTTCTTGATGAATTTTGAATATACTTTGTATATATTTGACATAAAATATTTTCTAAACTTCTCCATGTCTATACAAACATAACAAAATATAATGTATATTTCAAAATAATATATATTTTATAATCAATATATTATTATTATTATTATTATTATTATTATTATTATTATTATTATTATAAGTAAATGTTAACTAAGTTGAAGAGAACGTACATAACATTTTTATATCAAGCACAATTAAATAAATAGAATATATTATATATTTGAAGAAAAAATACATAACAATTTTATACCTAAGCAAAATCAAATAAACAGAATATACTATATATTTTAATTGTGTCTAGGAATAAACATGGTATGTACTTCATCTTCAAAAAATATGGAATATTTTTGCTTATTTAATTTGTTTAGGTATATAAAGGTATGTGCTATATACTTGATTAAAATTAATTACTTGGTTAGGTATGAGTTTGGGTGTCAAATATATATTGCACCATTGATTATATATGTACATAAAAGATAAGATATTTCAGTTGCTTGCTTCTTATTAGTTACTTCTCATCTCTTTATGTAATAATAGATGACATATGGAATATATGGAATACAAAATAAAAAGATTAAGGACTAATTACTTAATTAAGGAAAAGTGGGTAACTGAAACTATGAATGATGCATGATTTAAGGTACAATATTTAAAGAATTTTGGATAGGAATATAAATATTTCTTGCCTTATGTGTAAAAGACTTAATAGTGCTATATTAGGGAAAATTTTCCTATAATTTTGCCTAGTTATGTTTTTTTGCTTATTATAGAGCGGATGAAATAGTATTTTTTGGGAGAATAAAAAATTTGGTGTAAGCATTAACTATAATCCAGCTCCTACTCCTTTCTCAACACTGTTTATACCTCAGATATTATTAATATATACAGTTTTCGAAAAGTTAGAAAAACTACTTTGATATTATTAAATTGGTAAGAACAAACAGCTGCCTGATTCATAACTCATGAGTAAACTCAGTCCAATATAACGGCTAACCAAACCTTATTGCTAGGCCTATCCAATTTATCACCAAACTCTACAAAATTGTGTGGACCAAATACATTTTATGTGCATTAATTCAAAATAAATGGAATAAAAAAGGAATAAGGGTAGGCAGGAGGAATAGAAAATGTATGTACTTTACAGTTTACAATCAAAGTTAAAGAGACTAGAGTAAAATTGAAGTGTCATAATATTATGCTTATAAATTGGAAAATTTCTCACCAGTGATTTTTCTCTATATCACATCCATTGCAATTATATATCAATTTTCTGGAATTATATATCAACTTTTTATTTTTTATTTTTTCGGTCCGCAAAAATGCAGAGTAAGGCTGCGTACAATAGACCATTGTGGTCCGACTTTTCCTCGAACCCCGCGCATAGTGGAAGCTTAATGCACCGGACTACTGTTAGATCTACATTTATTTTAATGATGCAAAATAACACATCTTTTATGTACAGAAACACTCCTGAAACAATGGAAAGGAAGAGTATAAAAGATTAGAGATGAAAAACGAAGGAGTAACAGAAATCTGATGGGAAATTCAAACAAGAATTTCGCAGCAGATTTGTTTGACTCAAAAGTTACCGATCACTTTATGAATACAAAACAATATATGTAGGTTGAGGGCCAATCATAGCAAGTCGTAATAAATCAAGAATCTAACAAGGGAAAAGATAATAAAAGATAATTCTTCTAATGACAGAAGATGTGGGTGATCTTTATTGATGATAATAGGGTGGTCTGCCTCCCAATAGGGAGGTTCAGAGCCTTACAATCATGTTCCTTTGGATCTACTGTCTTTCTGTCTGTATTTTTTGGATTCTCCCTCCTTGTCTTGCTCTGTATATTTTAGAGCCCCCATGGAAAAGGAGAGGAACCCCCCATTTGGCTTCCTTTCTTGGTATTTATAGATGTGAATGGTCTGAGATGGCCGTTGGTGGCTCGGTCCACGTTAGGAGGTCATTCTAGATATAACGGATAGGCCGATACCTTAATGATCATATGGAACCTCGTTAGTTAAGAGTGGTAGTGCCACTTATTAATCTTACATTAGCCGAGAGAAATGATTAATCTCGTCGATTGTTATAGGGTTGGGTTCCAACTCATACAGTTAGTCCCTCCGCTTATCAGGGTCACCTCAAAGTCGAGCTTGATGAGCGGGCTTTAGCAATCGTAAAGTGGATGGTTTTTGGGCGAGGAGGGGGTGGCGACTGCTCGTGTCGAGGCCATGATACCCCTTCATTTTTATATGGCGATAGTCCGATCCCCTTACTATGTATACGAGCGTCATCGGCGAAGGGAAATCATTCGTATACAGTAGTGCGAGTATGGTACACAGAGTCTACTGTAAATTTCAATGGCGTAGGGCTAACTCCGCCCTTATCGATAGGGCTCTTCATTTTTCTTTGGTTGGCGAGATGGCGACTGTGATTGGGCGGACAATTTATGATGCTAATTATGGCGGCGCCCGTTTCGGTTGAATTGAACCATTTTTGACGGTTGGATGTGCAGTTAATGACATCCATCGGTTTTCCCGAAATCAATTATGTTGCCTATAAGACGATTTGGGATATCCGATTCTTGACATTCTACTATTTACTTGTGAGATTTTGGAGTTCTTGTTTCTTGTGAACTTTAAGTCTTTTCTCTTTTGCAACGATCTTTTCACCGTTTTTCGTCAAATCCGGCATTCTATTCTATTCTATTGACAACTGAGCAATGGCCAGTTTTTCTTCTCGTGGAGTTCTTCCGGTGGGTCTGCCGGTGGTTGACGGACAGTCTCCGGCACTGGAAGGAGGGGAGCAGATTGAGGCTGAGGGGGTCCGGTCAATAGACGAAATACTCCCCATAATTGGAGGCCCGGTGGTAGATTTCACCGCGGATGGAGGGGAGGACCCCGTGGATGAGGCCCCACTGATGGGGGAGGTGGGCATGGCCCAACTGCGGGGCAGGGGTTCGTGCCTTCTCACGCCGATGTTGTTCTTGCTCGAGATGAGGAGAGGGTTCAGACTGAACACGCCGAGTACTGTATTTTTTATGCGTACCCCTTCAGACTGGGGTTCAGGGTCCCGCTTCCCAATTTGGTGGTGGACTTCTGCCGCTATTATAAGGTGTGTCCGGGGCAACTCACCCCCTCTCTCTACAAGCTCTTGGCGATGTTTTTGAAGTATGGGGAGTTGGCTGGTAGGACGGTTATGCTTCAGCACGTACTTGCCCTGTACACTCCTCAGCGGGTGCGGGGGACTATACTTCGGATGAGCTCGCGTGGGGCGAGGGGGATGACAGCTGCATTGGACGATGAGGTTGAGCCTCGACCGTTCGAGCAGTTCTTTTACATTCGGACTGAGCACTTGGTGGCGCCTTCCCCGGGATTCCCAGAGGCCTGGAATCATAGACGTGAGTTAGTTTTGAGCGGCAATCTTTGTTCCTTTATTTCCTTTTTTACTGTGCTTAGGCCATCATTGCTTTTGTCATTGCTTTTATAGCTGAGAGGTCGCCACCGGCTTCATTTGCTGGGCTGCGCGGATGGCTCGAAGCCGTGGTTCCACACACCGAGGGGGTCCATACGTTGGCGTCCTTTTGGAAGAAGTATGGCCGGGGGCAAGCCGTGTGTAAGAAGTTTTGCTTTTCCGATCCGTTACGTTTCGAGCTTAGTAAATCTTCAGGCTGACCTTGTCTTATGTTACAGGGAGAGTGTATCGCGGCCGAGCTCCTCAACTAGCGTTTTAGCGACCTGGCGCAATTGCTAGGTTCTTTGCGGCATCGGCACCGTACCGTGTTCCGAGGGCCGCATCGGTTGAATTTTCTGCGGCTCCCTCTCCTTCCCGTCCTCTGTTTCGTGATGAAGGTCCGTCGGGGACCATCCGCCCACGAGACGGCTCCTCTTCGTGTGATGAGGAAGACAGGCCTATGAGTAGGCGCAGGGTTGTCTTCACTCCAGCTCCTCCCGTGGCCGTTGTGCCTGTTCCCCATGTCAAAATAAATGTGGATTCTCCTCCTTTTGAGGTGGGAGAGGGTACGGCTATGGCGCGCACATCTGAAGATGGGCCGAGGGAAAATGATGTTTAGGTTCGTGCGGACCGAGAAGGAAGTGCTGCTCTAACGGCCCAATCTTCGACCCAAATGGTTGAGTTGGGAGAGGCTTCCCGGGTGGTCGTGGATATCGGTGGGTGGAGTACCCCTTCGGCGGAGGTGGCGGCGGTATGAGACGTGTTCACATCCGAGTCGGATATAGATTTTGAGGATGTCCGCATATTCCGTGACGGTGTCACAAGTGCGGCTGTTCACCCTAATGGGAGGCCGCGCCTTATTGAGGTTCCTGTGGATGAGAATTTGCTGTTGCTGGACTCGAGTCTGGTGTCGCAGTTTGGGCAGCTGTGTTGTGCGGTAGAGAATGAGTCGTTGAGGGGGGTTACAGATGCTGGTCTGATGAACGAAGTGGCCGTGATGGGAATGAGGGTATGTGCTCGGAGATGGAAGCTTATTTGCTTTCCCGTTACCTTGTTTCTTTTTTATTTCCTGCCTGACACATCGTTCTTCGTTTTGCAAGCTTTTTTGTTGCAGGTGGAGAGTCTTCGCCGAGCCAACGTTCGGTCCAGGGTATTTTTGTAGGTGCTTGACAAGTGTCATCTCTATCGAGACAAGTGCAGGGAGATGATCGAGCGTATGAGGATTGATCCCCATAACCTGGCGTTGGTTGAAGAGTTGGCGAGGGGGGAGTTACAGGCGAACCAAGCGCTTGGTTACATAAGGGCCTTAGAGGTTCAATTGCGTCGGAAGGATGATGAGCTCGAGGCTGGATGGAGGGCCGCGATTGAATGTGAGCGTTTGTGTTTGACCAAGGTGACGGAAGTCACCTCAGAGTGTAGTGGGAAGGTTGCCGTGTTGGAAGAGGAGGTGGCAGCTTTAAAGCGGAGGTTGGCTGATGCCTCGACCTGAGCGGATGAGTTGCAGGGGGTCATCCGTGCTAACGAATCTTAGTTATCGTTGGTGAGAGCTACTGCTGCCTTTAGAGAAGACAACCTTGAAGAGCGGATCGGGGTCCTATAGCGGGGTGCTCAAGATGCGGCGGGGCAGATCGCGCTTTTGGAGGAGGAGAACAGGTGTATCCAGGAGCAGTCCGATTTTATGGGTCACTCTCGCGAGGTTTGGGTTTATGCTGAGGCCAATCGGGACGTATATAAACATTTGTTTGAGGCCGGCATCATATCCGAAGCCATTTTTTAGAGAGCACGCCAAATGGCGCGGGAGGCTCGTAGTGTGGTTTTGATGCTGCAACACCTAGTATTGACGACGAAGCTGGCGGAAGCTTGGGCGGAGCTAGGAACGGTGTGGGGGCTGCATGTGGTAGTGTAGATGGAGCAGGCGATGATGCGGCTAGAGTAGGTGATGGTGCGAATGGCGCCAAGTGAAACGAGTAGTTTCTTCATCTTTTTAGTGGTTGTTGTTGTTTTTTTTTTGGTACGTTGTTGTTTTCTTCTTCCCTTTTTTTAATTTTTGGACGGTGCTTGGACGGATGTAAGCGGGCGTGGCCTGTGATTGTTTTATGAACAAGGGGGAATTCCCCTTTTTCCGTTTGTTTACTGTTCATTTCATTTGCGTCTTGTGAGGGGGTTAATTTGGTCTTGATATTTTATTCAAGCGAGGGTACTAATTTTAGGGCATTGGTGGCCGATCCCCTCGCGACTCGAGTGGTTGAGGCAAGCCACCCCCTCGAGGGTGGCTCGTCCTATCCTTAGCCCCATTTCGGGTGTGGTTGGGCTATTCGCCGTAAGGACGAATACACGACCCGATAATTTGATTAGGGCTGAATCTCGCACGCCTTTCATTTTAGTATGAGTTAGCTGTACTTACTTGGCTGGCGAGGGTGCTTGCTTCGCGCCTCAGTTCACTTGTCAGTTTGTTGGCGAAGGCGCATGGCCTGGGTTCCAGTTTAACTGTTGTTGAACATTGTTGATTGTTTGGAGTCGAGGGCGCGTAGCCCGAGTCCTATTTCAACCGTAGTTGAATTAATTGGCGAAGGCGCATGGCTTGAGTTCCAGTTCAACTGTTGTTGAACATTGTTGATTATTTGGAGTCGAGGGCGCGTAGCCCGAGTCCTATTTCAACCGTAGTTGAATTAGTTGGCAAAGGCCCATGGACTGAGTCCCAGTTCAACTGTTGTTGTTCATTAATTGATTAGTTGGAGTCGAGGGCACTTAGCCCGAGTCCTATTTCAACCGTAGTTGAATTAGTTGGCGAAGGCAAGTTCAACTATTGTTGAACATTTTTGATTGTTTGGAGTCGAGGGCGCGTAACCCGGTCCTATTTCAACCGTAGTTGAATTAGTTGGCGAAAGCACATGGCCTGAGTCCGAGTTCAACTTTGCGAAGGCATATGGCCCGAGTCCCAGTTCAACTGTTGTTGAACATTTATTGATTAGTTGGAGTCGAGGGCGCGTAGCCCGAGTCCTATTTCAACCGTAGTTGAATTAGTTGGCGAAAGAACATAGCCTGAGTCCCAGTTCAACTGTTGTTGAATATTTGTCGATTAGTTGGAGTCGAGGGCGCGTAGCCCGAGTCCTATTTCAACCGTAGTTGAATTAGTTGGCGAAGGCACATGGACTGAGTCCCAGTTCAACTATTGTTGAATATTGTTGATTGTTTGGAGTCGAGGGCGCGTAGCCCGAGTCCTATTTCAACCGTAGTTGAATTAGTTGGCGAAGGCTCATGGCCCGAGTACCAGTTCAACTGTTGTTGAACATTGTTGATTGTTTGGAGTCGAGGGCGCGTAGCCCGAGTCCTATTTCAATCGTAGTTGAATTAGTTAGCGAAGGCACATGGCCTGAGTCCCAGTTCAACTGTTGTTGAACATTGTTGAGTGTTTGGAGTCGAAGGCGCGTAGCTCGAGTCCTATTTCAACCGTAGTTGAATTAGTTGGCGAAGGCACATGACCTGAGTCCCAGTTCAACTATTGTTGAACATTTGTCGATTGTTTGGAGTCGAAGGCACGTAACCCGAGTCCTATTTCAACCGTAGTTGAATTAGTTGGCGAAGGCACATGGACTGAGTCCCAGTTCAACTGTTGTTGAACATTGTTGATTGTTTGGAGTCGAGAGCGCGTAGCTCGAGTCTTATTTCAACCGTAGTTGAATTAGTTGGCGAAGGCACATGGCCTAAGGTCTAGCGTGTGGACGAGGTGAATCAGGCTTGCTCTGATTGGGTTGTTTTCCCCTTTCTCGATGTTTTCCCTTTGCTTTTGATTTCAGGAAGAGCTACGCGGTCTTGCTAGGAAATCCCCACAGATGGCGCCAAATTGTTTGACTCAAAAGTTACTGATCACTTTATGAATACAAAAACAACATATGTAGGTTGAGAGCCAATCATAGCAAGTCGTAATAAATCAAGAATCTAACAAGGGAAAAGATAATAAAAGATAATTCTTCTAATGACAGAAAATGTGGGTGATCTTTATCGATGATAATAGGGTGGTCTGCCTCCCCATAGGGAGGTTCATAGCCTTACAATCATGTTCCTTTGGATCTACCATCTTTCTGTCTGTATTTTTTGGATTCTCCCTCCTTGTCTTGCTCTGTATACTTTAGAGCCCCCATGGGGAAGGAGAGGAAACCCCCATTTGGCTTCCTTTCTTGGTATTTATAGATTGAATAGTCTGAGATGGCCTTTGGTGGCTGGGACCGCGTTAGGAGGTCATTCTAGATATAACGGATAGGCCGATACCTTAATGATCATATGAAATCTCGTTAATTAAGAGTGGTCGTGCTACTTATTAATCTTGCATTATCCGAGAGAAACGATTAATCTCGTCGATTGTTATAGGGTCGGGTTCTAACCCATACAAGATTAATAGAGGATATTATAGGAAGGACTAAATCAAAGCAAGTGAAGATTGCGAAAGTATGCATCGAAGTTTTCTCCACCAAAGAAGACAGTTAAAAGCCGAAATCAAGGGATCTGATTTGATTTATCAAATAACAGAAAGATCTGCTTAGTAAAGAAAAAGTCCAATCAATGCCATGAATCAAGTCAAATCAAAAGAAGTAATATCTTCTTCTTAGGAAGAATCATTATGCGATTCCTCTCAAGGATCAACTACCTTTGGTTTGCAATCTCTTAAGCTTCACGTCAATCAATCAAGAGATAAAAGGACCTCACGAAGTATATATACATATGTACCAGCCTTGAAGCCACATACTTTGATCATACCAACTTTGTACTCTTTGTTCTACTCTAAACAAGCATTATAATCTTAGTAAAATTTATTATATAATCAGTAGAGAAAAACGCTGGTGAGGCATTGTATCGAGAATATCACGAGCGTACCCAAATTCAAAAATAAGTTGGTGTTCAGAGATAACATCAACACAATTGTATGAAACTATTCAAGGAACTCTGAAAAGAGAACATCCTTACAATCCAAAGGGGCTGGAGTAGGATTTATTGCATCTGAACCAATATAAAATCTGAATTTCTCTAATTCTTGCGCTTTACTTCTGATTTCAGTTATATTCTCTTTTTATTTTTAGTTGATTAATTGGTAAACCAGGGTCGGCTGAGGGGTGAAGCAACTAAAGCATTTGCTTTAGGCCTCACCCTTTTGGGGAACCCCAATTTTTACCCATAATAGACTTATAGTTAAATTTGTATTAAGTATTTTAAGTACAAGGTTACAATTCTTTATTTTTAAAATATTGTAACATTTTAATTTGTGATTGATTTTGTCGTTTCAGCAAAAAAAACTGGTAATGTAAATCTATCCTCTAAACCCTTTACGTGTAAATAAATTGAGGAATGGGTCTGCATGAGTATAATTATTTTTTCTCTACTTTTCCTCCATAGAAAATATATCAGTACATTTTATAATCTCTTTCTTAGCTTTTCTAAATAATCAATATCCTTCTATACCTTTCTCATCGGAACATATAATACATCATTTTTAATCAACTTCTTGAATTATATTTTATTATTTTAATTATCTAGTTTTTCTGTATAGTTTGTATTTTTGATATTTTTACTTCATATGTATTTATTTCCCCTTTAATTATTTATTGTAATTTAAATATATCAACTAAAAAATAATTACACTTATGATTTTAGCGATAAACGAATATCAGCATAAATTTAAGAGATCTATTAGTACAAGGGGACAATTCAACTGACAAAGATTTTTCAAAGAATAAAGTTTTTCGTAACCTATCTAATGAATTGATGTTGATAAATGGATTGGCTTTATTATCAACTGAAAAATTACTAGAAGAAAAAGATTATAAAAATTTATTTAGTACATGTCATAATGCGAAAAACATAGACTTCAAACAAAAATAAATAATTTTTTTTAAAATAAGGTCTCTCATTAAAGTCCACCTATTGAGCCAGCCCGATGGTAAACTAGTCAACTATTAGGATACAAAAAGAAAAATTGACACCCCTCTTGTACTTTCAGCTGCCATAGTAGACCATTTTCGATAGCAATAATCATGGTTATTAAACTAGTGCAGAAGTATAATGAAATAAGATTTTAGCTTCAAGGCTATATATACCAAACTTAGAAGAGGCAAAAGACTATGAAGTGCCATGCAGGCCCAATGGCATATCAGGGGCGTATGCACTTTGTTGCATGGGGTATTACGGGATACGGCTTTATCGAATTCTTTTACTAGATATGCATAAAAAAATAAAAATATTGAAGATAAATATAAAAAATAACATTGTTTATCGTTATAGTAATTTGTCATTCGTACATTTTTTAAAAATTGTAACACTGCGTATGAAATATCGTACGTACACCACTGGGCACATTTGATGTGAGAAACATTGAATCTTAGATTTTCTGATGATTTATGGGCCCCCGTTATATATTACTCTTGTTCTAGTTGTCCAATCGTGAGTGACTGGGGAGTGTAAGGTCCCACATTGTTTAAGGAAATAGGCTATTCTCGTACATAGAATCAACCTACATGTAACTATCTTTTGAGTGACTAAATCGTGTTACCGTATCATTTTTCACTAATTTCTGTTATGTACCAGGGAGTTTGTGTACGATGTTGTGATGATTTCTTGAACAAGAAGAACTCACACAATGTTATGAATGGTATACACTTTCTTAAGAATGGACTAAATCACCTAAAGCTCTCGTGTTTAATTTGTCAAAAGGTGAAATCGAATTTTTTTATATAAGATATAGTATTGTTACTCAAGGATTGCTATATGAACCGATAGTATAAAGATTTTTTATTCCATCAATTTAATTGTGTTGTTTAACTATGATAATAAGTTATTTCTTTTCCTAGGGGAGGGGTTTCATTTTATACCTGTTAATCGGGTCGGGTTGACCCGTTTTCAGCCCGATTCAGCCCGCTACTGTAGCATATAGGGCAGGTTGGACGGGGAGCGAGTTTTAGACGAATACATTTTGGATACCGTACACCGGAACCCGCTAAGCCCGCCAACCCGTTAACGGGCTGCAACCCAGTTCAGCGGTCAAATTTTTATTTTTTTAATTTTATTTTTTTTCTTAATTTGTGTACCGTTGCTAACAAAATTTAATTAAAAAAAAAAAGCACAGCCCACCTCGAGCCCGTTTAAGCCCGAACCCGTACGGGCCCGCAAAACACATCCTGCTACCCAGCCCGCTAACCGAACGGGTTGGGGTTTTTCCCGTTCAGCTCATCCCAGCCCGTCCCTAAACACCTATAGTTTCAATTCATGTTTGCTATAAGCACTTACCTACAATGGCGGAGCCACCTTATAAAAACGGACATCCCTTCACTGAAAAAATATAATGTGTAGGTAGGTAAAATTTTATATGCATACCCCTCTTCATTATTTCATACTATGTTTAATTTTATATATTTTGATATCCCTGAATGAATATCCCGGCTTTGCCCCTGATTATATGGTCGCATCTTAACCTAAGCTAGTAAAAGAATCATATATTGTCAATGCACATAACTTAAACTCCTTAATAGTACCAACCACAAGATATATATATGTGTCGCCTTTGCACCTAACTTTTTTCACCACTCTTTTTAAGTTAAGACGATCCATACCTAAGCTTCCAACTGACCTATATAAATACTTACAGATACACTAGTTTGACTAGCTACCCTTTTCATGGTAAAAAACAAAGAAAACAGAAGAAAAAGGTCAAATACTAGTATATACCTTAGTCTCAAACAGGACTGGTAGTTGCACCTGTTCACCTTAGTGAATTTTGTACAAAAATATTTATATCTACTCAAATTCTGTTCCTTTAAATTCATATAAATGGTGCATTGTTAAGAAACAAAGACAGGGAGAAACAGGACTAATGGAGGACCAGCCACTGTTACCTAGTATACTTGACATGACAACTAAGTTATCAGACATGTCGTCGGACGAAATCGAAGAGTTCTTGGAACACAAGAATGTGTCCTGTAAAGGGTATTTCAAGTTGTTTGCATGGGAATCAAGACTACTTTGGCTTCTATCAGGGGCTGTTATTATAGTCTTGATGTTTAACTACATGCTTGGTTTTATCACACTCATGTTTGTTGGACATTTTGGTTCATTGGAATTAGCTGCTGCTTCCATTGTTAGTGTGGGAATTCAAGGCTTTGCTTATGGTGTTATGGTATTTCTTTTGTTCCTTTTTAAATGTATGCTTTTGTTTTAGTTGATCAGTAACTGCTAATCTAGCATAAGCGCCCACTACGCTCAAAGTCAATACATTTATATGTTATAAAAAGTTATAAAGATTATTGAGTGGTAATATAATTAATAAATGATACACGTGCATCATTCAAATCCTGGATTCACCTCTATCATACAACTTTTGACTTCGCAAACTTTGCTAGGTTTTACCACTTGATCACTTAATAGAGCTGGTTTTGTTAGATAGTTTGTAATACATATAAAGAGGGAATCGACGAATGTGTCTGCTCATGAAATAATATATCTGTTAAAAATAGACTTGGTTTCACTTCTATAAATTCTGATTTTTCTGAACAATGGCTAAGTTGGTTAGCTTGGCATTGTTGTATCATGATTGCAATAACAATAACAAACCTAGTGTAATCTCGCAAGTGGGGTCTGAGGAGGGTGGTATGTACGCAGACCTTACTCCTATCTTTAGGGAGAAAGACTGTTTTCGGTAGACCCTCAGCTTAGGAAAGATAAAAGGAACATCTAAACAGTATGCATGCAATAATATTCTTGAAGGATAGTGATTATTTCACGCGTCAAAGTCTTTCTTCTTACTTTCTGGTATTGTATTTCCTAAAATGTTTCAACAGTTAGGTATGGCAAGTGCTGTTGAGACAGTTTGTGGGCAAGCATATGGAGCAAAAAGATATGCAGTTATGGGAGTAATATGCCAGAGAGCAATTATATTGCATCTTGGAGCAGCATTTCTCCTCTCATTTCCTTATTGGTTTTCAGGGCCACTTCTTAAAGCAATAGGGCAATCGGACACTATTTCTGAACAAGGCGAATTATTCGCCCGTGGATTGATCCTTCAGCTTTATGCATTTGCTATAAGCTGCCCAATGCAGAGGTTTCTGCAGGCACAGAACATTGTCAACCCTATGGCTTATATAGCTGTCACTGTGTTCGTTGTGCATGTTCTGGTTACTTGGCTAGTGGTTGATGTCTTGGGATATGGTCTTCTCGGAGCTTCTCTCGCGCAGAGCTTCTCGTGGTGGCTGTTGGTCGTTGCACAATATCTTTATATAAATTTTAGTCCTTTATGCAAGGAAACTTGGACTGGCCTCTCTACTGATGCTTTCAAAAGCATTTGGCCTTACTTCAAGCTAACTGTTGCCTCAGCTGTCATGTTATGGTTAGTTCAGATATTCCAGAACCCCTTTTCCTCTCAAATACTAGACCTGTCAAGTGGTCTGGGCCGACCCAAAACCCGGCCCAGTTAAGTCGACTCCCTTAACTGCCCGGCCAATTTAAGTCGACCCCCTTAACTGGCCCGGCCCCCCTCAGGCATTAACCGGCCTGGTTCTTTAAGTAAGCGGCTGGGCCGGTTTCACATATGTGACGTGCAAATTGTGCTCGGTCAAGGACCACTTAGTCACCCGTAGCCAACCTGGCCGGGCTAACTGAAATCCCAATGCTCAGCTGCCACTAGTATACACTGGCTTTTGTAAAATTTATGGTCAAGTAGTAATAATTTTACTAATTCTTTTCTGAATGTAGCTTGGAGATATGGTACTCTCAAGGCCTAGTGCTTGTATCAGGCCTTCTTCCAAATTCTACAATCTCATTAGACTCCATCTCTATCTGGTAAAAGAAAGAAAAACTTCCTTTTTTTTGTTCTGTTTCTTCAGTTTACTTGTTCAGGCTGATAACTTCTAGTGACAATAACAGCATGAATTACTGGAACTGGGATATGCAAGTCGCGTTAGGATTAGGCGCTGCAGCCAGGTATGTTACAGTATACGCCTAAAGAATCGGTTCCTTTGGGAGCTAAAAGAACATCATTATGTTAATAGTAATGTACTGGTTAATACTCATACTTGCAGCGTTCGAGTTAGTAATGAGCTTGGAGCAGGACATCCAAGAGTTGCCAAGTTTTCAGTGATCATAGTGAGCTTGACAAGTATCTTGATCAGTACAGTTCTCTGCATTGTTGTGCTGATATTCAGGATTGGATTAAGCAAACTCTTTACAAGTGACACTCAAGTCATTGAGGCTGTCTCTAATTTGACTCCATTACTTGCCATTTCTGTTTGGTTGAATGGCATTCAACCTATTCTCTCTGGTAAAGAAGCTCTAGCAATTCTTGATCTTTAAAGAACTAATTTATTAAAGGTTTTAAGTTACATGCACCGACAGCGCAAAAATATCAATGTCATCATGTCAGTTGAAATGGTAATCTTTATAATCTATGTTCTGCCGCACCTATGTCTGACCCTCAAAAAATAGTGCAGCTTTTGGACGATCCTTCACAGCTGCTGAAATATATTTAGAGGATACAAGCAATATAATTTATAATTATATTGATCGGTAACCAAAAGGAATATTAAGTTACTTGCTATAACAGGTTAAGATATTCTGGTAGTGTGAATTATTTACGGTTGGTGTATATCACTTAAATCTTACTATATTATATTCTAAGTTTTCTTGAATCAAAGTCAAGCAGTGGATTCTAATAATTTCTTGCAAATCCTAGGTGTGGCTGTTGGCAGTGGATGGCAAGCAGTGGTAGCATATGTCAATCTAGCTACTTATTATTTTATTGGCCTCCCAATTGGATGTATTCTTGGCTTCAAAACAAGTTTACAAGAAGCAGTGAGTTCTTTTCATTTTTTTTTCTTCTTAACAAAATTGGATATTCAGAATTTCTGTTTCTCCGCCTTTTCTGACCTAATGCCTATACACATACAAAATCACTATGGCTTTTCTTTCAGGGAATATGGTGGGGTATGATTGCAGGAGTTATCCTACAAACATTCACATTATCTATTTTAACTGCCAGAACAAACTGGAATACTGAGGTAACTTTGCTGCTCCATTTTCATTACTTCACACTCGCCCCGACATTGGCATTAGCTAATAATTCAATGAATTCAACTGAACCCGTTGCTTTCAGCTCGATCCATAAGTTAGATATGCAAAAAACTTTTATGCTTGTGTGCAATGTATGTGGTTGCGTTTGACTATGAACTCACTGAAAACTGAAATGTAGGTTGCAAAAGCTGCTGCGCGCTTAAAGGAAGCTGGAAATAGAGAAAGTGAAGATCTTGCAGACAGCCGCTGAAGATAGTTTCTTCTCACAACTCTTCATCAATATTTTTTTTCATGACGAGCAACGAACATTTTGACAATGTGTGTTTGCTTTCACATCAAAATGCATAAATTTTCCTTTAAAACTTGTCACAAATTCTTCAAGGCCCAGCAAGTATTTTGTTATCAAGTATTTTCAGTATTTGGTAGTTGAAGTTTACCAAAAGCCAGATCCGTACCATATATAGTTGCAGGAGAAGGAGGTTTTGGAGAACATAAGCAAATAAATTGGACAAACAAACAAATCATGGATCATTTAGTAAACTTACCTACTACTACTCGAAACATATTACAAAAAGAAAAGATATCAGAAGAAGAAAAAGAAAAATTATCTGATAAAGAAAAATATATAGCAGAAATGGATCCCGAATATAGAATAAATCTATTGGCAGATATGAAAAAGACAGTAGATGTCAAGTTATTTGAACAGAAAATAGATATACAAAAACTCAAACAGATACTATCAGAACAAGACCAAAAATTAGAAAAAATATCGCAAGAAATATCAAAATTAAGGAAAAGAGCAGACAAAGAAATAGAAAAAGAAGAAACATCAGAAAGACCAAAGTACCCGGGAATTGTTACTATTTCAAGAGTATTACATAAAGAAACAAAAAAGAAAGAACAAATATTCATGCTAAAAACATATGAGTCAACAAGCTCGGATGAAGAAGATATAAGCAAAAAAATCTACAGACAAACTTCGAAAATGTCGATACAATTAGACAATATAGAAAACAAAATTATTCCTAAAGAATATATGAATATTACAGATCACCCAGATTTTCCCTTATTAGCAAAAGCCAGAACGGCACAAGAAAGAAAGAAAATCTTACTCAAAAGACAAGAGATTGAAAGAAAACAAAAAAAAATTATAACACAAAATATACCCGCAGTACCTACAATAACAAATATCATAGAAGAACCAGAAACTTCAGTTTCAAAAGAAGATACTCTAGCAATTATACTCAGAGAAATAAGAGAAACAAAGGAGAAAATGACGAATATGCAAGAAGAAATAAACAAAATAAAAGAAAAACAAAAGAAAGAAATAGAACAAGAAGCTTTGATTTTAAAAGACACTTATAACGAAGAAGATGAACTAGACACAGACGATCTAGATCCCATAGATCCCACAAAAGAAGCAAAGGTAAATATGATGGAAAAAGAACAGTCAGAACAATCTGAAGAAAACTCTGAAGAAGAATCTGATCAATCATCAGAATCAGAAACAGAACAAGTAAATATGAAAATAGAAGAAGAAGATCTACCATAACCAACAAGGTTAAGATTTAAAGAAAGACGAGGTGAATATGATAACAGTAAAGAAAGTCAGGGAAAAGAAAAAAGAAGATACAGATATCCAAATATTGGAAATAAAGAAAGAAATAAAATACTATGGAAATTCAGAAGTCCACACCAAATACATTTAGATGAAATATCATCTAAAGGAGTTATATTAAACTTAGATTGTACATATGATAATGATACAAAAAGAATCATAGAAGAATTGGCAATACAAATGAGCTTTGCAATAAGAAATAATAATATAAAAAAGGAAGAAGCAGCAAGATATATTATGCAGAGTTGTATTGGAACAATACAAGATTATTTCGAAAATATGGAACCAGAAGCAAAAATAAAGTTAGAAATAGGAAATAATGCAACAGATATACTCCAAAATATAGAATACTCTATACTAACAGAGTTTGGTCCAGCAGGACTAGGAAAAGATATAGATGACACAGAAACAAATAGAAAAAAGGCCAAATATCAATTAGATCAACTACTGATATGTGATTTAAGATATTTGGAAGAATATACATGTGAATTTAAAAAATACTACAGCAAATTAGCAAAAGAGGAAAAAGAAGAATATATCAAAAGATATTATGCAAAAATACCAATTATTGGTAACAACCTAGAAGAAAATTATCAAAAACTAAAAGATAAAGGAGAAAGATTTATAGATAGTATTGGAGCAAGATACTATGCAATGAAAGAATATTTACAAAAACAATGTAATGATAAAAGACAACAAAGCATAGCAAATCTAATGAGGAAAACAGGAATAATAGAATGTGACAGATATGCAACAGGAGCATATGGATGTATAAAGAATTATAGAAAATATAAAAGATATCCGAGAAAACAAAAACAAAAAACATACAGAAAAATACAAAGGAAAAGATTACCAAGAGGTGTAAAAACTTATTGGAAACCTAAGAAATTTACTAAGAGAAAGAAGCCATGAAGAAAAAGCCAATGTAAATGCTACAATTGTGGAGAATATGGACATATATCACCAAATTGTAAAAAACCAAAACAGAAAGAAAAAATAAAATATATCCAAGATATGGAATGTTATAGGATAGAAGTAAAAGAAGAAAGAGAAATAGAATTTAAAATAAATCCAGAAGAAGAAATATACATAGAAGAATTATTAGAAGAATACTTAAACCAAGATGAAGAAGAAGAACAATGGACATATTCAGATGAAGAAGCATTAAGAGATGAAGACCCATATATATTTGACAATGATTGGGCAGAATCATGTTATATGTTCAAAACTAATGAAAATGAAAACATAGAATTAATATCTATGGAAGAAACAGAAAACAAAGATACAAAACAATTAGTATTTAAAAGAGAAAAATATAACAAAGTAAAGAAAGAAGAAAATCTGACTATGAAAGAAGGAGATTTAATCCAGAAAAATATCAAGAAAATGTTCAAAAGAGAAAAACTACAATATATGTTTTTATTAGATATAGAAAAACCAATAGACATCAGATACTGTTCAAACAAAAGAAATACGATTAAACTACCATTATACAACCAAAGTTTTTTCGAAAGAGACTTATCGAAAATACCGAAAAAAGACAGGAAAAATATACGAAACATACATTTTATTGGCATAGAAATTATAATCAAGGCATATTTTAGAGAAGGAATAGATACACCAATCGAAATTACCCTACTAGATGAAAGAATAAAGAGTCCAGCAGAAGGAGCTATAATAGCAAAATTACAAGGAAATCTAATGTACCAGGTCGTCAAATTTAGAACATTATTAAATTACAGCATTAGTGAAGAAGATAGAAATAAAGAAAAAGCAATTGGAATGACATGGAATTTAAGAAATATAGAGATGATAGAAAATTCAAAAATATTTTCTATCAGGATGAGAAAAGCATATATATTAAGCAACAAGCATGAAGTAAAGAATCTCAAAAGTTTTAATGACAATCTAATAGTAGACCCATTATTCCAAGAATTAATACAAAAAGATGAAAGAACGACACCAAGCATAATACAGATTGAAGAAATAAAAGATATATTATGTCAAAAAGATATAGCAAGTACAAGTAGCCAGCTGATAACAAAAGTTAAATTAGAAGATACATACGAACAATATCATATAATAGGAAAAATTGGAGAAAAGAAAGATAAACAATTTCATCCGATATTAATAGATACTGGAACAGCCAGATCATACATCCCAGAAGAATTAGTACAAAAATATAACCTACCAACTACAAATATTACAGAACAAATATATCGAGATTGTAACAACAAAAAGATCAAAATAAACAAAATAGCAAAAATGACAATATATTTCGAAGGAAAAGATTGGCTAACATTTTCTATGGAAATTACAGCCTCAGTAGAGCCAATGGAATTATTAGAAAAACATAAACAAATATTACTTGGAATTAATTTTCTAGACCAAGTAGCCCCTTACAATATAGACAACAAATATTTGGGAATAACAATAGGAGATTATATAAGGAAAGAAATTCCAAGAGTCAAATTACATATAGAAGATATAACCAGAAATATACATAAAGGATTTTTACTAAATTCTACAGAAGCACAAAGGAAAATTTCAAACGGAGAAGATTATCCAGTAACAAACAATGAATAGAACAAAACTACCCTATATGATAATCAAAATAGAGATACCTAATTATAATTCAAGAATATATCATGGATTATTAGATACAGGAGCAACAACATGCTTATGTAAAAAATAAACATTACCAGACCATAAATGGAAAAATACAGATGTCATAATTACAGGAATTGGAGGAGAAAAATCTAAAGCAGATGGAATAGCAGAAAATATAGTTATGAAAATAGCAAAAGAAGAGTTTAAAATACCAAGAATATATGCATATAAATTAGAAGGAATTGATTTCCTAATAGGAGCATCATTCTATGACACATATCTACCTATAGAAATACACAGAGACAGGATATTATTTACAAAAAATGGAATAAAATATCCAAATTATAGAGTATATTATCCAAAAGAAAGAGTATGTGAACCATGGGAAAAAGGAACTCCCAAGGTAACACAGATGTTAAAAAACAAAGGTGATGGAAGAATATATTTAACAAGTATATGTTATAAAATACAGACAAGAGAAGAATACGAAAAAGAAAATACAAAGCAAGCTATGGAAGAATTACTTGAAGAAATATATACAGAAGACCCATTAAAATATTGGAAAAAAAGAAAACCAATAGCAAAAATAGAATTAATAAAACCAGAGTTAAGGATATATAAAAAACCTATGAAATACCAACCAGGAGATGAAAAAGAATTTGATATACATATAACATAAATGACAAAAAATGGATTTATAAGAGAAATAGATCCAAACCAAGAAAGAAACCATAATAGTCCAGCCTTTATTGTATGTAAACATAGTGAAATAAAAAGAGGAAAAACAAGAATGGTTGTAGATTATACAGATCTAAATAAGAAAACTACAACAACAAAATACCCTATACCGAATAAAGATATATTAATACAGAGAGCTATACAGGCTAAATACTTTAGCAAATTTGATTGTAAATCAGTATTTTACCATATAAAACTAGAAGAAGAAAGTAAGAAATATACAGCATTTAGTACCACAAATGGATATTATGAATGGAACGTACTTCCATTTGGATACAAAAATAGCCCAAGTATTTACCAACAATATATGGATTCAATATTTCGAAAATACTACGAATTCATAGTGGTATACATAGATGATATATTAATCTTCTCAAAAAATATAGAAAATCATATTAAACATATAAAAACATTTAAAAAAATAGTTATAGAAGCAGGATTAGCTATTAGCAAAAAGAAAACAGAATTGCTGAAAGAAAGAATAGAATTTTTAGGAATGAAAATAGATATGCATGGAGTAGAAATACAAGAACATATAGTAAAGAAAATGATAGAACAAAAATCTAATTGCAATAACAAAAGAGACCTACAAGCATTATTGGGATTATTAAATCAAATTAGAAGCTTTGTGCCAAATCTAGCTACAAAGATAAGAAGAATACAAAATAAACTTAGAACCAAAGATGAACAGATATGGCAATGGTTAGAAAAAGATACAAAAGATGTAAAAGAAATAATAGATTACTGTATAAAAAATATAAAACCACAAAAATACCCAAATAAAGCAATCAGATACATATGGATTATAGAATCAGATGCAAGTAAAGAAGCATATGCAAGCATCTTAAAATTTAAATGTCAAAAAACAAGAGAAGAAACTATATGTAGATACCACTCAGGGACATGGAAAGAACAACATGAAAAATGGGAAATAAATAGAAAAGAATTATTAGCAATTTATTATGCATTAAAAGCATACGAACTATATATTTCTGAAGGAGAAATAACTATTAGAACAGATAATTTAGTATCCTATCAATGGATAAAAAATAGAAATATAAAAGATAAAGTACAAACGAGAAATATACTAAGTATATTAGCTGAAATAGCAAAATTTTGAATTCAAGATCGAATATATAGAAACTAAAAAGAATTTTCTTGCAGATTATTTAACAAGAGATGGAAGAGATATTAGCAGCAATCAACAAACTGGCGATAACAATGGAAGAAATCAAAATGGAAAATAAGCAAATGAAAGAAGAATTGCAGCAGGTAAAAGAGAAACAGATAAAACAAGAGAAAAATATAGAGCAAGAGCAAGAGTCATCAAGAAAAAATTCAAAAGGAAAAGAGAAAGTCACTGAAGAAAAAATAGAAAAAACAAAATATAAAGATATACTAGCTCAACAAGCTCAACAAGGACAACAAGGAGAAGTAAAAGGAAAGTGGACCAAAGTAGAAAAATAAAAATTCGAAAGGATGGAAATAGCAGATAAATATTTACAAAATGCAACAACTATGATTAATTATCTAAATCAAAGCACAGACAACGAAGATTTCAAGATAAATTCAGCAGAAAAGATAAACAAATTAGTGGCATTGCCAAATACAGAGAAAAGACTAGTGACAGAAGCATTTAAATATGGATTACTACATTCGATATACATTACTTCACCAGTAGAGGTAGAATGCTTGGGAACAGAAATAATGGAAGCAGTAAATAAATTCAAGATAGCTACAAAAACAAGATTCATGTATGTAAGATTCTACACAGCAATGGCTGAAGTAACACAACAACAAAGAAATATATTGCCCAAGATACAGCTAATAAAAATAGGATTGACGTCAAAAATATTAGAATATGAAAACAGAGTACAAAACTTGTGTACCATCCAAGAAGTAAACTATATAGTCAAGGAGAAAAGAGCTTACGGATTGAAAGTTATATTTGAAGAACTACAAACTTATAATAGAGATAAGTGGATCTATCTTAATAGGAGAAACACAATGATATATTCATCTACCAAAAATACTAGACAACAAGATAGAATAGAAGAACAGATAGAAGACTGGATGTGTGATATACTAAATCCAGTATACAAAGATAAGAATTCAACTGCAGATCTAACATATCCACTGATATCAAAAGAGACATGGATAATATTATGTGAATTAATGAATAGATACAAAATTACAAAGAAAAACATCAAACATATATGTCCACACTGCGAAATACAAGATATACCCAAATGTGAAGTTAACCTAGAAAATGATGAAGAAATGGAAACTATATTCTTCAAACAAAGAAAAAGAAGAGTCGAAGAAGCAGAAGAGATACACGAAGAAGAAGATGAATAGCAGAAGAGAGTCGGTAGCAAAACGACAAGAACCAAAAAGAAGATTCCCCGGCAACAAGATAAAGATAAAAAGATAAAGTCAAAAGTAAAGAAGAAAGAGCGGTAAAGAAGAAAAAGAGGCAGCAATAATAGAGACAACAATAATAGAGGCCCCTACGACAATAATAGAGGCCCCTAGGATGTAAATATAGGTTTTTATTTTGCATCAAAGTCCTTGTAAGCTCCATTATATAAGGAGTCTTTGTAGTTTAGTTAGGATCATCGACTTCTCCACTCCTCTCTCTAAAAAATCTCTAGTTTTATAAGCTTTTAAGTGTGTAAGCAGTTGAGCATCAACAGCACCTTGTAATATAGTAAGTTTTTTATGCTTAATAAAATATGTGTGTTTTAATTATGCCTATGAATAGCTAAATCTTTAATATCTCTTTTTATCTTGTAAATATGACTTAGTGTTAAATTGTATCATATATTTAGATACTCTATAAATATTTTAAGTTATTGCCATGTTTTAAATTTTGGTTAATCTAAGAGAAGCATGCTGTAATTGGCTGTAATCCTGTTAGCCGTGTGAAGGCGTTGTTAGGAAATAGTGCCGAGATTACTGAGTCATGCTGTGAAGATTAAAATTTTTTAATACATGGTTAATATCTTTAAATATATAGATTTTGTATCTGAATATATGATGGTTTAATTCAAGTCACCTTTATAAGATAAAGAGAGATAGTTTTTAAAACATTGTTTTAATCTTTAGCTTTCATATCTTGCATTTAAATTCTGTTGTTTTATTTTCCGCATTTAATCTCCGCCGCCTTTTTATATTCATATATCTCTCCCTTATTGGTATCCTACAAACATTCACATTATCTATTTTAACTGCCAGAACAAACTGGAATACTGAGGTAACTTTGCTGCTCCATTTTCATTACTTCACACTCACCCCGACATTGGCATTAGCTAATAATTCAGTGAAATCAACTGAACCCGTTGCTTTCAGCTCGATCCATAAGTTAGATATGCAAAAAAACTTTTATGCTTGTGTGCATTGTATGTGGTCGCGTTTGACTATGAACTCACTGAAAACTGAAATGTAGGTTGCAAAAGCTGCTGCGCGCTTAAAGGAAGCTGGAAATAGAGAAAGTGAAGATCTTGCAGACAGCCGCTGAAGATAGTTTCTTCTCACAACTCTTCATCAATATTTTTTTTCATGACGAGCAACGAACATTTTGACAATGTGTGTTTGCTTTCACATCAAAATGCATAAATTTTCCTTTAAAACTTGTCACAAATTCTTCAAGGCCCAGCAAGTATTTTGTTATCAAGTATTTTCAGTATTTGGTAGTTGAAGTTTACCAAAAGATATATATATATATATATATATATATATTATATATATATATATATATATATATATATATATATATATATATATATATATATATATATATATATATATATAAAAGATGAGAGATGAAAAAACGAAATGATTAGTGACATCTGCCAAAATAAAAAGAAACCTGGGAAATAAATCACCAATGCACCTCATTATGCAAAAATAAAGTATTCATAAAATAATCTTCTTAAACACAAAAATTCACAGAGGTATAACTCAGTGTCACTGCAATTCACAGCTATAGCACCATATTACAAAAATGTCCTCTATTACTTGGTTCACTGGGAGAGACTACTCATGTTAGCTGATGCTGAAAATTCATTTAAAAACCGTGTGATTTCAATAATTTATCGCTAAGCAGCCAGCCACATTGTGTCAACTCAATCCCATATGGCAACTAATTCATAATATTTCTGATTCTGTATATTGGAACCTACGAGTTACAATCTGGAAATCAAAATGGGAATAAGTGTTTCCTCACCCATGACTGGCTCGAAAATATCCAACTCTCCATGTCGCTCCAGGACACGCATCCTGCAGTCCTCAGCAGCCAGCAATCCAGTTGAATATGCACCATGTACAGAACCTGGGTAATCTGTACTCGTTGCCTCCCCAGCAAAGAATAGGTTATCCACTGGTACTCTCAGCCTTTCATATAGATCATGGGGCTTCCCAACTGTATCATAGCTATATGATCCCAGTGAGTTTATGTCTGTACCCCAATGAGAAACAAGATACTGAATCTGCACCACGACCAGGAGAATATAGAGTGAGATACTGTCATTATTAGGATAATATTACTTTCATAAAAACATAATTACAATGATGTAACGGGAAAGGACTACTCAGAATAAATTGCTTCAACAGTCCTTTGTATGATATCTTAAACCAGTCACATGCTTTTCTTGCAAGAAAATCCCACTTATCCACAAGTACATT
Source organism: Nicotiana noctiflora (assembly GCA_032618575.1). Taxonomy (NCBI): domain Eukaryota; kingdom Viridiplantae; phylum Streptophyta; class Magnoliopsida; order Solanales; family Solanaceae; genus Nicotiana; species Nicotiana noctiflora. Next base: position 339,230 of record JASVEL010007646.1, read on the forward strand.
AAAGTCGGCGCAAATCACAAACAAGGGTAAGACAATTTGTACAGATCTTCTTTACATATTGGTTTAAGACAAAATTTCTAGAACTTTGTACTATTTGATTCAGAAGCATCATATTCGACCAAAAAACTACTAATGGGTTAAAGAAAGATCATGATGCTTCAGACATTTAATCATTGCTTCTTCAACATCCAGAGAAAAAATAAACTAGAGGAAGATTTCCGCTACTAAAACTTGTCAGCCACTAACATCTTGAGTTAGCGACAAACCAACATTGTATGATAAAGAGTTAATTCACAGAACGATGCTGAGAAAACCGAATAGAGAAGAGAATTTTCAGAGCAACACGAAAAATGTAAAACCCAAAAAATTATGCATTGGAGCAAGAAAGGAAGTGTAACATTACTGGAGCAGTCGCATTAGGAAGGATTCTCTTAAGTTGCTTAAATGCAAAATTAGCAGCAGCCTCATCAGACAGTTCCCCGATATCGCGGGCCAGTTGTCCAGCAGGCATATAAACAAGGACAGGATGGCCAGTAGCCTTGTGAAGATTAAGAAAGTAACTGCACTCATATGAGCTTTCTGCAACTACTCCCAAGAACTCAACATTTGGCCAGAACACGTCTTGAAAGTGCAAAATAATCTTGTTCTCAATTCCTACACCAAGTTCTTTAATGGCAGCCTCTTTCCATTCAGGTAATCTTGGTTCAAACTTGATGCAATTTGATTTTAGAACACCAAGTGGAACAGCAATAATGGCAGCATCGGCTACAAAAGAACTCCCATCCTCAACTGTTACCTTCACACCATTATAACGTCTAACAACTTCTGTAACCCTGAGGAATGATTCCAAGAACAAATGAGTTATAGGAACTGCCAATGTCCTTTGTTTCCAGCAGGGGGTGGGGGTGGGATGACAAGGAGATGTTCTTTACCTGTGACCTAACCTAATGTCAAGCCCTTTTGCTAGTGTATTGATGACAGGCTTATATCCCCGGACCATAAGACCATGCCCACCAGGAAGCAATTCTTCCTGTATATAAAAATCATGAATCTGTAAGGCAACACTTTAAACAACTTTTTCAAGGACTATAAACTACACTCTTGCTGTTTGATGTTTTTCTTGTCAAATAGCCAATAGGGGAGCATATAATTAAAATACATATTCTTTATAGAAGAGACATTTCAGAGCTTCAGACTTCTTATGTACTGATTCTTCTGACACGGATAAAAGGAGATCTAAGCTTGGTTGAGCTGATGTGATGATCCCTTCACATTTATTAGAGGTGCCTACTGGGGTTTTGCATTTTCTACTAATAAGTTACAAGACTTAAATATTATCTTTTCATGTCAAATTGCTACATATAGAAAAATGCAGAGCAATATACCAGTGGGCTGATCTTACAAAGAAGGTATTCAAAATTAAAATGAGGAAGACTGGATGCTAAAAACCAGAAAAAGAAAACAAAGGATGGATGTTGTAGAAAGTTTAATTCAGCTCATGACACATAACACTACTCCTCCATGGTACTCATAATCCTAGTAGGGAAGTTAAAAAGCTTCAATAGTCAATGTCACCTATATCCTCAGCTGCCTACAAGACCAGCTACGAATAGAATTCAAACGTTGAATAAACAATCAATTTCTTTTCTCCTATTTTGTATGATATAATTTGACTAGGCATAGAGCTTAATGACTTACTGTATTTGTAACAATATAAGAAAAACTTCAGTAGTTGATCAGTTAGTGTTATATGGGGTCATCATACCATAATTTGAATTAACTTGAATCCTTTAAGAAGTGAGAATTGCATATAATATTATTATCTTTTAGACATGAGCCAGACATTCTGGACATCCTGACATGAAGAGCTTGTGCGATTGAAGGAGAATCTGGGGTGTAAAGCTTTTAACAAAGATAAAACTAGCTTTAGGCATAAAATTGTGGACATAAGTCGCCAGAGCTAGTTGTCAGCTCAGGACATGGAATTGCAGATCATGCCTAAGGCATTTTTCCCGGACTGAAGCTATTTAATCATTTGGTCAGGCATATACTGCTAGCTTCTTCATGAAACATTAAATGACTATATTGACAACTCCAATCCCTCAGCCAAGCATTCTGCCCACTAATATCATTTGTACTCTACATTGTCAAAAAGTAACTTCTTTTCCTCATCCCCAGATATCTTACTTATTACCTACATTAGACAGCTGACACAGACACCATACGGTAACAGGAGTTATAGAATCTGAACAAGCTGTCTTTTCAGGTGTACACTACGGTAAGACATTTCTAACATCAGCAAGTTCCTATAACCAGTTCAAATGCCTATGAAAGACAATTGTCAATGAGAAGGTGAGCATTCCTCCAACAAGTTAACTCTGTCAAAAGGAGGCAAGGAAACCAACCTGGTCCCAACACTTGAGTGATATGGTATCTGCATCCGCGGCAAACCAGCCTTCCATTCTGCATAGGTACCACTGCAACACCTTATGAGCAAGGCCACTCAACCTGTATTAACAATTTTCACTTAGTAAAAATTTTAATGCTCTTTTTTCCTCTTTGGGTGATTCGGGGAGTTGGGTCAATATGTCAACAAACAGAATTAAGCAGGACCTTAAATCGGGTCTCCTTTCAAAAACAATTGATATAGCACGACTGATAGACATGTCTTCACTGGATTCTCGCCTAATTTGATCAGTCTGCAGACAAAGCGAGTCAGCTCAAAGTCAGAAAATGTCCACAATACACATACTTAAAAGACATGGAAGAAGGATCCTTGCCTTACGAAACTAGGAAAGAGTTACATATTTCATAAATCATGACAAATAAAGTGGGTGGAACAAAAGGGTGAACATACCTCCTTCAAAATGCTCTCAAATGTCTCGCCAACCTTTGCAACTAAGTCCTGACAAACTTGATTTCCATCCATGTCAAAAAGCCCATAACTGGAGAATAGAAAGATATGTTAGTTGATTATTATACATGATTAGAAAGGTCACGACCCCAAAATTAGCAATCACTAATGTTTCCAAACTTGCACATAATGACATGTAGAAGCATATCAACTTGATCATGTAAGTATTTATGCATGGATTTGATGCATATTAAGTACACGCATGAAAGGCAAGGAGAGCTTAGAGTACAAACCTTTCCAGGTCATGGTCGTACAGGACTGAATTGTCACCACTGGTACGATAGAGAGGCAATCCTAGTTTTCCAATAAGAGGTGCCAAAGGATTCTCTTTGCAGACACCATGTAACCTACACCAGTTAAAATCTTAACATCCACCGGAAGCAAAATGCATATGTTTACCGTGTAATAAACATACAAGTCATAATTTCAAAAAACAACAATTCACTACCATGATGCACCCAAGTCAACAGGAAAACCAAAAGAGTAATCAGTGTGAACTCGACCTCCAATTCTATCTCGTGATTCTAACACAACAACCTGCAAGAGAATATTAACTTCATGATGCACATCCACCATCACCATTAAAAAAAGAAAGGGCACCCCAGTGCACTAAGCTCCTGCTATGCACGGGGTCCGGGGAAGGGCCGGACCACAAGGGTCTATCATACGCAGTCTTGCAGTCTTGCCCTGTATTTCTGCAAGAGACTGTTTCCACGGCTAAAACCCATGACCTCCTAGTCACATGGCAACAACTTTACCAGTTACGCCCAAGGCTCCCCTTTCCACCATCACCATTATAGTAAATAAAAAATCATAAAATAGTCATATTTCTACGAATACATATTTACAGGGCATACCTGAAATGACTCATCCTGAAGAGTACGAGCAGCTGCAAGGCCTGCCATCCCACCACCTATTACAATGACAGATGGCGAGGCCACATATCTCCGTCCAACATTTGAGAAGCAGGGAGCTAGGGAGAAAACAACAACTCACTTAATAAAGCTTTTTACCGAGAAAATGATAAGCATCCATAAGATCAGACACAGAAATGTATAAATTCATGTTTGAAATGATCATATAGACAGCCAAAACAGAAGGTGACAAAATTTTGTATTAGTACAAGCAAAATAAGAGCTGGTCTAATGCTTGCATTTTTTTTAATGCTTCACGTGCTTCGGATTCCAAAACATGAAAGGACTGTAATTATCGGATGTCTTGTCCCGTGTCTCAGCTTTAATCAGGAACTCATTTATGCTAAATTTAGCAAACATTGCCTCTTCGATAAGCAGGATAGCTGCTAATTTGGGAAGCAAGGAAGGACAAAGCATCTTCTAAATGGCGGTTAAGCAGTAAAAAGGTTTGCGCATGTTATAAACCTGGTCCAGAGATAGAAAATCTACTAGTACCGCATTATTAATCTTGATATAGTAAAAGCAACAACTACGTCACAGGAATTGGGGTCAGTATTATTATTGATATAGAGGATGAAAAATATGCAGCGTCAACATTGACAGAAACCCATTTACAAGCATATTCCTTACAAGTTGAAAACTTCAAAAGCAATTTTTTTATCCAATAAAACCAAAATGTTGTTTACTGACATGGTCCAGACCTGCTCCAGCATAGAAATTCTAGACTTACGCATTACTCCCTCCATCCCAATTTATGTGATTAGTCTGTCCGAGAAGAATGATAAATAATTTAACTTTACGCTTCTTATGTTACGTGAGATGATTTATAGTCACACAAATATCTATAACTGCTTTTAAACCACAAATTTCAAAAGTCTTAAACTCGATCAAACAACATTAGTACAAAGGGAGTAGTACTCCGTTTCAATTTGTTTGAACCTAATTGATTATAGGTGGAGTTTAAGAAAAAAAGAAAAAACTTTTGAAACTTGTGGTCCAGAAAAAGGTTTGTGGCTATAAATTACTCAAACCGGTTCACAATAAGTGACCAATTTGCTTTTAACATGCCCATTAAAAAAATATTAAATTCTATACAAAAATACCTACTATAACTAAACTAATTAAACACGTGAAGAGTAAGAAAACATTATAGGGATATATACATATTATTTTATAAAAATAAATTAAATTCTTTTTTTATTACCTAAATGGATATTTATTTTGAACCAAAATGAAAATTACAAATTTGAGGTAAAATAATACGTGTAAAATTGGATTTTTTCCAAATTCAGAAAGGGGCATTCTTTCTAAACTAACTAAAAAAGGAAATATGTTTATTCTTTTTGAAAGAAAGAGAGAGATTATTATTCTTGATATAAAGGACGAAAAACAGGTGGTGCCAGAAACTGTTAGAAAAGCATATTCCTGCAAGCTAAAAACATTAAATATGGATTTTTCATTAAATAAACCAAAAGTTTTCATTCTGATGCAGTATACACAGTTTTAAAAAACTATAATTGATAAATCAACCGTCAATGGGGTTATTCAGCTCAAATAATACAAAATTTAACTGTTAAAACGAACTGACTTTGAGTACAAGCAGAAATAAATATAGAATTTAGAGTAAGTGTTGTCTGTCTATTGTAAATAGATTTTTTTTAAAATCATTTTACATTTTAAAAAAAAATCTTTCCACCGACAAAAGTAAGTAGGAACTTCAATTAAAAAGAGTGAAAAATAGATTAAAAATTAAAACTTTAAATAAACAAACCTCTTTGGAGCTGACGATTACTCTTGTTTTGAGAATCCATGGCTAAAAATGCGATTAATTGGAAATCGTCCCAACAAAAATAATGGGATTAAGTAAGATTATCGTTAAAATCTTATCTTAATAAGAATCTCTCAGTATTAATGAGTTGTTGATACTACAATAATTACTCCTAAAATTGAAAATCTGAGGAGAAAAATGGAGAAGAAAGATTAAAAAGAAAGTAATGAAGTGATTAGAATTAGAACACATGCGTATCACACACAGAAGCGAGAAGGGCAAAAAGGGTAAAAACACCAAAAAATGGGATCGAAATTAAAAAATTCTCTCTCCTGATCAGAATTGAAACAATTCTAAGAAATTATTAAATTCCGTTGAATGAAGAATTGTTTGATCTGGAGAGAGAATTGGGATTTTGAGAAATGAAACTGAATCAAGTTTTTTTTTTTTTCCGGGAAATGGGAAGACGAAGGGAAAAGAAAGGAAAAGTGTTGGGATATTTATTGTTTTATGGTTGGTGTTTCCTAAGTAGACGTGGAAGGAGGTGACTGAATTAAGAATATTCTAAGATTCCAACAATTGTACAAAATATCTCTTATTTAGGAAGCCACCGAAAAGCGATTTCACAATTTGAATCCATAATATATATATATATATATATATATATATATATATATATATATATATATATATAAATTACACATATATAATCAGTTAAATTGTGATATGAATACAAAATTAAAAATATCTATAATGAGGTGGTAAGTATATAATCATATTTAAAGATTTTGAATTCGAGCCTTGCAAATCAAATTACCTATGATACAAAGCTCTTTACAAATAGGACAAATTACTATGAATTTAAATTAATCGAATTCCAAAGCAGATATTAAACACATAAAAAAATTGATTTGGTTATTTTTTGAGATATTAGTTTTTTAAAAATGTTTATTAGTTTCTCTTGATTTTTAACTTCTTCTTAAATATGGGTGGTGTTCTGTTTACTATCTCATATTTTAATTAATAAGTTATATCAAACTTAAGGCAATAACTTGAAAGGTTTACAAATAAGTGAAGATATTTATGTAATTTTTGATCTAAAAAAGGTTAGAGTTGAGTCAAGTTTAAGGGTGTGGTTGGTACGAAGAAAAATATTTTTAAATTTTTTCATGTTTGATTAACTTAAATATTTTGAAAAATATTTTTCTTATCAACTCATTTTCCTCTAATTGGAGGAAAATATTTTCTTTATCAAGAGAAAGAAATACATTTTTCAAAACTCATTTTTCTCTTTCCCCACCCTATTTCCCATCCCCACCAATCTTCTTCCACACCCCCTACACCTACCCATCCAACCCCACCCCACCCCACACCTACCCACCTTACCCCACGTCCACTTTAAATAAAAAATATTATTAATGGTACTTTCTTTTTAGATAAGTAATTTTTATGCATTTTAACAAATGAGTATTTTTTATATAAAATAAGTATTTTTTTTATTCGTTTCAACAAAGAAGTACTTTCTTTTCATGATGTAAAGAAAATATTTTTTTTATGTCAATAAAATGAGTACTGTATTTGCATGTTGGAGAAAGAGTACTCTCTTTTTCAACCAAAGAAAGACTATTTTCTTTTAGTTATGAGACACAAATTTAACGTTATTTTTGCAAAAGAAAAAAAGAGTAAAGTAATACATTAGTTATTTTGGGTTATTGTGAATTTTTAGAAAAATAATTGAATTCTTGAACAAAATAAAGTCCTGAAAACGTTGTGTATTGGGGGGAGGGGGAGCAAGGAAACATAGAGACTTGGAGGAATGGAGGTGAGAAGAGTAGCGTACAACATTATTTTCTACTCTCTAACCAAACACCGGAAAAAAAAATTTGAATTTTTTTTTTCTACTCATCATCAGGGAAAACTAAATGATAAAACCCTTTATTTTCCATGAAATATTTTCTAAAAAAATATTTTTCATGAAAAACATTTTCCTTTCGTACCAAACACATCCTAATTTTCTTTTCTTTTTTCACAATTACAAAGAGAATGCATGTGAAGGATGATCTAGGATTAAAAAGGAGCTAACATATTAAATTTGTAATCAACCTGCATTAAGGTGAAATTCAAAAATAGTCATATTTGCAAGTGGTCATTAAAAAATAGTTACGGTTTCGAAAGTAATTGGATTTTTGCCACTTTTCATGTAAAGATAAATCTGAACAAAAATATTGTTTAAAATACAGAAAAATACTCTAGTATATTATATTGTAACTTTCCACGTGTTGGAGTTCCAGTATAATATGCTGGAAGTTCATACACATGTACACTGATCTCCATATATTATACCGGAATTTTTTGTGTTGCATCAAAAAAATAATTATTTTTTAATGACTTTGCAAACGCTGCTATTTTGAATGACCGGTCCGAAACTGGCTATCCCACATTATTTTTTGGATATTTATCAAAGGGAATCATGTTAAGTTTTTTACATCGCTTCAATTTCATTGTTCCTGCTACTTTTTTTTTTAATTTTAAAAAGTTACTAATAAGCAGTGGTAAATTTGACTCTGTATAGGTTACGGGTTCGACCCGCTGAAACAATCACTAATGCTTCCATTGAGATAGATTGTCTACATTACACATTACACATTACACCCTTTGAGGTACGATCTTTATTTAAACCCTATGTGAATATAAAATACTTCGCACCACAACATCGAACTACCCTTTAATAAAATAAATAGAGAATAATATAAAACTCCAATGAATTCAAACCTTTAAGATTCATATTCTACACATGATTTTGCATCTGGGAATGCATTGGAAAGTAAGGCACGTCAAATTAGTGGAGGAGATCATATTTCTATTTATCGGTATTAAAATATCATACAAAACACAGAAAGGTTTAAACATAATAAACAAAGTGTGTGGTGCATTTATTGCTCCACTAATATAGTAGGTGTGCATCTTCAACATAATTTGACTATTATTATTATTACACCGCCAACATTGACTGGATGATAGTGCATTTTATTGGATTACTATATCTATATTAGTCGTGCAAAGAATTAATTAATTAGGGAGTACCTTATTGATTTAACAAGTAAAAAGAGGAGGAAGAGAAATTGGATTCTGTATCTCGTATGTGATATAGTATGATAATAGGCTATATAGATGATATTTATATTTTAAAATTATTATGCTTTATTGTTGTTTTATAAGCAAATTGCTAACAAAATACTCCAAATGGTGTTCTTTTGTTTCGCAAGGAATATTCTAAGTAAGGAAGTACTACGGAGTGTTTTGGAGGCAATAAGGCGAAGAAAACGCCCAATCAAGAAGTACCCGAGCACAAAAAAGCAAGAAATTGGACTGAGCAAATTCTACCGCGATCGCGGTGGAACTGCAGTAGAACGGCGGTGGATCAAGTCATTGCGGCAGAATACTTAGCGCTCATTGCGGTCGAGCCGCGACCGCTGCACTGTTCACTCGCCAGGAATTTGGGGACCAAAGTGTAAATTCGAAAAAACTTGTTCCAAACCCTTATAAGCTTTAGAAATTCGCCCAATATTATTTCAAGCTTGTTTTTAGACTACTTGGAGGCAAGAACAAGTGTGAGGAGAATAACGAAACATTAAAGTTCTTCTATCCTCTCTTTATTATTTTTAATTGCTCGTTATGAATAATTTAGTAATTTTATCTTGTTGTGTCATGAGTAGCTAATTTCTTAGTCTATGATATTGATGGAACCTATTGAAGGATGAACTTCTTGTTATGTTAATACAGTTTGCCAGTTTAATCTCTATTTATTCAACTATGTGCTTGTTGTAGTTAATTGACAGGATCCTCAATTAGCGGTGCCTATTTAGTATGCATAGCTTGAGAGAGAGTGTATATTTAGGTCAATTGTTGAACAACATCACTCCCAAAGTATATGAAGTAGCAATAACTACATGTTTAAAGGCGGGATTAGGGATAACGAAGCCTTTGGTGCAATCTAAGGTGAGCTGTAATGAATAAAGTCAACTAGCGTAACTCAGGAGAGAGCGTCTAGTAAATTTCGTGATTACTCGGGAGAGATTTATGATGATAATAATGCTCATGATTGATAGAGATGATTAGGCAATGTTATGTGACACATAACCGGAAGGGATCCGTCAATAGGAAAAATCATAACCTTAGATCATTCTCTTAATTATTTATAACTTAATCATAGTTAATTTTCAGTTGTTTATTTACATTCATTCTTAGTTAGTTGAAACATATTCAATTGTTATTCACAACGTTTGGGAAGTTGATTCCGTGGAATTTAGTAAGTCTAACGAAAGTAATTAATAGGTTAATTCATTGTGGGTTCGACTCTAGGCTAAATACTCAGATTATATTTGCAACGTCCGCGTGTCCTTTTTATAAGGCATAGTTGGGCGTGATCAAATTTTGGCGCCGTTGCCGAGGAATTAATGGTGTTATCAATTACAATTGAAAGAAATACAAAACTTTTTAGTGTAGTTAGTTTTCTATATACCCAATCTATACATTGAAATTTTAACGTTTATTGACTTGGTTGTACAAATGCATGCCTAGAAACTCAACGAGAACTGGTGAAGTATTCGAAGCTTTATTTGATCCCGAGAAAGTTTTTAAGGCCTTGAACCAGGACAACCGGAAAAGCAAACATCAACAAACAATTGAACAAATTGAACTGAACATAGGAGATCATGAAGAAAACCCACCGGCACATCTTGTGCCAAAGGCTGCTCTCTATGACTGGGAATAACCCATAGCTAAAAATCTGGCCACAGCGATTGTAGTCCAGCAGATACATGATGAATCACTCCAAATCACCAATAGCATGTTGCACTTGTTGCAGAACAAGAGACTATTTTCGGGGTCACAAGTCGAAGTTCCTCAACAACACTTGAAGAATTTCTTGTCAATCTGCAAAACCCAAAGGCAGCCCAACATAACTCAGGAAACAATCGTTGTTGTTCTCATTCATAGTGACAGGAGCTTCCCAACCTGGCTAAACTCACTCCCTATAAATTCCATAACAACTTGGAAGGAGTTAGTCAAGCAATTCCACAACAAGTTCAATACACCCAACAAGACTGCTCAACAAATTGATGAAATTTTGAGTTTTAAACAGAGACCAATGGAGATATTGCACGAAACATGGGAACGCTTCAAGGGGATGTTGGTTATATGTCCGCATCATGGTATTCCAGATCTGATTGGACATCGTTTTTACATGGAATTGTTAGATAGTGTAAAGAACATAGTTGATACTTCAGCTGGTGGAGCATTTTTTAGCAAAACATGGAGAGACGGTCAGAGTCTGCTTGACAAGATGGCACAGAATTCGGGATGGATAACCAAGAATGAACCTATAACCCAGTAGTTCACTCAGTGCCCTTAGTCATCCAACTTTATGGCTAAAAATATGGCCACCTTATTGACACAGATGAGTATACTCACGAAAAAGGTGGAAGAGTCAGGGCAGAAGCAGTAGGTACACATAGTAAATACTACCAATGGGGGGCTTATGTGCATCTTGCATTAGTCAGCCTATTGGTAACCAGTGGAATGTAGAACATGATCATCATCACTACCCTGAAGACATGAATTATGTGTCTAATATGGAGGCCAGAGATATGGTGGTCAAAATTGGGGTTAGCAGCATCAGTCATACATGTCAGTCCAGCCACAGTTCAACAATGGAAACATGGGAGGTATGAGACCTCCTAATAACATGGCACTTTACCATAGACCATAGGGATACAATAATCAGAATCAACAGCAGGGGTATCATCCTCTTCAGCAACAACATGGTGGACGGCAGGACGATGGGTTTTCTAGACTTGAGGCAATGATGCAGCAGGTTATTGGGTCTAATGCAAAAATTAGTGAGAGAGTAGATTCACATGATTCAGCTATCAAGGATATTAAAGTGCAGATCGGCCAAATTTTGATGTCTCTGAACAATCATCCTCATGGGACATTACCTGCATACACCTAGATAAATCCAAAAGATCAAGGCTCGAAGCAGCTGATGGCAGTGAGTCTACGTAATGGCAGAGATTTGGATGTAGAGCAAGAGAGGGCTCGAGAAACCAGACAGGCTGAGACACTCATACCAGTGCCCATTGAGCTAGATGAGTCAACGAAACTAATAGTCCAGCCTGCCGAGGAAAAAGATAACATTCAGATTGAGACTGAGAAAAAAGCTGAGATAGCCCGGGAACCAGTAGTTGAGGTGGCAGCTGATAAAGAGCAATCCCAAATTATTGGGAAGAAGAGACCTCATACACCATTTCCTCAGAGGCTGGCTAAATACCAAAAATAGGAGTAATACAAGAAATTCTTGGAGATGCTGAAATAAATCTAGGTAAATATTCCATTGGCATATGCTTTGAAAGAGATGCCTCGGTGTGTAAAAATGATGAAGGATTTAATGTCCTGAAAATTCAATTTCCAGGACTTGTCCACAGTGACTCTTACTTAGACCCGCAGTGCAGTGGTGACTAGACTAATTGCGGAGAGCTATCTCACCCAGGGAGTTTAATAATTCCCTACACTATTGGTAATTTTGCTTTCGCTAAGGCATTCTGTGATCTAGGGGCCAACATAAATCTCATTCCCCTAGAGATTTATAAGAGGCTGGGGATTGGAAGAGTTAGGCCTACCTTTATGTTGTTGCAGCTAGCTGACAGGACTATAAAAAGACCCTATGGTATCCTGGATGATCTGTTGATTCAGGTGGGGAAATCTATGTTCCCTTGCAAATTTTGTGATATTAGACTGCAAGGTGGATGAAGGAATTCCCATAATTTTGGGAATACCATTCTTGGCCACTGGGAGAACTTTCATTGATTGCGAGACTGGGGAGCTCAAGATGAGGCTGAACGATGAAGAGATAACATTCAATGTGCAGAAATATATGAGACGACAAAGTGAATTTTCCAATTGCTCTCTTATTGATGCCATGGATGTAATTGTAGAAACTGATGATAAGATATTGACAATTGAGGACCCCCTGGCTGCATGTCTGATGAATTTAGATTGGGTGAATTGAGAAGAACTGGCAGAATGGGTGTTGGCATTAGAGGGTGTCACACCTCCCTTTTTACTACCCCAAACACTTAAAAGCATATAAATACGCTTGTAGGGTATACCCCGACGCTCAAATATCCGAGACGGATAAAATAACGTAAGGGAAGGAGTTTTTCCAATTAAAGGACAATCGGTTCGGGATTTTATTAGAGATTAATCGGAGTCGCCACTTGGGAGTGATAATGGTGTCCCAAGTCACCGGTTAATCCCGAATCCGAGGAATTTTGACTCTTAAAAATGTCTGCGAAGCAGAGATCCGGATAAGGAACTCTGTTAACCCGGGAGAAGGTGTTAGGCACTCCCGGATTCCGTGGTTTTAGCACGGTCGCTCCACTGTCGTTCTTGACTTTTGTTTGACTCGATTATAGGTTTCAACAACATAATGTGCTTTTATGTTAAATATTATTATTTTTTAGGAATTTGCGGTATCACGAAAACGCGCCTCGAGTCATACCGCAACCAGGTACGCCTATGACTTTTGGTGTATTTCAGCTTTACCGAGATTTGGATTTGAGTCGCACCAAGTGCACACTCGTTCATAGGAAGGTATATTAAAATCGTGCCTTAAGATAGTCTATATCGGCTTTTAACTTTGGGAGAGGTTATGGAATTCACTATTAGCCTCTCCGATTCTACTATGTTATCTTATTACTAAATGGGGGCCCCGGTGTTATTCGGGCGAGGCTCATCCCAATTTAATTTGTTAAAGTCCAATCCTATTTCATTCGACTATATTTGCTATGTATTGTTTTTTTCCTTAATCGATTTGTAACATTAAATCTTCCAGGCCCATCGGGTTTCTATTATTCAAAGGGGGCCTGGTCTTCTCTTCAGTCACTCAGCCGAGCTTTTGATCTGTCCAGGCCTTAAAGGCCCCAAGCCATCATCGAGTTCTCATTTACCAGCCCAGTCAGTTTTATATTATAGTTCAGGCCCACATTGTGAGTTAGGCCCAAACCAACAATAACAGAGAAAGCAAAAGAATACACATATTTGAACTCAAAGAAAGAATCAAATTTCATTTTTATTTATCAATTAAAGAGAAAAATCGTAATACAAATTGTGATTGATAACTTCAAATAAAACTATCCACTAACATGAGAATTACAAGACTATTTCTGTTTTTGATTTTCAAATAAAAAAAAACCTATACTAACCAGTGAATTAATTACTAGCTGAGATCAGTGAGTTATTTAACTACATATATAGACGAAAAGGTATGATGACCATCTAAAATGAGTTACTTATAGCTATACTATTTTGCTACTGACTCAATATATGAATTAAACTCAAAGACGGTTCTATTCTAGTTGTTACTTCATACGATCGTTTCCTCTTTTGATTATTCACATCTGGACTTAGGCCTTTAACACTAACTACACGAGCAGAATTTAAACAGTCCAATTACTCAGTTGCAATAACCCCCAAATATCTACATCTAATTGATCCAAGACTTAGACACATTTATACTACTGATTTTATTACGATTTTAGCTCGATACAGTGTATTCAACTCAATTATAAATGATTCATGGTTTGAACTAAACGTTTCTTCCTTTTAAACTTATTTATACCTAAACGCAGATCCATGAAATGCGATTAACTATATGGTCATGACTTACGAAATTACTGAAGGTATTGATTACTGATCTTGCAAGTATTGTTAACTAACTTATATTTTAGAAGTTTTTACCTAATTAACTAGGTGAGGTGCTAATTACTATTACTACTACACTATTACTATCACTAAGCTATTACATCTCTTGTGTTTATGTTTTCTCTACTATCTACTGCAATACACTATAAATCTAAAATAAATTACAATACAGAAGATAACAGCATGTAGTTCAAATCTTCATTTTTCAGCTCAGAAACAGCTTGCCATTACAACTTCAAATTGAAAAGGAAATGTTCCTGAGTCAACAAAAACGAAACCGATGAGTTCTAAGGGATGAGGAGAAGTGACAACCACAGCAAAATCCAAACAGCCAATGCAACAGTGATCGAGGATCCACAAAGCAAAAACCACAGCAAAATGATAGATAACCCAGCAACAACACAAAAGTAACAGTCCAGGCAAATGACCAAGCAAAGAAGACCAATGAACCAGCTTGAAATCTCTACTCGAAAATTCCCAGAAATACCTCTGTTATCTTCCTATTTTTGTTCTGAAATTTTGTATGAATTTTAGCTTAAGTGTATTTCCAGATTTTCTGAGAATTCGAACCCCCCTTTTCAGCCCATTTCTAGAGGTATTTATAGTTGAGGTAAGGGCTGATGACTTGGGGGAAAAGTTTGGGATTTAATCCCACTTCTCCCCTCTTAAAATTATTAAACTTACACTTTAGTCCCTAAAATCAGTTATCAAAACCCTTCCAGCATGTGCTGGAAGGTTCTAAAGATTCCCTTTTATGGGTTTTTACCAATATAACCTTAGGGGTTTGAGATTTTTACAGATTTCCCTTTTTAGGGAGACCATTATACCCTTAAATCTCTGCAAAATTGCAGAAATCAGGGGTACAAAGGACTCCCTTACCCTTTTAGGTTCTAACTATTTACTATTTCACCTTTTTAATTCCCAATTGTGCCCCTAAGGGCACTGCTTATTTACTAACTTACCTAGGTTAGATTTCAGCCTCTTTTGAACTTATTTAACTAATAGCCAGCCCTTGCATTGGTATTTAAGGGCTGGCCAGTTCTAATATAAGGAACTACTTCAAACTTAGCCAATTTTGTTTCATTTTCAGTTTATTAAGACCTTTTATTTCATTTTTAAACTAATTGCAGGACTAGCCTGCTTTATTGTTAAAAGTAGCTCTTTAAGATCTAGCCAGTCTCAAGTTGAGACTTAGCTTTGGCTATTAAAGCCAATTACTGAACAGCTGGGCCCAAAACCTTTACAGGTTTGGCCACTTTGCTGTTCAGGGCTCTGAAAAGAGCCTGGGCTAGTCTGCATTTGCAGACATAGCCCTTTTGCACAACCAGCCACTTTTAGAGTGGGCTGTGTGTTAGGGCCTTATAGAATAGGTCAACCTTTTGCAAGGTTGACCATTCTTAGGCCAATTATTTAACTAACAGCCTATTTTTGTTATTTTCAGTTAATACCCTATTCAAAAACTAGCCATTTAGCATTAACAGCTATAACCAATTCCCCTAAGGTCTGATCAATTAGTCAGACATTCATAATCAACAAAAAACTAGCAAGACTTAATCAACATCAACATGCATTGCACACAGACACACACATGATCAAATAAAATGGATTAATCAACCCAAACTCAGAGGAAACAATTGATATGGTTGAATTTCAGTCCATTAACTCATATTATTAGACTACATGTGATAAAGTATGAATCCATGTTAATTCTGACCTAATTACTTCCTAGTTCAAGTCATATGATATTTGAAAAACTTCAGCATCACCAAGGGTTCATGACACAGTAGTTCTTAGACATTAAACTCTCAGAAACAGTCAAAGAAGCAGAACCAACTCAGTTACGAGGCTAGCATGGAAATTGCTAACAATTAGCCCTACCACTAAAACTAAACATGAAAAGCTCAAAAGAAAAGACTCATTGAATCCTTATTGAGAGATAATAGAGACAAAGCTTAAACACAAAATAGGATAAGTTAACAGGAAACAAAAGCCAAAGACAAAGAGAGATGAGTCTCCAAGTTAGAACAAGATCTAAAACAAAAAATCACCAAAAGAAAGGACTAGACACGATATTTGAAAACTCGAAAGAAAAGAACATGATAACAGACAGAAGAAACACAAGAAATGAAAAGAAGAAGAACAGTCAAGATGAACTCTAATACTACGCAAGTCTTTAGAATCAGAGAAGCCACTAACACAAGGAACAAGTAAAAAGATGAGCAAGTTAAGAAAACTAAACTAACAGGTGTAGTCATGGGATTTCAAAATCTAAAGAAAAACAGTAAAAACAAACAAGAATATGCAAGATGAAAGGTAAAAACAAGAGAGTACGAACAGACAAACCAGAAAAGAAATACGAAGGATGAGCAGACTAAGACAAAACCTAATACTAACACACCAAGCATAACATATAGAATCTAAACAAAGAAAAAGAAGACAGAACCATACAAGACGAGAAGAAGCACAAATAGAACAAAAGAAGCAAGAAAATAAACATAGAGGAGGGGTACTTAGATTAGCGGGGCCTGTCCCCCGAGCTTCCTACTCCTCTCACTCTTCTCATTCTCTCTCGAACTCTCTCTGACCCTTTTATTTGTTGCTTTTTTTATTCTCTTTTTCAGATTCCTTTTTTTTTAATTTTTCTTTTCTGGTTTTCTTTTTAGACTCAAAGGTGAAGCCTTTTGGAGTTTTGAGTTTGTAGGGGGGTATTTGCGGAGGTAAAAGACAAGGCCTTTGAACTGGTTTGGGTTTGGGGGTCGCCGGAGTTAGGTTTCCGGCGACCTTCTTTTGGATATTCGAGACGATCCAATGAGATTCGAAGGAAACTACTAGGGTAGGGTGATAGATCAGGTCAAAAGGGACATAACGGCATTGGTTTGAGGCGGTGATTCATACTTTGGTGGTCACCGGCGTAGATTCCGGTGACCGGGATTTATGGAGAAGGGGAGTTCTTGGGGTTTTTTTGACGGAGAAGAAGAAAGAAAAGAAGAGAAAGATGAGAGGGGAGGCTGGAAGAGGCCGGCGACCACCGTAGGGAGTGGTGGCCGCCATGGCCGTTCAAGGTTTGAAGATGGCTGAAGAAGACGAAGAGGGAGAGGGGTTAAGGGCGGCCGTCTCTAGGGTTTCTAGAGAAATGGCGATTTTGTTCAGACAAAGGCTTTATATAGCCAGTGAGTCTGAGGTAATCTCAACCGTCCAAATGATCAAGATCGACGGCCCAGAGGCGCGTTATTAAAACGACGCCGTTTAGGCTCTTGTGAGACCAAAGTCTCTAATCGTTGGATCAATCTTAAACGGACGGCTGAGATCAAAACCTATTTATTTTAATTAACTAAAAATTCAACCAATTACTCAAACCGTTGGATTCAGTATGATGGACGGCTGGGATCATCTTATGGTGGCCTGGTCCGGATCCCTTAGGCTGAAGCATTTGGGCCTTTTAATTCAATACTCTTTGGCCCAAATCAAATTAACCCCCAACTATTTTTGTATTTTTCTGCTTTTATTATTTTTATGTATTTTCTTTTATACTTTTTTTTCTTTTCTTTTATGAAAAATTATAAAATCTAATTTCCTACCTACTCTAATTATTTAGCAATTTTTGACAATTTTCTACTATTTTTCCTAATTTCTACTATTTAACACTATTTTTTGCTAATTTTCATAAAATCTAACTAATTAAACTAACAAATTAATTACCTAGCCTATATTTTTGATTTTCTTCTAATTTCTACTTATTCAAACTCAAAAGTGTAGCCAATTCCAAACAAATCAAGTAATTGCACTCAAAAACATATTTATTTTAATTTTGGAATTAATTGCTTAGTGCAAAAATCATGTGCTCACAGCTGCCTCTCTTTGCTCGGGAACACGAAGAGTTTCAGTGCAAAGACAAGTGAGCAGTAATGAGAGATTTTTACACATTGGCACATTCCGTGAAAGCATTTTTGAAGACCTTTTGACCGCACCCTGCTTTAGAGGTTGCCTACATATCCTGGGCTAAACAGGAATCAGGTCAGTGTAGTTCGGGAAGGTCTGGCAGTTAAAAAACTACCAGACTCACTGTTGCATTGACACTGTTGAGACCTGCTGACTTACTCCTTATTACACTGGGGGAGGAAAATGTAAAATGAAGAAGTTATTCTAAGCTATGATTCTACAATTACAATTGTTCCTAATCTAGCTTTTGCTCCTCTTCCCTTTCCGGTGATGCAGAATCTCTTTCTTTTTTTTGTTGATTTTCTTTGATGCTGACTGTCTTTTTGTTGATTTTCTTGTTTTCCTTTTTTTTTTGATTTTCACTGGCATTTCTTGATCTCGAGCTGAACCTGCTTCAAAACAAAACAACAAACTACTTTTTTTCTTTTTCTGCCCCAGTGTGGGCTTTTAGCTATGTAAACCATGATGTGCAGAAATGTATTCCCGTATTTGAAGGTGGGCGCCTAACCGAAATTAAACGTGCAATGCAAATGCAGAAAAGTATTCCCGTATTTGAAGGTGGGCACCTAACAGAATTTAAACGTGCAATGCGGATGCAGAAAATATTCCCGTATTAGAAGGTGGGCACCTAACAGAAATTAGACGTGCAATGCGATGCAGAAAATATTCCCGTATTAGAAGGTGGGCACCTAACAGAAATTAAACGTGCAATGCGATGCAGAAAATATTCCCGTATTAGAAGGTGGGCACCTAACAAAAATTAAACGTGCAATGCGATGCAGCAAAGTATTCCCGTATTAGAAGGTGGGCACCTAACAGAATTTAAACGTGCAATGCGATGCAGAAAATATTCCCGTATTAGAAGGTGGGCGCCTAACAGAATTTAAACGTGCAATGCGATGCAGAAAATATTCCCGTATTAGAAGGTGGGCGCCTAACAGAATTTAAACGTGCAATGCGATGCAGAAAAGTATTCCCGTATTAGAAGGTGGGCACCTAACAGAATTTAAACGTGCAATGCGATGCAGAAAAGTATTCCCGTATTAGAAGGTGGGCGCCTAACTGAAATTAAACGTGCAATGCAAATGCAGAAATGTATTCCCGTATTAGAAGGTGGGCACCTAACAGAATTTAAACGTGCAATGCAAATGCATAAATGTATTCCCGTATTAGAAGGTGGGCACCTAACAAAATTTAAACGTGCAATGCGAATGCAGAAATGTATTCCCGTATTAGTAGGTGGGCACCTAACAGAATTTAAACGTGCAATGTGATGCAGAAAAGTATTCCCGTATTAGAAGGTGGGCACCTAACAGAATTTAAACGTGCAATGCGATGCAGAAAAGTATTCCCGTATTAGAAGGTGGGCACCTAACATAATTTAAACGTGCAATGCAAATGCAGAGATGTATTCCCGTATTAGAAGGTGGCCACCTAACAAAATTTAAACGTGCAATGCGAATGCAGAAATGTATTCCCGTATTAGAAGGTGGGCACCTAACAGAATTTAAACGTGCAATGTGATGCAGAAAAGTATTCCCGTATTCGAAGGTGGGCACCTAACAGAAATTAAACGTGCAATGCGATGCAAAAAATGTATTCCCGTATTCGAAGGTGGGCACCTAACAGAATTTAAGCGTGCAATGCGATGCAGAAAATATTCCCGTATTAGAAGGTGGGCACCTAACAAAAAATTAAACGTGCAAATGCAAATGCATTCCCGCAGCCTGAGGACTGGGGGGGTGGATTTTGAAAGATGTTACCTTCCTCTTTTGGTATTTTCTTTTTACCAATTATCTCTAGCCCGTGAATTTCTTCACTTATTGGCGAACTTCTCTTTTTGGTATTTTCATTTTTTCACATTGGTCACATTCACTTTAAAGTGATTAGTGACAATTTGTTCCTGCATGAAACAAAATTTATTAGATATAAACTGCTGGCAACTAGCATCTGCCGTCCCTGCTTCTTATTGCTTTCTTTCTTTTTGCTTTTCTCATGTTGTGTAGCTTTCAACTGCTTATCCCTTGCAGACTCTTTTTGTATTTTCTCATTTTTTCCATTTTTGTTTTGTTTTCTTTTCCTTTGGCCATATTTTCCAAGCTTCCTTATTTCCTTCCCAACTCTTCCTTCTTTCTGACCCAGTGTTGTTTCAGCTTTCGTTATCAGGAGCTGGTAGTTAGCTCTCAAAAGGTAAACAATGAAATGCAGAAAAATAAAAGAAAGGTAAGGGCGTTTTGGAGAGATGATAGAACTTATCTGGGTATTTGCCGGCTGATTCCGCCGACCATGCCATGTATTTAAACTCTGACCCAGTTCGTTCCAATCATTATTCTGTCTCTGAATTGTTTTCAACCCAAACCGATACTATTTTTTGTTGCTTTTCTCTTTTCTGGTAGTCCTCACGATCGATCTACGGTGCCTCGAAAGGTTTTCACCAATAGAACTCTCTCATTTATTCTCTCAACCTCACAATCATCTCACAGTGCCGATTAAGGTTTTCACTCATGAGACTCTCTCATTTTTATTTCTCTCAAACTCACAATCGCCTCACAGTGCCGGTTAAGGTTTTCACTGATGAGCCTCTCTCATTTTTCATTTTTCCATTTTTCCTTTTTGTATTTTGTTTTCTGTACCACGGGTATTATCCGATGCTTCGCTCCTCCTTCGTTGTATTTGTTATCACTTCGGAATTGATCAGAAGGTCTTTCTTTGGACTGTAACGTGGCTTTTGGATGGGTTAAGAAAGAAAGGATAAAGGCTCAAAGTTTCACGAGGGTTAAAAATATTTACAACTCTCGGAATTATTAAACATAACTTCTGCCCCAGTTTCAATATGTGGGGAATTTTTGGATTTTTCTTTATTGTGACTGAACCTGAGAGAGGCTGCCTACGTACCCTTTCGGGATCAAGTCAGACGTAGTTCATCCAACTTCATTTAGTTAGATGGATTTCTTTTTGACTTTTTCCCGATTTTTGTCTTTTCTTTTTCTTTTCTTTTCTTTTTCATCCATTTCATTTTTTTTTTCTTTTTTTTTTCATTTCATTTTTTTTTCATTTTTTCATCATTTCATTTTTCATTTTGGCAATTTCGATCTTATTGCGCTAAAAGCGATTCCGAGAGAGGGATATGAAAGAATTCATTCATTAAGGCTCAAAGGGGTTATCAATGGATAAAGTGTTTGGATAGAGAATAAAATGCCTTCGTCATTTCAATTCCAAAATCACAACAAAATACAAAACACATAATTGAAAAGGAATCATACATAGTATCTTTTGATCGCATCTGAATTGATAGCAGTCTCTACGCACCTTCCTTCAACATCTGTTAAATATAATGCTCCATTGGACAACACCCGTGATACCACGAACGGTCCCTGCCAATTTGGCGCAAACTTGCCTTTCGCCTCGGCCTAATGCGGTAAGATACGCCTCAATACCAGTTGTCCGACTTCAAACTTTCGAGGTCGTACCTTCTTATTATATGCTTTGGCCATCCTTCGTTGATACAACTGCCCATGGCAAACTGCGGCCAACCTCTTCTCATCAATCAAATTCAACTGTTCTAACCGGGCTTTTACCCATTCATCATCATCTATCTCAGATTCAGCTATGATCCGTAATGACGGTATTTCTATTTCTGTGGGTATAACAGCCTCTGTTCCATACACCAGGGTATAAGGTGTGGTTCCGATAGAAGTACGCACCGTCGTGCGGTAACCCATGAGAGCGAAGGGTAACTTTTCATGCCATTGCCTGGATCCCTCCACCATCTTTCGAAGAATCTTCTTGATGTTCTTATTTGCCGCCTCCACTGCACCATTCGCCTTTGGCCTGTAAGGTGTGGAATTGCGGTGTGTGATCTTAAACCTTTCACAAACTTCCGCCATGAGATGACTGTTTAAGTTGGCTCCATTGTCCGTGATAATCACTTTGGGAATTCCAAATCGGCATATAATATTCTCATGCACAAAATCCACCACCGCCTTCTTCGTCACTGCCTTAAATGTCTTAGCTTCGACCCACTTGGTGAAATAATCAATTGCAACCAGAATGAACCTGTGCCCATTAGAAGCGGCTGGATCTATTGGGCCGATGACATCTATGCCCCAAGCAACAAAGGGCCAAGGTGCTGACATTGTATGCAACTCATAAGGCGGGGAGTGGATCAGATCCCCATGTACCTGGCATTGATGGCATTTCTTTACATACCTGATACAATCACGCTCCATAGTGAGCCAGTAGTACCCAGCTCTCAAAATCTTCTTTGCTAAAACATATCCACTCATGTGGGGTCCACATACTCCGGCATGTACTTCAATCATGATTTCATCCGCTTGTTGTGCATCCACACACCGCAATAAACCCAGATCTGGTGTTCTTTTGTATACCACTCCTCCACTGAGGAAAAATCCATTGGCTAGACGCCTGATGGCTCTCTTCTGGTCTCCAGTGGCTTGCTCGGGGTATTTGCCAGCTTTCAAGTATTCCCTAATATCATGATACCACGGCTCTCCATCTGACTCTTCTTCCACAGCGAAGCAATAAGCATTCCGATCACGGACTTGGATCTGGAGCGGATCTATATATGTCTTGTCAGGATGATGCAACATAGAGGACAATGTAGCCAAAGCATCTGCAATCTCATTGTGCATTCTTGGGATGTGCTTGAACTCTATAGACTGGAATCTTTGAGACAACTCGTGCAAACAATATCGATAAGGTATCAACTTCAAATCTCGTGTCTCCCATTCCCCTTGGATTTGATGTACCAAGAGATCCGAGTCACCCATGACCAAAATCTCTTGGATACCCATGTCAATTGCCATCTTTAATCCCAAGATGCACGCCTCATATTCAGCCATGTTGTTGGTACAGAAAAATCGGAGCTGAGCTGTAACGGGATAGTGCTGACCCGTATTTGAAATGAGTACCGCTCCAATACCAACGCCCTTGCTGTTGACGGCTCCGTCAAAGTACATTTTCCATCCTGGTCTCTCATCTTGCTCCATCTCCTCGACAATCATTGCCTCTTCATCCGGAAAATACGTTTTCAATGGTTCATACTCATCATCTACCGGATTCTCAGCTAAGTGGTCTGTAATAGCTTGTGCCTTCATTGCCGTACGAGTCACATAGACAATGTCAAATTCTGTGAGCAGAATCTGCCATTTGGCCAATCTTCCCGTAGGCATGGGCTTCCGAAATATGTACTTGAGAGGATCCAGTCGTGATATCAAGTATGTGGTATATGCTGACAAATAATGCTTTAACTTCTGAGCTACCCAAATCAACGCACAACAAGTCCTTTCAAGTTGGGTGTATTTCACCTCATAGGATGTAAACTTCTTGCTGAGGTAATATATGGCTTGTTCTTTCTTGCCTGTCTCATCATGCTGACCCAATACACAACCAAAGGAATTATCCAGCACTGTCAGATACAAGATCAAAGGTCGCCCTGGTTCTGGAGGTACTAACACCGGAGGATTGGCCAAATATTCCTTAATCTTATCAAAGGCTTCCTGACACTCGTCGGTCCATTTCACTGCTGCATCTTTCTTCAACAACTTGAAGATCGGCTCACACGTCGATGTTAATTGAGCAATGAACCGACTAATGTAATTCAACCTTCCTAGCAAACTCATGACCTCCTTCTTGTTCTTCGGCGGAGGTAGACTTTGAATAGCCTTGATCTTTGATGGATCCAGTTCAATACCTCGCCGACTCACAATAAACCCCAGTAGTTTCCCTGAAGGTACTCCAAAGGCGCATTTCGCAGGATTGAGCTTTAAATTGTACCTCCGGAGTCTTTGGAAAAACTTCCTCAAATCTCTTACATGATCAGGTTGTTTTCTGGACTTTATGATGACATCGTCCACATATACTTCAATTTCTCGATGCATCATATCGTGGAACATTGTGGTCATCGCCCTCATGTAAGTTGCCCCGGCATTCTTCAATCCAAACGGCATTACTCTGTAACAGTATGTTCCCCAAGGTGTAATGAAGGCAGTTTTCTCAGCATCTTCTTCGTCCATAAGGATCTGGTGATAACCAGCATAACAGTCCACAAACGAACCGCTTTCATGCTTGGCGCAATTGTCGATCAATATGTGAATGTTTGGCAATGGAAAGTCATCCTTCGAACTAGCTTTGTTGAGGTCTCTATAATCTACACACACTCTGGTTTTTCCATCTTTCTTCGGGACCGGCACAACATTTGCCAACCAGGTGGGGTACTTGGTAACTCTTATGACCTTTGCCTCAAACTGCTTGTTCACCTCTTCTTTTATCTTTACACTAATGTCCGTTTTGAATTTCCTCAACTTCTGCTTCACCGGCCGGCATTCAGAGTAGATAGGCAACTTGTGCACCACCAAATCAGTACTAAGTCCGGGCATGTCATCATAGGACCAGGCAAAAATGTCCTTAAATTCATGTAACAACCTTATCAATTCATCCCGGAGGGGTGCCTCCAAATGTACACTAATCTTTGTTTCTCGGACATCATCTTCGCTCCCCAAATTTACAGATTCCGTATCACTCAGATTCGGTTTGGGTTTTTCCTCGTATTGTTTCATGTCCTTGCTTATTTCCTCCAGGGCTTCCTCATCCTCACATTCTATTTCACTATCTTCCTCGATTTCTTGTATAGTAACGTGATTGTCAGAACTGGGTCTAGAATCCTTCACGCATGACATGGCATTGGAATCAACACATGCAAAACTGTACAAAAGGAAAAATAAAGAAAAATAAGGCAAAAGTGAAGAGAAAGGAAAACTGCATTTCATTGATAAAAGAACGAACAAAGTTCGGGATACATGGTGATTTTCTTTTCATGAGGGGAATGGGAAAACTATAAAAATAACAACTTTTGGGAAAGCAATGATGAAATTTTGGAGCTAACTACCAAGACTCCTTTCTGATAGGGAAAGGAGTAGCTTCCCAATTGTTTAACATGATTCCAGGTCCCACAAACTGCACATCCATTTTGCTTGTGCCTTCCCCTGCTTCAACCATATTCACCTCCCAAAACATCTTCTTAAAACTCAGCATTTCTTCATCAAGTTGGGTATCAATGCACTCTGTTGCAGCAGATGTCTGATATTTTGTACCAGGCCTGACGAAGGTGTCGGATAATTTGGGTATGGGTTTGGGCAAGGTCCAGTTCTTTTTGGCTTTTGAGGCTCTCTGGATATCGGCAAAGGTGGGTTTGAACCCTAAGCCGAATGTACCTTTGTTTTCTGGAAGCTGAACCGGCTGAGTAACTACCTGCAATGCTTTTCCCAGTCCCTTCCCTGGTGCAAATCCGTTTCTAAGCATCTCTTTGGCAACCATCACAGCAGTTGGTGCCATCATAGGGATCGGCAACTTTTCCCCTTCAGCAATTTTGTTTACCACAATAGTATCTGTCACTTGGTAGACCCAAGGACCTCTATCCCCATCAGTATCATCAAACGGTGTTACCACATTACAAGCATTTTCTTCCCCATGTACTACAATCTCTTGTTGTTCCCACTCAAACTTGACCATCTGGTGTAGGGAAGATGGTACTGCCTTAGCCGCATGAATCCAGGGTCGGCCTAACAACCAGTTATACGACACAGCAATGTCGAGTACCTGGAATTCCATAGTAAAATCAACATGACCGATAGTCACCTCCAGAATAATATCTCCTAATGTGTTTTTACCCCCACCGTCAAACCCTCTCACGTTTATACTGTTCTTCCGGATTCTGTCCGGACTGATGTTTAGCTTCCCCAAAGTCGACAGCGGGCAAATGTTAGCGCTTGATCCGTTGTCTATCAATACCCTGGTCACTACCGACTCTTCACTCTTTACCGTAAGGTACAACGCCTTATTGTGCTCAGTTCCCTCCACAGGCAATTCCTTATCAGAGAATGTGATCCTATTAGACTCGAAAATTTTGTTGGTAATCTTTTCCAAGTGGCAAACTGAAATCTTTTCCGGAACATGAGCCTCATTTAGAATCTTCATCAGAGCCCTCCTGTGCTCTTCCGAGTGTATTAGCAAAGATAGCAAAGAGATCTGGGCAGGGGTCTTCCTCAACTGCTCAACCACGGAGTACTCTTGTGACTTCATCTTCTTAAGGAATTCCTCCGCTTCCTCTTCTGACAATGGTTTCTTCAATTGGCTCTCTTTTACCGCTTTCATCTTTCTCAGTTCCTCTGGAGCAAAGCATCTTCCAGACCGGGTGAGTCCATGCGTTTCATTAATTTCACCAGAAATCTCTTTTCCTTTATAAACCACTGCTACCTTGTTATAGTTCCAAGGTACAGTCTTTGTGCTCACCACCGGCATTTGCACTACCGGCTTTATAATTACTGGCTCTGTACTTGCGCCTTTCACAGTCACAATCGTCTTTGCGCCTGGCACTACCACTTTCAAACCTCCCACCACTACTGGCTTTCCTGTTGGTTTCTCAACAATCGCTTTCTCTTTCACAGCTTCCTTTTCTACCTTGCCACTTGACTTTATCATCATCACAGCCTGAGATGGTTTCTGACTGCTATCACCTTGCACCAATTCTATCATGTGTGTCTCGTGGTGATTTGGCAATGGATTTTGGGTAATGTTCGGGGCTTCTGGGGCCTGAACTTCAATTCTCCTATCATCGATGAGATCCTGAATGGCATTCTTCAACTGCCAACATTTTTCGGTATCATGGCCCACTGTTCCTGAACAATATTCACATCTAATAGAAGGATCAAGGTTCTTCGGGGGTGGGTTTGGAACTTTAGGTGCAACTGGGCTTAGCATCCCCAACTCTTTCAACCTATGATAAAGGCTGGTATATGATTCCCCGAGAGGGGTGAATGTTTTTCTTGCCTTGTTTCTCCACTCAGAGTCTGGCCTGGGCCTATTTTGGTTTCGGTAAGGTTTAGAGGTTGGGTATGTGTTCTGGGTGTGGTAAACATTGTGTGGAGCTTGAGCTCTCCACACATGGGGTGGTGGTGGTGGGTAGGCTTGGACTTGTGGGTGGTGGTAATGTGGGACTGTTGGTGGGTATGGTGGTGGTGGTGGATTATATGGGCTTGATGTGTTGTATGGGTTTGGCGGGTAAGATGGTGGTGGTGGATTATAAGGGGTTGATGGGCTTGGTGGGTGTTGGCGGTAGGGTCTTGGTGGGTTATAATGTGGGCTGCGACTCCATGGCCTGCTCTCTACAGTTGCCACCTCTTCCTTCTTCTTCTTTCCCATTACTCCCCCGTTTCCAGTTTGTATAGCTTGATTGGTGGCCTTGATGGCCGAAAAACTCATGATTTTATTTGTCTTCAAACCTTCCTCTACAAAGCTTCCCATTTTCACGACTTCATTGAAACTCTTCCCAATCGCGGACACTAGATGACCGTAGTATGTAGGCTCCAGAGCCTGTAGAAAACAATCCACCATCTCCCCTTCTTTCATGGGTGGATCTACTCTTGCGACCTGCTCCCTCCATCTAAAACCGAATTCTCTAAAGCTTTCCCCTGGCTTCTTCTCCATTTTTGTAAGGGATAACCTATCAGGTATGATCTCCAAGTTGTACTGGAAGTGACTTGCAAAAGCTTGTGCTAGGTCATCCCAGACAAACCACCTTGTATGGTCTTGTCGGGTATACCACTCTAAAGCTGAACCACTCGGACTCTGGCTGAAGTATGCCATCAATAACTCATCTTTACCTCCCGCACCTCTCATCTTGCTACAGTATCCTCTGAGATGAGCTACCGGATCCCCGTGTCCGCTATACATGTCGAATTTTGGCAACTTGAATCCCACGGGAAGTTGCACCTCGGGGAATAGACACAGGTCCTTGTAGGCTACACTCACCTGCCCTCCTAGTCCTTGCATAGTGCGGAAAGCATTCTCCAAACTTTTCACTTTTCTGGCCATCTCTTCCTGCCCAGCATTCTTTGCAATCCTTTCTTCACTTGTTTCTATCATCGGAGCATGAGACTCATGTTGTCTGAAAGTTGGATCTGGAGGGTAGTAGTGAGGATCATGGATATGAAACATCGGTTCACTGGAGGATTTGTGCATAGCAGCGGGTGGAGGTGCTACATACATAGGAGCAACTTGTGGTATGTGAGGTGGTGCCTGTTTGGCTGGAGGTGGTGGCATCTGGGAGGTGGAAGCATAGTAGTGCGGGTAGTCGGGATAGGTGGAGGATGAGTTCATCGTAGGTGGTTCAGGATTAGGATTGGCTGGGGGGACATATGCGGGTTTGGCAGGGTAGGCTGGTAGTGGTTGACCTCTAGACCAGGCCCGGTACATCTCGGCCATCTGCTGCCTCAGCTTGTACATTTCCTCCTTCATGCCTGCCACATCCACAATCTCTTCTTCGTGAGCAGGATCCACAATAGTTGCCTCAATTTCTTGGGACACAGCTTTCGTCATCTTTTTGTATCTGGTGTTGTATGGGTGGGTAGCCAAAATGCCAGTTGCCTAGAGAATCTGAACTCACAAGCATCAACACCCGTTAGTTGTTAGCGCATGGATAAAATGCAACGACTTTAAAAACAAACACATTTCCTCGAATCGTTATGCATCATCCCGGCTGCTGCTTATTTGGATCACTCACTTTTCTCTTTTTCCGCTCTTTTTCTCTTCTTTTTCTTTTCTTTTCTCTTTTTTCTTTTTCTTGCTTTTTTTTCTCTTTTTCTTGCTTTTTCTCTTTTTCTTGCTTTTTCTCTTTTTCTTGCTTTTTTTCTTTCTCTCTTTTTTTTTTCTCTTTTTTTTCTTGCTTACTTTTCTTTTCATCTCTTTTCTCATTGTCATTTTTATAATTACGTTCCTATTTATTTGCCTAGAGGATTTAAAAGAAATGACATAAAGCAAAAGAATTGATAACAACACTTGTTTTCTCATTGATAATTCAAAACATTGATTACAAGGTGATGTTTTAAAAAGAAAAATAAAAGATGATGCATGCCCTAAGAGTATATTAATGCACCTAGTGCCCGCGAGGCATCGTTCGGCCTTGCCGCGGGCCTATATGCTAACCCCCTTTGAAGCTTATCTAGGTCGGCCATGACTTGTTGTACGAAGAATTTCACTGCAGACACAAAAGTCCTCTGAGACATATCTTCACAAAGCTGAGTCTTCCGGGTGATGTATTGGGCGATGCGAACAATCTTTTCTCTGATGACCCCCTTTTCTTGCAATAACCGACTTATTTGTTGAGTGCGGGCCTCCAAGGTATGTTGGTTGTCTTTTTGCACTTGTTGCAGCTCCAATTCTAATCTAGCCATAGTCGTGTAGCAGTGCTCTCTCTCTTCCTCAAGATCTTTGATAATCTTGTTACTCTTGACTGTGGCTGAAATTATTTTCTTTCTAAGATGAGCTACTTCAAAATCGTGCTTGTCTTGTAGTTGCCGAACCAACTTGGCTCTTTCCTCAGCATCTTTGTCCATTTGCTTCCGAGCCCTGACTAACTCTTTTTCAGCTATGTCCAAATCGAAGCTATAGTCATTTACTTTTCGCCGGAGAACCTCAATTAGCTTTTCATCCCGGGCTGAGCGAATTGGGGTCTCGGATGCAATTTTCATTTGAGCCATTTGAGTCTTCAACATATCATTTTCCTTCTTCAGCTGTTTCTTTTCTACTTCATCGGATGCTGCTTGTAAGCCACTCTCGAAATGAAGATTTCTCAATTTATCCTCCAACAGACTGATTTTGGCCTTGTATTCTTTTTCCTTGGCCACCCATTTCTGATTCTCCTCGGATTGCTCTATCAGGTTTTGCAAGTGAGGTCTCTTTGAAAGACGTTCGTGTTCAACCCCTCGTCGGTACCATGTGGAGTATCCAGGTGATATCTCCCCCTTTGCTCTATTCGGCACACAAGTATCAATCTTCAAATTTTGGCACTCATTCCAGATTTGCCGGATTTTTGCTTCCGGAATTGCCCGTCCGGACCAATCTTCACAGCTTGCACACTGAGGTCCCCATCTCTTGGAATAATTTGACACCGACCCAACTGTCGCAGGGCTCTGTATGGGGCATAAGGTTGTATACTCTTCAAACCCATGATCAAAAACGGCGATCCCTCCGTTGGCATGTATATCACCTCGTCAAGAGGTAACCAGTCATACGTCCAATCGATTTGACCGTCAGTTAGTGATCGAAGATACACAATCCAACCTTGGACTCCCTCTGGCAACTTTACTTCTTTTGTCCTCGCATTGAACTCTTCCAAACATGTCCGTTCGGCCGAACCATAGCTCGAGAATGAAGGGTGGTGACATAGATGCTCGATTAGCCAGATTTGCAAGATCAAGTTACACCCTTCGAAGAAGTTAGCCCCCGCTTTGCACGCAGTCAGATCACGGTAGATATCCGCCACAATCATTGGGGCCAGAGTACAATTATCTTGTACTATCAGTGTGGTAGCTACTCCGGCAACTTTTATGTTGATATGTCCATCTTTCCTCGGGAATACAACAACTCCAAGAAATGCCACCAAAAATGCAAACCTCCGGTGTTCTTCCCATTTCGCTCGGTTGGACTTACAACATAGCTTGTTGGTGAGGTCATGGAAACCCCCAACGTGCCCAAACCTACTGTATATGAAGCTCAAAGAACAAAATCCGTTAACCAGATCTTCATTATGAACATTCCGGGCAATTTTCAAAGAGTCGAGGAAACGATGTACTGTCACTGTCCTCGGAGATATCGGGTATTTTCCTTTTAGCGGGACCTCAGTCTTCCCGATGTAGAAGGCAATCTCCTCCAAAGTTGGGGTAAGTTCAAAATCTGGGAACTGAAATACGTTGTGCGCCGGATCCCAGAACGTGACCAACGCTCTAACCACATCACCTCGAGGAACCATGTCTAGTAACCCCGTAAGGCCTTTTAAGTACTTTTTAACCTAGTCTTGACCATCGGATCCCATGTCCTGCCACCATAATTTTAGCTCCAAGGGGATTTTATTTAGGGAAAAATGTTCATTCATCATCGTGCTCGTCCTGCACATTTATTAAGGCGATTTTATTTAGAAATAAGGAAAATCTTTTTCAATGCAAGTTTTCAATTTTTGAAGGAAATAAAAGAAAAATGATTTTCGAAGTGGCCATTTTTGCCAAAACAGCCTTCCGGCGTCCTTTCGGAACATTCGGCCATTTCCAAAAATAGCTATCACCTCGATTATTTGAAAGGAAAATCTTTTTTGGTCTTTTTCTAAAAGTGTGGTTGGACCCGTTTAAGGGTTGCCTACGTATCCCACCTAATGGCGAGAATCAAACCTGCGTAGTTCGGTCAGATTATTTGACCAATTTATTTCAAAAAATGTTCCACCTTTTCTTTTTTCCAATTTTCAAATTTTCCTGATACCTATTTCTTACAAATCTTATTTTCTCTCTCTCTTTTTTTTCTTTTCCAACAATTTTCTATCCTCGGGATTTCCGCCGGTCCGCATAACGATCAAGGACAATAGAATGCAACACATAACATGCTTGGTCTTTTCAATACCGGGTCACCTGTCCTAGTCGGACCCAACCCCTGTGTTGAGTCCCCTAAGCCAAATATGATGCAAATAATCGTCCTAGACCTATGTTCAAAATCTTACGGTTTCATGGATTGCTAGACCGTGTACCCGAGCGGACAACTCGAATCGAGGAGGGGGCCACGTACCGGTGACCCGCGGAGTCAATCGGTTTTGTAACTTATCCGGCCTCTGTTTTCTTAATTTAAGGTGACTTTAACAGAAAGGGGAGTCTCAACCAGTAAGCACATCCCCGGGGGAGAAGAGAGAAGGGTTTTCGGCACAGTTTTATATATACAGTTCACGTAATATCAAAGCGATAAAGAACATAGCATGTTATTCAAATCACATAATGAAGTCAAACAAAAACGCGAACGGCAGTTCTAAGGAGCTCGAGTTCTTAAACCCTGAAATCGAAATTCAGGGTTCGCTCCCCAGTGGAGTCGCCAGAGCTGTCACACCTCCCTTTTTACTACCCCAAACACTTAAAAGCATATAAATACGCTTGTAGGGTATACCCCGACGCTCAAATATCCGAGACGGATAAAATAACGTAAGGGAAGGAGTTTTTCCAATTAAAGGACAATCGGTTCGGGATTTTATTAGAGATTAATCGGAGTCGCCACTTGGGAGTGATAATGGTGTCCCAAGTCACCGGTTAATCCCGAATCCGAGGAATTTTGACTCATAAAAATGTCTGCGAAGCAAAGATCCGGATAAGGAACTCTGTTAACCCGGGAGAAGGTGTTAGGCATTCCCGGATTCCGTGGTTTTAGCACGGTCGCTCCACTGTCGTTCTTGACTTTTGTTTGACTCGATTATAGGTTTCAACAACATAATGTGCTTTTACGTTAAATATTATTATTTTTTAGGAATTTGCGGTATCGCGAAAACGCGCCTCGAGTCATACCGCAACCAGTACGCCTATGACTTTTGGTGTATTTCAGCTTTACCGAGATTTGGATTTGAGTCGCACCAAGTGCACACTCGTTCATAGGAAGGTATATTAAAATCGTGCCTTAAGATAGTCTATATCGGCTTTTAACTTTGGGAGAGGTTATGGAATTCACTATTAGCCTCTCCGATTCTACTATGTTATCTTATTACTAAATGGGGGCCCCGGTGTTATTCGGGCGAGGCTCATCCCAATTTAATTTGTTAAAGTCCAATCCTATTTCATTCGACTATATTTGCTATGTATTGTTTTTTTCCTTAATCGATTTGTAACATTAAATCTTCCAGGCCCATCGGGTTTCTATTATTCAAAGGGGGCCTGGTCTTCTCTTCAGTCACTCAGCCGAGCTTTTGATCTGTCCAGGCCTTAAAGGCCCCAAGCCATCATCGAGTTCTCATTTACCAGCCCAGTCGGTTTTATATTATAGTTCAGGCCCATATTGTGAGTTAGGCCCAAACCAACAATAACAGAGAAAGCAAAAGAATACACATATTTGAACTCAAAGAAAGAATCAAATTTCATTTTTATTTATCAATTAAAGAGAAAAATCGTAATACAAATTGTGATTGATAACTTCAAATAAAACTATCCACTAACATGAGAATTACAAGACTATTTCTGTTTTTGATTTTCAAATAAAAAAAACCTATACTAACCAGTGAATTAATTACTAGCTGAGATCAGTGAGTTATTTAACTACATATATAGACGAAAAGGTATGATGACCATCTAAAATGAGTTACTTATAGCTATACTATTTTGCTACTGACTCAATATATGAATTAAACTCAAAGCCGGTTCTATTCTAGTTGTTACTTCATACGATCGTTTCCTCTTTTGATTATTCACATCTGGACTTAGGCCTTTAACACTAACTACACGAGCAGAATTTAAACAGTCCAATTACTCAGTTGCAATAACCCCCAAATATCTACATCTAATTGATCCAAGACTTAGACACATTTATACTACTGATTTTATTACGATTTTAGCTCGATACAGTGTATTCAACTCAATTATAAATGATTCATGGTTTGAACTAAACGTTTCTTCCTTTTAAACTTATTTATACCTAAACGCAGATCCATGAAATGCGATTAACTATATGGTCATGACTTACGAAATTACTGAAGGTATTGATTACTGATCTTGCAAAGTATTGTTAACTAACTTATATTTTAGAAGTTTTTACCTAATTAACTAGGTGAGGTGCTAATTACTATTACTACTACACTATTACTATCACTAAGCTATTACATCTCTTGTGTTTATGTTTTCTCTACTATCTAATGCAATACACTATAAATCTAAAATAAATTACAATACAGAAGATAACAGCATGTAGCTCAAATCTTCATTTTTCAGCTCAGAAACAGCTTGCCATTACAACTTCAAATTGAAAAGGGAAATGTACCTGAGTCAACAAAAACGAAACCGATGAGTTCTAAGGGATGAAGAGAAGTGACAACCACAGCAAAATCCAAACAGCCAATGCAACAGTGATCGAGGATCCACAAAGCAAAAACCACAGCAAAATGATAGATAACCCAGCAACAACACAAAAGTAACAGTCCAGGCAAATGACCAAGCAAAGAAGACCAATGAACCAGCTTGAAATCTCTACTCGAAAATTCCCAGAAATACCTCTGTTATCTTCCTATTTTTGTTCTGAAATTTTGTATGAATTTTAGCTTAAGTGTATTTCCAGATTTTCTGAGAATTCGAACCCCCCTTTTCAGCCCATTTCTAGAGGTATTTATAGTTGAGGTAAGGGCTGATGACTTGGGGGAAAAGTTTGGGATTTAATCCCACTTCTCCCCTCTTAAAATTATTAAACTTACACTTTAGTCCCTAAAATCAGTTATCAAAACCCTTCCAGCATGTGCTGGAAGGTTCTAAAGATTCCCTTTTATGGGTTTTTACCAATGTAACCTTAGGGGTTTGAGATTTTTACAGATTTCCCTTTTTAGGGAGACCATTATACCCTTAAATCTCTGCAAAATTGCAGAAATCAGGGGTACAAAGGACTCCCTTACCCTCTTAGGTTCTAACTATTTACTAATTTACCTTTTTAACTCCCAATTGTGCCCCTAAGGGCACTGCTTATTTACATAGCTTACCTAGGTTAAATTTCAGCATCTTTTGCACCTATTTAACTAATAGCCAGCCCTTGCATTGGTATTTAAGGGCTGGCCAGTTCTAATATAAGGAACTACTTCAAACTTAGCCAATTTTGTTTCATTTTCAGTTTATTAAGACCTTTTATTTCATTTTTAAACTAATTGCAGGACTAGCCTGCTTTATTGTTAAAAGTAGCTGTTTAAGATCTAGCCAGTCTCAAGTTGAGACTTAGCTTTGGCTATTAAAGCCAATTACTGAACAGCTGGGCCCAAAACCTTTACAGGTTTGGCCACTTTGCTGTTCAGGGCTCTAAAGAGAGCCTGGGCTAGTCTGCATTTGCAGACATAGCCATTTTGCACAACCGACCACTTTTAAAGTGGACTGTGTGTTAGGGCTTTATAGAATAGGTCAACCCTTTGCAAGGTTGACCATTCTTAAGCCAATTATTTATAACAGCCTATTTTTGTTATTTTCAGTTAATACCCTATTCAAAAACTAGCCATTTAGCATTAACAGCTATAACCAATTCCCCTAAGGTCTGATCAATTAGTCAGACATTCATAATCAACAAAAAACTAGCAAGACTTAATCAACATCAACATGCATTGCACACAGACACACACATGATCAAATAAAATGGATTAATCAACCCAAACTCAGAGGAAACAATTGATATGGTTGAATTTCAGTCCATTAACTCATATTATTAGACTACATGTGATAAAGTATGAATCCATGTTAATTCTGACCTAATTACTTCCTAGTTCAAGTCATATGATATTTGAAAAACTTCAGCATCACCAAGGGTTCATGACACAGTAGTTCTTAGACATTAAACTCTCAGAAACAGTCAAAGAAGCAGAACCAACTCAGTTACGAGGCTAGCATGGAAATTGCTAACAATTAGCCCTACCACTAAAACTAAACATGAAAAGATCAAAAGAAAAGACTCATTGAATCCTTATTGAGAGATAATAGAGACAAAGCTTAAACACAAAATAGGATAAGTTAACAGGAAACAAAAGCCAAAGACAAAGAGAGATGAGTCTCCAAGTTAGAACAAGATCTAAAACAAAAAATCACCAAAAGAAAGGACTAGACACGATATTTGAAAACTCGAAAGAAAAGAACATGATAACAGACAGAAGAAACACAAGAAATGAAAAGAAGAAGAACAGTCAAGATGAACTCTAATACTACGCAAGTCTTTAGAATCAGAGAAGCCACTAACACAAGGAACAAGTAAAAAGATGAGCAAGTTAAGAAAACTAAACTAACAGGTGTAGTCATGGGATTTCAAAATCTAAAGAAAAACAGTAAAAACAAACAAGAATATGCAAGATGAAAGGTAAAAACAAGAGAGTACGAACAGACAAACCAGAAAAGAAATACGAAGGATGAGCAGACTAAGACAAAACCTAATACTAACACACCAAGCATAACATATAGAATCTAAACAAAGAAAAAGAAGACAGAACCATACAAGACGAGAAGAAGCACAAATAGAACAAAAGAAGCAAGAAAATAAACATAGAGGAGGGGTACTTAGCTTAGCGGGGCCTGTCCCCCGAGCTTCCTACTCCTCTCACTCTTCTCATTCTCTCTCGAACTCTCTCTGACCCTTTTATTTGTTGCTTTTTTTATTCTCTTTTTCAGATTCCTTTTTTTTTAATTTTTCTTTTCTGGTTTTCTTTTTAGGCTCAAAGGTGAAGCCTTTTGGAGTTTTGAGTTTGTGGGGGGGTATTTGCGGAGGTAAAAGACAAGGCCTTTGAACTGGTTTGGGTTTGGGGGTCGCCGGAGTTAGGTTTCCGGCGACCTTCTTTTGGATATTCGAGACGATCCAATGAGATTCGAAGGAAACTACTAGGGTAGGGTGATAGATCAGGTCAAAAGGGATAGAACGGCATTGGTTTGAGGCGGTGATTCATACTTTGGTGGTCACCGGCGTAGATTACGGTGACCGGGATTTATGGAGAAGGGGAGTTCTTGGGGTTTTTTTGAGGGAGAAGAAGAAAGAAAAGAAGAGAAAGATGAGAGGGGAGGCTGGAAGAGGCCGGCGACCACCGTAGGGAGTGGTGGCCGCCATGGCCGTTCAGGGTTTGAAGATGGCTGAAGAAGACGAAGAGGGAGAGGGGTTAAGGGCGGCCGTCTCTAGGGTTTCTAGAGAAATGGCGATTTTGTTCAGACAAAGGCTTTATATAGCCAGTGAGTCTGAGGTAATCTCAACCGTCCAAATGATCAAGATCGACGGCCCAGAGGCGCGTTACTAAAACGACGCCGTTTAGGCTCTTGTGAGACCAAAGTCTCTAATCGTTGGATCAATCTTAAACGGACGGCTGAGATCAAAACCTATTTATTTTAATTAACTAAAAATTCAACCAATTACTCAAACCGTTGGATTCAGTATGATGGACGGCTGGGATCATCTTATGGTGGCCTGGTCCGGATCCCTTAGGCTGAAGCATTTGGGCCTTTTAATTCAATACTCTTTGGCCCAAATCAAATTAACCCCCAACTATTTTTGTATTTTTCTGCTTTTATTATTTTTATGTATTTTCTTTTATACTTTTTTTTCTTTTCTTTTATGAAAAATTATAAAATCTAATTTCCTACCTACTCTAATTATTTAGCAATTTTTGACAATTTTCTACTATTTTTCCTAATTTCTACTATTTAACACTATTTTTTGCTAATTTTCATAAAATCTAACTAATTAAACTAACAAATTAATTACCTAGCCTATATTTTTGATTTTCTTCTAATTTCTACTTATTCAAACTCAAAAGTATAGCCAATTCCAAACAAATCAAGTAATTGCACTCAAAAACATATTTATTTTAATTTTGGAATTAATTGCTTAGTGCAAAAATCATGTGCTCACAGAGGGCAGAGGGTTCTGGGATACAACTCTTAAACTTGAGCCCTTGCACTTAGAAAATTTTTGCACATTGGCACATTCCGTAAAAGTTTTTTTGAAAACCTTTTGACCGCACCCTGCTTTAGAGGTTGCCTACATATCCTGGGTTAAACAGGAATCGGGTCAGTGTAGTTCGGGAAGGTCCGGCAGTTTAAAAACTACCGGACTCACTGTTGCATTGACACTGTTGAGACCTGCTGACTTACTCCTTATTACACTGGGGGAGGAAAATGTAAAATGAAGAAGTTATTCTAAGCTATGATTCTACAATTACAATTGTTCCTAATCTAGCTTTTGCTCCTCTTCCCTTTCCGGTGATGCAGAATCTCTTTCTTTTTTTTGTTGATTTTCTTTGATGCTGACTGTCTTTTTGTTGATTTTCTTGTTTTCCTTTTTTTTTTGATTTTCACTGGCATTTCTTGATCTCGAGCTGAACCTGCTCAAAACAAAACAACAAACTACCTTTTTTTTTCTGCCCCAGTGTGGGCTTTTAGCTGTATAAACCATGATGTGCAAAATGTATTCCCGTATTTGAAGGTGGGCGCCTAACCGAAATTAAACGTGCAATGCCGATGCAGAAAATATTCCCGTATTAGAAGGTGGGCACCTAACAGAATTTAAACGTGCAATGCGATGCAGAAAAGTATTCCCGTATTAGAAGGTGGGCACCTAACAGAAATTAAACGTGCAATGCGATGCAGAAAATATTCCCGTATTAGAAGGTGGGCACCTAACAGAATTTAAACGTGCAATGCGATGCAGAAAAGTATTCCCGTATTTGAAGGTGGGCACCTAACGAAAATTAAACGTGCAATGCGATGCAGAAAAGTATTCCCGTATTAGAAGGTGGGAACCTAACAGAATTTAAACGTGCAATGCGATGCAGGAAAATATTCCCGTATTAGAAGGTGGGCACCTAACGGAATTTAAACGTGCAATGCGATGCAGAAAATATTCCCGTATTAGAAGGTGGGCACCTAACGGAATTTAAACGTGCAATGCGATGCGAGAAAAGTATTCCGTATTAGAAGGTGGGCACCTAACGAGAATTTAAACGTGCAATGCGAATGCGAAAAAGTATTCCCGTATTAGAAGGTGGGCGCCTAACCGAAATTAAACGTGCAATGCAAATGCGCAGAAATGTATTCCCGTATTAGAAGGTGGGCACCTAACAGAATTTAAACGTGCAATGCAAATGCGATAAATGTATTCCCGTATTAGAAGGTGGGCACCTAACAAAATTTAAACGTGCAATGCGAATGCGAAAAAATATTCCGTATTAGAAGGTGGGCACCTAACAGAATTTAAACGTGCAATGCGATGGAGAAAAGTATTCCCGTATTAGAAGGTGGGCACCTAACGAATTTAAACGTGCAATGCGATGGAGAAAAGTATTCCCGTATTAGAAGGTGGGCACCTAACATAATTTAAACGTGCAATGCAAATGCAGAAATGTATTCCCGTATTAGAAGGTGGCCACCTAACAAAATTTAAACGTGCAATGCGAATGCGCAGAAATGTATTCCCGTATTAGAAGGTGGGCACCTAACGGAATTTAAACGTGCAATGCGATGCAGAGAAAAGTATTCCCGTATTCGAAGGTGGGCACCTAACGGAAATTAAACGTGCAATGCGATGCCAAAAATGTATTCCCGTATTCGAAGGTGGGCACCTAACAGAAATTAAACGTGCAATGCGATGCAGAAAAAGTATTCCCGTATTAGAAGGTGGGCACCTAACAAGAATTTAAACGTGCAAATGCAAATACATTCCCGCAGCCTGAGGACTGGGGAGGGTGGATTTTGAAATATGTTACCTTCCTCTTTTTGGTATTTTCTTTTACCAATTATCTCTGGCCTGTGAATTTCTTCACTTATTGGCGAACTTTCTCTTTTTGTATTTTCTATTTTTCCACATTGGTCACATTCACTTTAAAGTGATTAGTGACAATTTGTTCCTGCATGAAACAAAATTTATTAGATATAAACTGCTGGCAACTGGCATCTGTCGTCCCTGCTTCTTATTGCTTTCTTCTTTTTGATTTTCTCATGTTGTGTAGCTTTCAATTGCTTATCCCTTGCAGACTCTTTTTGTATTTTCTCATTTTTTCCATTTTTGTTTTGTTTTCTTTTCCTTTGGCCATATTTGCCAAGCTTCCTTATTTCCTTCCCAACTCTTCCTTCTTTCCGACCCAGTGTTGTTTCAGCTTTCGTTATTAGGAGCTGGTAGTTAGCTCTCAAAAGGTAAACAATGAAATGCAGAAAAATGAAAGAAAGGTAAGGGCGTTTTGGAGAGATGATAGAACTTATCTGGGTATTTGCTGGCTGATTCCGCTGACCATGCCATGTATTTAAACTCTGACCCAGTTCGTTCCAATCATTATTCCGTCTCCGAATTGTTTCCAACCCAAACCGATACTATTTTTTGTTGCTTTTCTCTTTTCTGGTAGTCCTCGCGATCGATCTACGGTGCCTCGAAAGGTTTTCACCAATAGAACTCTCTCATTTATTCTCTCAACCTCACAATCATCTCACAGTGCCGATTAAGGTTTTCACTGATGAGACTCTCTCATTTTTATTTCTCTCAATCTTGCAATCGCCTCACGGTGCCGGTTAAGGTTTTCACCGATGAGACTCTCTCATTTTTCATTTTTCCATTTTTCCTTTTTGTATTTTGTTTTCCGTACCACGGGTATTATCCGATGCTTCGCTCCTCCTTCGCTGTATTTGTTATCATTTCAAAATCGATCAGAAGGTCTTTCTTTGGACTTTAATGTGGCTTTTGGATGGGTTAAGAAAGAAAGGTATAAAGGCTCAAAATTTCAACGAGGGTTAAAAATATTTACAACTCTCGGAATTATTAAACATAACTTATGCCCCAGTTTCAATATGTGGGGAATTTTTGGATTTTTCTTTATTATGACTGAACCTCAGAGAGGCTGCCTACGTACCCTTTCGGGATCAAGTCAGACGTAGTTCATCCAACTTCATTAGTTAGATGGATTTCTTTTTGACTTTTTCCCGATTTTTTTGTCTTTTTTTTTCATCATTCTTTTCATCATTTTTTTTTCATTTTCAT
This sequence comes from Nicotiana noctiflora, assembly GCA_032618575.1. Lineage (NCBI taxonomy): Eukaryota > Viridiplantae > Streptophyta > Magnoliopsida > Solanales > Solanaceae > Nicotiana > Nicotiana noctiflora. Next base: position 380,076 of record JASVEL010007646.1, read on the forward strand.
TTTTTTTTTCTTTTTTTTTTCATTCATTTTTTTTTTCATTTTTTCATCATTTCATTTTTCATTTTGGCAATTTCGATCTTATTGCGCTAAAAGCGATTCCGAGAGAGGGATATGAAAGAATTCATTCATTAAGGCTCAAAGGGGTTATCAATGGATAAAGTGTTTGGATAGAGAATAAAATGCCTTCGTCATTTCAATTCCAAAATCACAACAAAATACAAAACACATAATTGAAAAGGAATCATACATAGTATCTTTTGACCGCATCTGAATTGATAGCAGTCTCTACGCACTTTCCTTCAATATCTGTTAAATATAATGCCCCATTGGACAACACCCGTGATACCACAAACGGTCCCTGCCAATTTTGCGCAAACTTACCCTTTGCTTCGGCCCAATGCGGTAAGATACGCCTCAATACAAGTTGTCCGACTTCAAACTTTCGAGGTCGTACCTTCTTATTATATGCTATGGCCATTCTTTGTTGATACAACTGCCCATGGCAAACTGCGGCCAACCTTTTCTCATCAATCAAACTCAACTGTTCTAGATGGGGCTTTTACCCATTCATCGTCATCTATCTCAGCTTCGGCTATGATCCGTAATGACGGTATTTCTATTTCTGCGGGTATAACAGCCTCCGTTCCATACACCAGTGTATAAGGTGTGGTTCCGATAGAAGTACGCACTGTCGTGCGGTAACCCATGAGAGCGAAGGGTAACTTTTCATGCCATTGCCTGGATCCCTCCACCATCTTTCGAAGAATCTTCTTGATGTTCTTATTTGCCGCCTCCACTGCACCATTCGCCTTTGGCCTGTAAGGTGTGGAATTGCGGTGTGTGATCTTAAACCTTTCACAAACTTCCGCCATGAGATGACTGTTTAAGTTGGCTCCATTGTCCGTGATAATCACCTTGGGAATTCCAAATCGGCATATAATATTCTCGTGCACAAAATCCACCACCGCTTTCTTCGTCACCGCCTTGAATGTCTTAGCTTCGACCCACTTGGTGAAATAATCAATTGCAACCAGAATGAACCTGTGCCCATTAGAAGCGGCTGGATCTATTGGGCCGATGACATCCATGCCCCAAGCAACAAAGGGCCAAGGTGCTGACATTGTGTGCAACTCGTAAGGCGGAGAATGGATCAGATCCCCATGTACCTGGCATTGATGGCATTTCTTTACGTACCTGATACAATCACGCTCCATAGTGAGCCAGTAGTACCCAACTCTCAAAATCTTCTTTGCTAAAACATATCCGCTCATGTGGGGTCCACATACTCCGGCATGTACTTCAATCGTGATTTCATCTGCTTGTTGTGCATCCACACACCGCAATAAACCCAGATCTGGTGTTCTTTTGTATACCACTCCTCCACTAAGGAAAAATCCATTGGCTAGACGCCTGATGGCTCTCTTATGGTCTCCGGTGGCTTGCTCCGGGTATTTGCCAGCTTTCAAGTATTCTCTAATATCATGATACCACGGCTCTCCGTCCGACTCTTCTTCCACAGCGAAGCAATAAGCATTCTGATCTCGGACTTGGATCTGGAGCGGATCTATATATGTCTTGTCCGGATGATGCAACATAGAGGACAATGTGGCCAAAGCATCCGCAATCTCATTGTGCATTCTTGGGATGTGCTTGAACTCTATAGACTGGAATCTTTGAGACAACTCGTGCAAACAATACCGATAAGGTATCAATTTCAAATCTCGTGTCTCCCATTCCCCTTGGATTTGATGTACCAAGAGATCCGAGTCACCCATGACCAAAATCTCTTGGATACCCATGTCAATTGCCATCTTTAATCCCAAGATGCACGCCTCATATTCAGCCATGTTGTTGGTACAGAAAAATCGGAGCTGAGCTGTAACGGGATAGTGCTGACCCGTATTTGAAATGAGTACCGCTCCAATACCAACGCCCTTGCTGTTGACGGCTCCGTCAAAGTACATTTTCCATCCTGGTCTCTCCTCTTGCTCCATTTCCTCGACAATCATTGCCTCTTCATCCGGAAAGTACGTTTTCAATGGTTCATACTCATCATCTACCGGATTCTCGGCTAAGTGGTCTGCAATAGCTTGTGCCTTCATTGCCGTACGAGTCACATAGATAATGTCAAATTCTGTGAGCAGAATCTGCCATTTGGCCAATCTTCCCGTAGGCATGGGCTTCTGAAATATGTACTTGAGAGGATCCAGTCGTGATATCAAGTATGTAGTATATGCTGACAAATAATGCTTTAACTTCTGAGCTACCCAAATCAACGCACAACAAGTCCTTTCAAGTTGGGTGTATTTCACCTCATAGGATGTAAACTTCTTGCTGAGGTAATATATGGCTTGTTCTTTCTTGCCTGTCTCGTCATGTTGACCCAGTACACAACCGAAGGAATTATCCAGCACTGTCAGATACAAAATCAAAGGTCGCCCTGGTTCTGGAGGTACTAACACCGGAGGATTGGCCAAATATTCCTTAATCTTATCAAAGGCTTCCTGACACTCGTCGGTCCATTTTACTGCTGCATCTTTCTTCAACAACTTGAAGATCGGCTCACACGTCGATGTTAATTGAGCAATGAACCGACTAATGTAATTCAACCTTCCTAGCAAACTCATGACCTCCTTCTTGTTCTTCGGCGGAGGTAGACTTTGAATAGCCTTGATCTTTGATGGATCCAGTTCAATACCTCGCCGACTCACAATAAACCCCAGTAGTTTCCCTGAAGGTACTCCAAAAGCACACTTCGCCGGATTGAGCTTTAGATTGTACCTCCGGAGTCTTTGGAAAAACTTCCTCAAATCTCTCACATGATCAGGTTGTTTTCTGGACTTTATGATGACATCGTCCACATATACTTCAATTTCTCGATGCATCATATCGTGGAACATTGTGGTCATCGCCCTCATGTAAGTTGCCCCGGCATTCTTCAATCCAAACGGCATTACTCTGTAACAGTACGTTCCCCAAGGTGTAATGAAGGCAGTTTTCTCAGCATCTTCTTCGTCCATAAGGATCTGGTGATAACCGGCATAACAATCCACAAACGAACCGATTTCATGCTTGGCGCAATTGTCGATCAATATGTGAATGTTTGGCAATGGAAAGTCATCCTTCGAACTAGCTTTGTTGAGGTCTCTATAATCTACACACACTCTGGTTTTTCCATCTTTCTTCGGGACCGGCACAACATTTGCCAACCAGGTGGGGTACTTGGTAACTCTTATGACCTTTGCCTCAAACTGCTTGTTCACCTCTTCTTTTATCTTTACACTAATGTCCGTTTTGAATTTCCTCAACTTCTGCTTCACCGGCCGGCATTCAGAGTAGATAGGCAACTTGTGCACCACCAAATCAGTACTAAGTCCGGGCATGTCATCATAGGACCAGGCAAAAATGTCCTTAAATTCATGTAACAACCTTATCAATTCATCCCGGAGGGGTGCCTCCAAATGTACACTAATCTTTGTTTCTCGGACATCATCTTCGCTCCCCAAATTTACAGATTCCGTATCACTCAGATTCGGTTTGGGTTTTTCCTCGTATTGTTTCATGTCCTTACTTATTTCCTCCAGGGCTTCCTCATCCTCACATTCTATTTCACTATCTTCCTCGATTTCTTGTATAGTAACGTGATTGTCGGAGCTGGGTCTAGAATCCTTCACGCATGACATGGCATTGGAATCAACACATGCAAAACTATACAAAAGGAAAAATAAAGAAAAATAAGGCAAAAGTGAAGAGAAAGGAAAACTGCATTTCATTGATAAAAGAACGAACAAAGTTCGGGATACATGGTGATTTTCTTTTCATGAGGGGAATGGGAAAACTATAAAAATAACAACTTTTGGGAAAGCAATGATGAAATTTTGGAGCTAACTACCAAGACTCCTTTCTGATAGGGAAAGGAGTAGCTTCCCAATTATTCAACATGATTCCTGGTCCCACAAACTGCACATCCATTTTGCTTGTGCCTTCCCCTGCTTCAATCATATTCACCTCCCAAAACATCTTCTTAAAACTCAGCATTTCTTCATCAAGTTGGGTCTCAATGCACTCTGTTGCGGCAGATGTCTGATATTTTGTACCAGGCCTGATGAAGGTGTCGGATAATTTGGGTATGGGTTTGGGCAAGGTCCAGTTCTTTTTGGCTTTTGAGGCTCTCTGGATATCGGCGAAGGTGGGTTTGAACCCTAAGCCGAATGTACCTTTGTTTTCTGGAAGCTGAACCGGCTGAATAACTCCCTGCAGTGCTTTTCCCAGTCCCTTCCCTGGTGCAAATCCGTTTCTAAGCATCTCTTTGGCAACCATCACAGCAGTTGGTGCCATCATAGGGATCGGCAACTTTTCCCCTTCAGCAATTTTGTTTACCACAATAGTATCTGTCACTTGGTAGACCCAAGGACCTCTATCCCCATCAGTATCATCAAACGGTGTTACCACATTACAAGCATTTTCTTCCCCATGTACTACAATCTCTTGTTGTTCCCACTCAAACTTGACCATCTGGTGTAGGGAAGATGGTACTGCCTTAGCCGCATGAATCCAGGGTCGGCCTAACAACAAGTTATACGACACAGCAATGTCGAGCACCTGGAATTCCATAGTAAAATCAACGGGACCGATAGTCACCTCCAGAATAATATCTCCCAATGTGTTTTTACCCCCACCGTCAAACCCTCTCACGTTTATACTGTTCTTCCGGATTCTGTCCGGACTGATGTTTAGCTCCCCAAAGTTGACAGCGGGCAAATGTTAGCGCTTGATCCGTTGTCTATCAATACCCTGGTCACTACTGACTCTTCACTCTTTACCGTAAGGTACAATGCCTTATTGTGCTCAGTTCCCTCCACAGGCAACTCCTTATCAGAGAATGTGATCCTATTAGACTCGAAAATTTTGTTGGTAATCTTTTCCAAGTGGCAAACTGAAATCTTTTCCGGAACATGAGCCTCATTTAGAATCTTCATAAGAGCCTTCCGGTGTTCTTCTGAATGTATTAGCAAAGATAGCAAAGAGATCTGGGCAGGGGTCTTCCTCAACTGCACAACCACTGAGTACTCTTGTGACTTCATCTTCTTAAGGAATTCCTCTGCTTCCTCCTCTGACACTGGTTTCTTCAATTGGCTCTCTTTTACCGCTTTCATCTTTCTCAGTTCCTCTGGAGCAAAGCATCTTCCAGACCGGGTGAGTCCATGCGTTTCATTAATTTCACCAGAAATCTCTTTTCCTTTATAAACCACTGCTACCTTGTTATAGTTCCAAGGTACAGTCTTTGTGCTCACCACCGGCATTTGCACTACTGGCTTTAAAATTACTGGCTCTGTACTTGCGCCTTTCACAGTCACAATCGTCTTTGCGCCTGGCACTACCACTTTCAAACCTCCCACCACTACTGGCTTTCCTGTTGGTTTCTCAACAATCGCTTTCTCTTTCACAGCTTCCTTTTCTACCTTGCCACTTGACTTTATCATCATCACAGCCTGAGATGGTTTCTGACTGCTATCACCTTGCACCAATTCTATCATGTGTGTCTCGTGGTGATTTGGCAATGGATTTTGGGTAATGTTCGGGGCTTCTGGGGCCTGAACTTCAATTCTCCTATCATCAATGAGATCCTGAATGGCATTCTTCAACTGCCAACATTTTTCGGTATCATGGCCCAATGTCCCCGAGCAATACTTACACCTAACAGACGGATCAAGGTTTTTCGGGGTGGGTTTGGAACTTTAGGTGCAACCGGGCTTAGCATCCCCAACTCTTTCAATCTATGATAAAGGCTGGTATATGATTCTTCGAGAGGAGTGAATGTCTTTTTTGCTTTGTTTCTCCAATCAGCGTCCGGCCTGGGTCTATTCTGGTTTCGGTAAGGTTTAGGGGTTGGGTATGTATTTTGGGTGTGGTAAACATTGTGTGGAGCTTGAGCTCTCCACACGTGGGGTGGTGGTGGTGGGTAGGCTTGTGCTTGAGGGTGGTGGTAATGTGGGACAGTTGGTGGGTATGGTGGCGGTGGTGGATTATATGGGCTTGATGTGTTGTATGGGTTTGACGGGTAAGATGGTGGTGGTGGATTATATGGGGTTGATGGGCTTGGTGGGTGTTGGCGGTAGGGTCTTGGTGGGTTATAATGTGGGCTGCGACTCCATGGCCTGCTCTCTACAGTTGCCACCTCTTCCTTCTTCTTCTTTCCCATTACTCCCCCGTTTCCAGTTTGTATAGCTTGATTGGTGGCCTTGATGGCCGAAAAACTCATGATTTTATTTGTCTTCAAACCTTCCTCTACAAAGCTTCCCATTTTCACGACTTCGTTGAAACTCTTCCCGATCGCAGACACTAAATGACCGTAGTATGTAGGCTCCAAAGCCCGTAGAAAACAATCCACCATCTCCCCTTCTTTCATGGGTGGATCTACTCTCGCGGCCTGCTCCCTCCATCTGAAACCGAATTCCCTAAAGCTTTCCCCTGGCTTCTTCTCCATTTTTGTAAGGGATAACCTATCAGGTATGATCTCCAAGTTGTACTGGAAGTGACTTGCAAAAGCTTGTGCTAGGTCATCCCAGACAAACCACCTTGTATGGTCTTGTCGGGTATACCACTCTAAAGCTGAACCACTCAGACTCTGGCTGAAGTATGCCATCAATAACTCATCTTTACCTCCCGCACCTCTCATCTTGCTACAGTATCCTCTGAGATGAGCTACCGGATCCCCGTGTCCGCTATACATGTCGAATTTTGGCAACTTGAATCCCACGGGAAGTTGCACCTCGGGGAATAGACACAGGTCCTTGTAGGCTACACTCACCTGCCCTCCTAGACCTTGCATAGTGCGGAAAGCATTCTCCAGACTTTTCACTTTTCGGGCCATCTCTTCCTGCCCAGCACTCTTTGCAATCCTTTCTTCACTTGTTTCTATCATCGGAGCATGAGACTCATGTTGTCTGAAAGTTGGCTCTGGAGGGTAGTAGTGAGGATCATGGATATGAAACATCGGTTCACTGGAGGATTTGTGCATAGTAGCGGGTGGAGGTGCTACATACATAGGAGCAACTTGTGGTATGTGAGGTGGTGCCTGTTTGGCTGGAGGTGGTGGCATCTGGGAGGTGGAAGCATAGTAGTGCGGGTAGTCGGGATAGGTGGAGGATGAGTTCATCGTAGGTGGTTCAGGATTAGGATTGGCTGGGGGGACATATGCGGGTTTGGCAGGGTAGGCTGGTAGTGGTTGACCTCTAGACCAGGCCTGGTACATCTCGGCCATCTGCTGCCTCAGCTTGTACATTTCTTCCTTCATTCCTGCCACATCCACAATCTCTTCTTCGTGAGCGGGATCCACAATAGTTTCCTCGATTTCCTGGGATACAGCCTTTGTCATCTTTTTGTATCTGGTGTTGTATGGGTGGGTAGCCAAAATGCCAGTTGCCTAGAGAATCTGAACTCACAAGCATCAACACCCGTTAGTTGTTAGCGCATGGATAAAATGCAACGACTTTAAAAACAAACACATTTCCTCGAATCGTTATGCATCATCCCGGCTGCTGCTTATTTGGATCACTCACTTTTCTCTTTTTCCGCTCTTTTTCTCTTCTTTTTCTTTTCTTTTCTCTTTTTTCTTTTTCTTGCTTTTTTTTCTCTTTTTCTTGCTTTTTCTCTTTTTCTTGCTTTTTCTCTTTTTCTTGCTTTTTTTCTTTCTCTCTTTTTTTTTTCTCTTTTTTTTCTTGCTTACTTTTCTTTTCATCTCTTTTCTCATTGTCATTTTTATAATTACGTTCCTATTTATTTGCCTAGCGGATTTAAAAGAAATGACATAAAGCAAAAGAATTGATAACAACACTTGTTTTCTCATTGATAATTCAAAACATTGATTACAAGGTGATGTTTTAAAAAGAAAAATAAAAGATGATGCATGCCCTAAGAGTATATTAATGCACCTAGTGCCCGCGAGGCATCGTTCGGCCTTGCCGCGGGCCTATATGCTAACCCCCTTTGAAGCTTATCTAGGTCGGCCATGACTTGTTGTACGAAGAATTTCACTGCAGACACAAAAGTCCTCTGAGACATATCTTCACAAAGCTGAGTCTTCCGGGTGATGTATTGGGCGATGCGAATAATCTTTTCTCTGATGACCCCCTTTTCTTGCAATAACCGGCTTATTTGTTGAGTGCGAGCATCCAAGGTATGTTGGTTGTCTTTTTGCACTTGTTGCAGCTCCAATTCTAATCTAGCCATAGTCGTGTAGCAGTGTTCTCTCTCTTCCTCAAGATCTTTGATAATCTTGTTACTCTTGACCGTGGCCGAAATTATTTTCTTTCTAAGCTGAGCTACCTCAAAATCGTGCTTGTCTTGTAGTTGCCGAACCAACTTGGCTCTTTCCTCAGCATCTCTGTCCATTTGCTTCCGAGCCCTGACTAACTCTTTTTCAGCTATGTCTAAATCGAAGCTATAGTCATTTACTTTTCGCCGGAGAACCTCAATTAACTTTTCATCCCGGGCTGAGCGAATTGGGGTCTCGGATGCAATTTTCATTTGAGCCATTTGAGTCTTCAACATATCATTTTCCTTCTTCAGCTGTTTCTTTTCTACTTCATCGGATGCTGCTTGTAAGCCACTCTCGAAATGAAGATTTCTCAATTTATCCTCCAACAGACTGATTTTGGCCTTGTATTCTTTTTCCTTGGCCACCCATTTCTGATTCTCCTCGGATTGCTCTATCAAGGTCTTGCAAGTGAGGTCTCTTTGAAAGACGTTCGTGTTCAACCCCTCGTCGGTACCATGTGGAGTATCCGGGTGATATCTCCCCCTTTGCTCTATTCGGCGCACAAGTATCAATCTTCAAATTTTGGCACTCATTCCAGATTTGCCGGATTTTTGCTTCCGGGAATTGCCCGTCCGGACCAATCTCCACAGCTTGCACACTGAGGTCCCCATCCCTCGGAATAATTTGACACCGACCCAACTGTCGCAGGGCTCTGTATGGGGCATAAGGTTGTATACTCTTCAAACCCATGATCAAAAACGGCGATCCCTCCGTTGGCATGTATATCACCTCGTCAAGAGGTAACCAGTCATACGTCCAATCGATTTGACCGTCAGTTAGTGATCGAAGATACACAATCCAACCTTGGACTCCCTCTGGCAACTTTACTTCTTTTGTCCTCGCATTGAACTCTTCCAAACATGTCCGTTCGGCCGAACCATAGCTCGAGAATGAAGGGTGGTGACATAGATGCTCGATTAGCCAAATTTGCAAGATCAAGTTACACCCTTCGAAGAAGTTAGCCCCCGCTTTGCACGCAGTCAGATCACGGTAGATATCCGCCACAATCATTGGGGCCAGAGTACAATTATCTTGTACTATCAGTGTGGTAGCTACTCCGGCAACTTTTATGTTGATATGTCCATCTTTCCTCGGGAATACAACAACTCCAAGAAATGCCACCAAAAATGCAAACCTCCGGTGTTCTTCCCATTTCGCTCGGTTGGACTTACAACATAGCTTGTTGGTGAGGTCATTGAAACCCCCAACGTGTCCAAACCTATTGTAGATGAAGCTTAAAGAACAAAATCCATTGGCCAGATCTTCATTATGAACATTTCGGGCAATTTTCAAAGAGTCGAGGAAACGATGTACTGTCACTGTCCTCGGAGATACCGGGTATTTTCCTTTTAGCGGGACCTCAGTCTTCCCGATGTAGAAGGCAATCTCCTCCAAAGTTGGGGTAAGTTCAAAATCTGGGAAATGAAATACGTTGTGCGCCGGATCCCAGAACGTGACCAACGCTCTAACCACATCACCTCGAGGAACCATGTCTAGTAACCCCGTAAGGCCTTTTAAGTACTTTTTAACCTAGTCTTGACCATCGGATCCCATGTCCTGCCACCATAATTTTAGCTCCAAGGGGATTTTATTTAGGGAAAAATGTTCATTCATCATCGTGCTCGTCCTGCACATTTATTAAGGCGATTTTATTTAGAAATAAGGAAAATCTTTTTCAATGCAAGTTTTCAATTTTTGAAGGAAATAAAAGAAAAATGATTTTCGAAGTGGCCATTTTTGCCAAAACAGCCTTCCGGCGTCCTTTCGGAACATTCGGCCATTTCCAAAAATAGCTATCACCTCGATTATTTGAAAGGAAAATCTTTTTTGGTCTTTTTCTAAAAGTGTGGTTGGACCCGTTTAAGGGTTGCCTACGTATCCCACCTAATGGCGAGAATCAAACCTGCGTAGTTCGGTCAGATTATTTGACCAATTTATTTCAAAAAATGTTCCACCTTTTCTTTTTTCCAATTTTCAAATTTTCCTGATACCTATTTCTTACAAATCTTATTTTCTCTCTCTCTTTTTTTTCTTTTCCAACAATTTTCTATCCTCGGGATTTCCGCCGGTCCGCATAACGATCAAGGACAATAGAATGCAACACATAACATGCTTGGTCTTTTCAATACCGGGTCACCTGTCCTAGTCGGACCCAACCCCTGTGTTGAGTCCCCTAAGCCAAATATGATGCAAATAATCGTCCTAGACCTATGTTCAAAATCTTACGGTTTCATGGATTGCTAGACCGTGTACCCGAGCGGACAACTCGAATCGAGGAGGGGGCTACGTACCGGTGACCCGCGGAGTCAATCGGCTTTGTAACTTATCCGGCCTCTGTTTTCTTAATTTAAGGTGACTTTAACGGAAAGGGGAGTCTCAACCAGTAAGCACATCCCCGGGGGAGAAGAGAGAAGGGTTTTCGGCACAGTTTTATATACAGTTCACGTAATATCAAAGCGATAAAGAACATAGCATGTTATTCAAATCACATAATGAAGTCAAACAAAAACGCGAACGGCAGTTCTAAGGAGCTCGAGTTCTTAAACCCTGAAATCGAAATTCAGGGTTCGCTCCCCAGTGGAGTCGCCAGAGCTGTCACACCTCCCTTTTTACTACCCCAAACACTTAAAAGCATATAAATACGCTTGTAGGGTATACCCCGACGCTCAAATATCCGAGACGGATAAAATAACGTAAGGGAAGGAGTTTTTCCAATTAAAGGACAATCGGTTCGGGATTTTATTAGAGATTAATCAGAGTCGCCATTTGGGAATGATAATGGTGTCCCAAGTCACCGGTTAATCCCGCATCCGAGGAATTTTGACTCTTAAAAATGTCTGCGAAGCAAAGATCCGGATAAGGAACTCTGTTAACCCGGGAGAAGGTGTTAGGCACTCCCGGATTCCGTGGTTTTAGCACGGTCGCTCCACTGTCGTTCTTGACTTTTGTTTGACTCGATTATAGGTTTCAACAACATAATGTGCTTTTACGTTAAATATTATTATTTTTTAGGAATTTGCGGTATCGCGAAAACGCGCCTCGAGTCATACCGCAACCAGTACGCCTATGACTTTTGGTGTATTTCAGCTTTACCGAGATTTGGATTTGAGTCGCACCAAGTGCACACTCGTTCATAGGAAGGTATATTAAAATCGTGCCTTAAGATAGTCTATATCGGCTTTTAACTTTGGGAGAGGTTATGGAATTCACTATTAGCCTCTCCGATTCTACTATGCTATCTTATTACTAAATGGGGGCCCCGGTGTTATTCGGGCGAGGCTCATCCCAATTTAATTTGTTAAAGTCCAATCCTATTTCATTCGACTATATTTGCTATGTATTGTTTTTTTCCTTAATCGATTTGTAACATTAAATCTTCCAGGCCCATCGGGTTTCTATTATTCAAAGGGGGCCTGGTCTTCTCTTCAGTCACTCAGCCGAGCTTTTGATCTGTCCAGGCCTTAAAGGCCCCAAGCCATCATCGAGTTCTCATTTACCAGCCCAGTCGGTTTTATATTATAGTTCAGGCCCATATTGTGAGTTAGGCCCAAACCAACAATAACAGAGAAAGCAAAAGAATACACATATTTGAACTCAAAGAAAGAATCAAATTTCATTTTTATTTATCAATTAAAGAGAAAAATCGTAATACAAATTGTGATTGATAACTTCAAATAAAACTATCCACTAACATGAGAATTACAAGACTATTTCTGTTTTTGATTTTCAAATAAAAAAAACCTATACTAACCAGTGAATTAATTACTAGCTGAGATCAGTGAGTTATTTAACTACATATATAGACGAAAAGGTATGATGACCATCTAAAATGAGTTACTTATAGCTATACTATTTTGCTACTGACTCAATATATGAATTAAACTCAAAGCCGGTTCTATTCTAGTTGTTACTTCATACGATCGTTTCCTCTTTTGATTATTCACATCTGGACTTAGGCCTTTAACACTAACTACACGAGCAGAATTTAAACAGTCCAATTACTCAGTTGCAATAACCCCCAAATATCTACATCTAATTGATCCAAGACTTAGACACATTTATACTACTGATTTTATTACGATTTTAGCTCGATACAGTGTATTCAACTCAATTATAAATGATTCATGGTTTGAACTAAACGTTTCTTCCTTTTAAACTTATTTATACCTAAACGCAGATCCATGAAATGCGATTAACTATATGGTCATGACTTACGAAATTACTGAAGGTATTGATTACTGATCTTGCAAAGTATTGTTAACTAACTTATATTTTAGAAGTTTTTACCTAATTAACTAGGTGAGGTGCTAATTACTATTACTACTACACTATTACTATCACTAAGCTATTACATCTCTTGTGTTTATGTTTTCTCTACTATCTAATGCAATACACTATAAATCTAAAATAAATTACAATACAGAAGATAACAGCATGTAGCTCAAATCTTCATTTTTCAGCTCAGAAACAGCTTGCCATTACAACTTCAAATTGAAAAGGGAAATGTACCTGAGTCAACAAAAACGAAACCGATGAGTTCTAAGGGATGAAGAGAAGTGACAACCACAGCAAAATCCAAACAGCCAATGCAACAGTGATCGAGGATCCACAAAGCAAAAACCACAGCAAAATGATAGATAACCCAGCAACAACACAAAAGTAACAGTCCAGGCAAATGACCAAGCAAAGAAGACCAATGAACCAGCTTGAAATCTCTACTCGAAAATTCCCAGAAATACCTCTGTTATCTTCCTATTTTTGTTCTGAAATTTTGTATGAATTTTAGCTTAAGTGTATTTTCAGATTTTCTGAGAATTCGAACCCCCCTTTTCAGCCCTTTTCTAGAGGTATTTATAGTTGAGGTAAGGGCTGATGACTTGGGGGAAAAGTTTGGGATTTAATCCCACTTCTCCCCTCTTAAAATTATTAAACTTACACTTTAGTCCCTAAAATCAGTTATCAAAACCCTTCCAGCATGTGCTGGAAGGTTCTAAAGATTCCTTTTTATGGGTTTTTACCAATGTAACCTTAGGGGTTTGAGATTTTTACAGATTTCCCTTTTTAGGTAGACCATTATACCCTTAAATCTCTGCAAAATTGCAGAAATCAGGGGTACAAAGGACTCCCCTACCCTTTTAGGTTCTAACTATTTACTAATTTACCTTTTTAACTCCCAATTGTGCCCCTAAGGGCACTGCTTATTTACATAGCTTACCTAGGTTAAATTTCAGCATCTTTTGCACCTATTTAACTAATAGCCAGCCCTTGCATTGGTATTTAAGGGCTGGCCAGTTCTAATATAAGGAACTACTTCAAACTTAGCCAATTTTGTTTCATTTTCAGTTTATTAAGACCTTTTATTTCATTTTTAAACTAATTGCAGGACTAGCCTGCTTTATTGTTAAAAGTAGCTCTTTAAGATCTAGCCAGTCTCAAGTTGAGACTTAGCTTTGGCTATTAAAGCCAATTACTGAACAGCTGGGCCCAAAACCTTTACAGGTTTGGCCACTTTGCTGTTCAGGGCTCTGAAAAGAGCCTGGGCTAGTCTGCATTTGCAGACATAGCCCTTTTGCACAACCAGCCACTTTTAGAGTGGGCTGTGTGTTAGGGCCTTATAGAATAGGTCAACCTTTTGCAAGGTTGACCATTCTTAGGCCAATTATTTAACTAACAGCCTATTTTTGTTATTTTCAGTTAATACCCTATTCAAAAACTAGCCATTTAGCATTAACAGCTATAACCAATTCCCCTAAGGTCTGATCAATTAGTCAGACATTCATAATCAACAAAAAACTAGCAAGACTTAATCAACATCAACATGCATTGCACACAGACACACACATGATCAAATAAAATGGATTAATCAACCCAAACTCAGAGGAAACAATTGATATGGTTGAATTTCAGTCCATTAACTCATATTATTAGACTACATGTGATAAAGTATGAATCCATGTTAATTCTGACCTAATTACTTCCTAGTTCAAGTCATATGATATTTGAAAAACTTCAGCATCACCAAGGGTTCATGACACAGTAGTTCTTAGACATTAAACTCTCAGAAACAGTCAAAGAAGCAGAACCAACTCAGTTACGAGGCTAGCATGGAAATTGCTAACAATTAGCCCTACCACTAAAACTAAACATGAAAAGATCAAAAGAAAAGACTCATTGAATCCTTATTGAGAGATAATAGAGACAAAGCTTAAACACAAAATAGGATAAGTTAACAGGAAACAAAAGCCAAAGACAAAGAGAGATGAGTCTCCAAGTTAGAACAAGATCTAAAACAAAAAATCACCAAAAGAAAGGACTAGACACGATATTTGAAAACTCGAAAGAAAAGAACATGATAACAGACAGAAGAAACACAAGAAATGAAAAGAAGAAGAACAGTCAAGATGAACTCTAATACTACGCAAGTCTTTAGAATCAGAGAAGCCACTAACACAAGGAACAAGTAAAAAGATGAGCAAGTTAAGAAAACTAAACTAACAGGTGTAGTCATGGGATTTCAAAATCTAAAGAAAAACAGTAAAAACAAACAAGAATATGCAAGATGAAAGGTAAAAACAAGAGAGTACGAACAGACAAACCAGAAAAGAAATACGAAGGATGAGCAGACTAAGACAAAACCTAATACTAACACACCAAGCATAACATATAGAATCTAAACAAAGAAAAAGAAGACAGAACCATACAAGACGAGAAGAAGCACAAATAGAACAAAAGAAGCAAGAAAATAAACATAGAGGAGGGGTACTTAGCTTAGCGGGGCCTGTCCCCCGAGCTTCCTACTCCTCTCACTCTTCTCATTCTCTCTCGAACTCTCTCTGACCCTTTTATTTGTTGCTTTTTTTATTCTCTTTTTCAGATTCCTTTTTTTTAATTTTTCTTTTCTGGTTTTCTTTTTAGGCTCAAAGGTGAAGCCTTTTGGAGTTTTGAGTTTGTGGGGGGGTATTTGCGGAGGTAAAAGACAAGGCCTTTGAACTGGTTTGGGTTTGGGGGTCGCCGGAGTTAGGTTTCCGGCGACCTTCTTTTGGATATTCGAGACGATCCAATGAGATTCGAAGGAAACTACTAGGGTAGGGTGATAGATCAGGTCAAAAGGGATAGAACGGCATTGGTTTGAGGCGGTGATTCATACTTTGGTGGTCACCGGCGTAGATTACGGTGACCGGGATTTATGGAGAAGGGGAGTTCTTGGGGTTTTTTTGAGGGAGAAGAAGAAAGAAAAGAAGAGAAAGATGAGAGGGGAGGCTGGAAGAGGCCGGCGACCACCGTAGGGAGTGGTGGCCGCCATGGCCGTTCAGGGTTTGAAGATGGCTGAAGAAGACGAAGAGGGAGAGGGGTTAAGGGCGGCCGTCTCTAGGGTTTCTAGAGAAATGGCGATTTTGTTCAGACAAAGGCTTTATATAGCCAGTGAGTCTGAGGTAATCTCAACCGTCCAAATGATCAAGATCGACGGCCCAGAGGCGCGTTACTAAAACGACGCCGTTTAGGCTCTTGTGAGACCAAAGTCTCTAATCGTTGGATCAATCTTAAACGGACGGCTGAGATCAAAACCTATTTATTTTAATTAACTAAAAATTCAACCAATTACTCAAACCGTTGGATTCAGTATGATGGACGGCTGGGATCATCTTATGGTGGCCTGGTCCGGATCCCTTAGGCTGAAGCATTTGGGCCTTTTAATTCAATACTCTTTGGCCCAAATCAAATTAACCCCCAACTATTTTTGTATTTTTCTGCTTTTATTATTTTTATGTATTTTCTTTTATACTTTTTTTTCTTTTCTTTTATGAAAAATTATAAAATCTAATTTCCTACCTACTCTAATTGTTTAGCAATTTTTGACAATTTTCTACTATTTTTCCTAATTTCTACTATTTAACACTATTTTTTGCTAATTTTCATAAAATCTAACTAATTAAACTAACAAATTAATTACCTAGCCTATATTTTTGATTTTCTTCTAATTTCTACTTATTCAAACTCAAAAGTATAGCCAATTCCAAACAAATCAAGTAATTGCACTCAAAAACATATTTATTTTAATTTTGGAATTAATTGCTTAGTGCAAAAATCATGTGCTCACAGAGGGAAAGGTTCTGGGATACAACTCTTAAACTTGAGCCCTTGCACTTAGAAAATAGAGAAATTCATCCAGCTAAGCTATCCATTAAAGAACCACCAAAGATTTAATTGAAGCCATCTCCAGCCCATCTCAGGTATAAGTTCCTTGGACCTGACTCCACATTACCTGTTATTATCTCATCCAGTTTGTTAGATGTGTAGGCACAACAACTCTTAAAGGTACTCAAGGAGTGTAAGACTACCATTGGGTGGATAATGGCAGACATTAAGGGGATCAACCCTACCTACTGTATGCATAAAATTCTGTTGGAAGAGGGACACAAACCTTCCAAGGAAAATCAAACAAGGGTGAACCCCAATATGAAGGAAATGGTGAAGAAAGAAGTAATAAAGTGGTTAGATGCGGGAATCATTTTCCCAATATCTGACAGAAGCTGGGTTAGCCCAGTGTAGTGTGTGCCTAAGAAGGGTGGCATGACGGTGATAAAAAATGATAACAATGAACTGATCTCAATACGAACCATCATAGGCTGGAGAATTTACACGGATTATAGAAAATTAAATCTGGCCACCCGGAAAGACCACTTCCCACTTCCCTTAATTGACCAGATGTTAGATAGATTGGTAGGGAGGTCACACTTCTATTTTTTGGATGGGTACTCAGGGTACAATCAGATCTCCATTGCACCAGAGGACAGAGAGAAAATCTCCTTCACTTGCCCATATGACATTTATGCCTTTCGAAGGATGCCCTTTGGCCTATGCAATGCACCCGCCACATTCCAAAAGTGCATGATGGCCATATTCACCGACATGGTAGAGGACATAATGGAGGTATTCATTGATGATTTATCAGTGGTGGGGAACTCATTTGATGAGTGCCTTACAAATCTGTCCCGTGTGCTGAAATGGTGTATTAAGACTAACCTGGTTCTTAATTAGGAGAAGTGTCATTTTATGGTACAAGAGGGAAAAGTCTTGGAGCACTGGGTGTCAAGCAAAGGAATTGAGGTGGATCATGCTAAAGTGGACATGATAGCAAAGCTACCACCTCCAACAACAGTCAAAGCAATCAGGAGCTTCGTTTTTAACGGAGATTCATAAGAGAATTCTCAAAAATTGCCAATCCTCTCTGTAAGTTGTTAGAAAAAGATCACCCCTTCTTGTTTTCTGATGATTGCAGAGTTGCATTAGAGGAGCTGAAAAAGAGGCTGCTCATAGCACCAAACATTGTTGCCCCCAACTAGGAGCAGCCATTTGAACTCATGTGTGATGCTAGTAACTATGCAGTGGGGACAGTGCTGGGATAGCGAAAAGAGAAACTAATGCATCTAATTAACTATACAAGTAGAACACTGAGTGGAACCCAGCTGAACTTCATTGTGACGGAGAAGGAGATGTTGGCGGTGGTGTTTGGTTTCAAAATTTTTAGCTCATACCTGATCGACTATAGGGTAATTGTATACACTGACCATGCAGCTCTCAGGTATTTTATTGAGAAGAAGGAATTTAAACTGCACCTAATTCGTTGGGCGCTATTACTCCAAGGGTACGACCTCGAAATTCGTGATCGTAAGGGCACAAAAAATTAAGTTGCTGATCATCTATCACGACTTGAGGGAGCTGAAAATTCAGCTGAGGTTGAAGACATTCTGGAAACCCTTCCAAACGAGAAACTGCTCGCGGCCAATCTTGAGGAAGTGCCATGGTAATTTTGCAAACTACCTGGCATGTGGCATAGTTCCTTACGGTCGGTACAAAAAAAAGTTTTATCATGACTGCCGCATGTATTATTGGGATGAACCTTACTTGTTTCGAATATGTGTTGATAATATGATCTAGAGATGTGTCCCCTAGATAGAACAATCTTTTATTTTGCAGGCATGTCATGCAACAGCTTATGGAGGAAATTTCGGAGGAGTTAGGACAGCTGCGAAAGTGCTAGAGGCCAGTTTCTTTTGGCCAACAGTGTCCGAAGATACACACTAATGGGTGAAGGGATGCAATGAATGCCAGCAAACCGAGAACATTTCCTGATGCCATGAGATGCCCATGAACCCGATTTAAGAGGTGAAAGTGTTTGATGTTTGGGGAATTGACTTCATGGGTCCCTTCGTCAGCTCCTTTGGCAATAAGTACATACTTGTTGTTGTATACTATGTGTTCAAATGGGTAGAAGCTGCAACACTTCCCACTAATGATGCAAGAGTAGTGGTGGGGTTTTTGAAGAAGAACATAGTCACCCATTTTGGGACACCGAGAGCTATTATCCGTGAAGGAGGCACCCACTTCTGTAATCGAGCCTTTGAAAAGTTGCTAGCGAAGTATGATTGCGTCACAGGGTGGCAACACTATATCATCTGCAGACAAGTGGACAAGTTAAAGTGTCTAATAGAGAGATATAGAGTGTATTGACCAAGACTGTAAACGCCATAAGAACTGGTTGGGCGAAAAAGCTAGATGATGTACTTTGGGCTTATAGAACTGCTTTAAACACCAATTGGTATGTCACCATATAAGTTGGTGTTTGGGAAGGCTTGCCATTTGCCAGTGGAACTTGAACACAAAGCTTGGTGGGCACTGAAACAGTTGAACCTAGACATTGAGGTTGCAGGCACAACGAGAATCATAAAATTGCATGAGCTTAACGAGTTCAGACATCTTACTTTTGAGAGCACAAAATTGTACAAGGAAAGAATGAAGAGGTTGCACGACCAGAACATTGTTGAGAAATATTTCAAACTCCGGGATATGGTATTGCTCTTAGAGTCAATAGGCAGTGATTGAAACTATATTTAGGTATGAGTGTACCAAAAGAAGTGATAGAGATCAATCTGACGGAACCTTAGAGGTCGAGCAAACCATAAATACACTTATCTAGATCGTGCCGTAATGTTAAATCAGGCGCTGGGTGGGAGGAAACCCATGACTGTTGTATTTCATTCATGTATGTAACCATGATAAAAAACGTAAAATGGGCAAACCACCGCGACCGCGGTGAGAGGCAAGGATTCTACCTCGAGGTTTTGCAGCTCACCGCGACCGTGGTACGGTGACGTCGCCCAACCCATCGCGACAGCGGTGGAACCGCGGTAAGACGTAAATATTCTGCCTCAAACTATGTAACCTACCGCGGTAGGACCGCGGTGGGTACTAGGTACATTTTTTTGTTATTATTTTTTAAATTATTCTTTTATTCACCATTAATCAAAATACCCCCCGCCCCCACCAATAAACTAAAACACGCGATCCCTTTTTCTATTTCTGCATCTCTCTCTCTCTCTCTAAACCCTAACTCCCCAAATTTCTCTCTTTTTCTTCTTCTTTTTCACTCATCCCAACTCCCCCATCTCTATTCCTCCCAACCCATTCATCCATTAAGGTATGTTACTCCCTTCACCCCTCTCTTTTCTTTTTGTATTTTGTTGTAGTTTATGCTAGTTTAATGTTGTAATGGTGTAGTAATTGTTAGTAGATTTTTGTTAGTTTCTTATTATTTTGCTTTTGAATTTCGTTGTTGGGACTGATTGGTGAAGGGGCTGTGTGTATAATATAGTGGAAATGTGGATGGTTGTGGGTGTTGAATAAAGTATTGTGGGGTGTAATGGTGTAGTTGAATCTTTAATTTAGGGAGGAATTGATGTCATATTATGGGCTATGTGTATGAAGAATCTGTCTTGCCCATAAGGTGTTTGGGGAATTTCCCCAATAGAGTTATACGGGGCTAATGTGGCATGATTGTGGTGAAGAATGATTAACCACCCATAGTCACACTTTTCACACACTCACTAATAGGCGTTTCTTTGTTTGATAGGTAAAATGAGTTCATCTAGGAAGAGACGCATCATCTGACCTCCGCTAGTGGACCGAAAAGCTCCTCGAGAGTTAGGATCGACGCTAGTGCGCCTTAGTTTGACAATACTAAGTTTGTATCCAAACCGATGGAGGATCGGTACAATGCAAAGGCAGCTAATAAATTACTACATGAAGTGCATATTGACAGACAAGCCTTAAAGGTACAATTCCCGAATATTTTTAATGAGATGGGGAGGTGTCAACTGGAAATCTTCGTCGAGCTGAGACCCCTAGTCTTGATTCTGTGCCAGTTATGAGGGATTTCCCAGATGTGTTTCCACCAGACCTGCCGGGTATGTCACCTGACAGGGACATTGATTTTGGTATTGATCTGGTGCCGGGCACTCAGCCCATTTCCATTCCTATGTATTGTACGGTGCCAGCGGAGTTGAAGGAACTAAAGGATCAGCTTCAGGAACTCCTAGATAAGGTGTGTGTCACCGTGGGGTGCACCAGTCTTATTTGTGAAGAAGAAGGATGGCACAATGAGAATGTGCATTGACTACAGGCAACTCAACAAGGTGACGGTGAAGAACAAGTATCTTTTGCCGCGCATTGATGATTTGTTTGACCAGCTCCAGGGGCAAGGGTATTCTCTAAGATTGATCTTCGTTCAGGCTACCATCAATTGAAGATCAGGGATTCAGATATTATAAAGACTACCTTTAGGACTAGATATGTGCACTATGAGTTTCTAGTTATGGCTTTTGGGCTAACTAATGCCCCAACCGCGTTCATGCACCTGATGAACAATGTATTTTGGCCGTATCTGGATTATTTATGATCATTTTTATTGATGATATCCTGGTGTACTCGCATAGCAAGAGGAGCACGCATGGGATTTGAGAGTGGTATTACATAGATAGAGGTAGGAGAAGTTTTATGCAAAGTTCTCCAAGTGTGAGTTTTGGCTTGGTTCTGTGGCTTTTCTAGGGCACGTGGTGTCTAGTGATGGGATTCAGGTTGATCCAAAGAAGATAGAGGCGGTGCAGAGTTGGCTTAGACCGTCCTCAGCCACGGAGATTCGAAGTTTCCTCGGTTGGCAAGTTATTATTGCCGGTTCGTCCAGGGTATTTCATCTATTGCTTCACCCTTGACCAAGTTAACGCATAAGGGTGCACCATTTGTATAGTTGTACGAGTGCGAGGAGAGCTTTCAGAAGCTCAAGATAGCTTTGACCACAACTTCAGTGTTGTTTTTGCCATCAACTTCAGGTTCTTACACAGTGTATTATGATTTTTCGAGAGTTGGGATCGGATGTGTGTTGATGCAGGAGGGTAGAGTTATTGCATATGCTTCTCGTCAGTTGAAGCCTCATGAGGAGAACTATCCTGTACATGATTCGGAGTTGGCTGCTATGGTTTATGCCTTGAATATTTGGAGGCACTACTTGTATGGCTTATCTTGTGAGGTATATACTGATCATCGTAGCCTTCAGCATTTATTCAAACAGAATGATCTTAATTTGAGACAACAGAGGTGGCTTGAGTTACTCAAGGACTATGATATTACCATATTGTATCACCAGGGGAAGGCTAATGTACTGGTCGATGCTATGAGCCGGAAGACGGTTAGTATGGGTAGTTTGGCGTACATTCCAGTTGGGGAGAGTCCCTTCGCAGTTGATGTCCAGGCTTTGGCCAATCAGATGGTGAGGTTAGATATTTCGGAGCCTAGTCGGGTGTTGGATTGTGTGGTTTCCCAATCTTCCTTGTATGACTGCATCATAGAGCGCCGATATGATGATCCGTATTTGCCTGTCCTTAAGGACAGGTTCCAGCATGATGATGCCAGAGATCTGACTATTGATGATGAGGGTGTGTTGAGGATGTAGGGCTAGATTTGCGTGCCCAATATGGATGGGTTCGGGAGTTGATATTAGAGGAAGCCCACAGCTCGCGGTATTCCATTTATTCGGGTGCCACAAAGATGTATCAGGATTTGAGACAACATTACTAGTGGAGGAGAATGAATAAGGATATTGTGAGTCATGTAGCTCGGTATTTCAACTGTCAGCAGGTAAAATATGAGCATCAGAGGCTCGGTGGGGTACTTTCACGCATAGATATTCCCGAGTGGAAGTTGGAGAGGATTATTATGGATTTTGTGAGTGGTCTCCCTCGGACATCGAGGAAGTTTGATTCGATTTGGGTGATTATAGATCGACTGACCAAGTTCGTCCGGTGTGCACTACATTTTCTTCAGAGCAGTTAGCAGGGATTTTCATCCGGAAGATTGTTCGATTGCACGGGGTCCCAGTTTCTATTATCTCAGATAGGGGTTACTCAGTTTACTTCCCAGTTTTAGAGGACTTTTCAGCGAGAGTTGGGTACAAAAGTAGAGTTGAGCACAACGTTTCATCCTCAGACGGACGGGCAGTCCGAGCGTACCATTCAGATATTGGAGAACATGTTACGCGTATGTGTCATTGATTTTGGAGGTTCTTGGTCTGAGTTTTTGCCATTTGCAGAGTTTGCCTACAACAACATCTATCAGTCTAGTATTCAGATGGCACCGTATGAGGCCTTATCTGGGAGACGGTGTAGATCTCCGGTTGGTTGGTTTGAGCCCGACGAGGCTAGGCTATTGGGGACAGGGTTGGTCTAGGATGCCTTAGATATGGTGAAAGTGATCTAGGAGAGACTACATACATCTCAGTCACGTCAGAAGAGTTATGCAGATAGGAAGGTTCAAGATGCATCTTATATGGTAGGCGAGAAGGTCTTGTTGAAGGTTTCGCCTATGAAGGGCGTTATGAGATTTGGGAAGAAAGGGAAGTTGAGTCTTCGGTTCATTGGCCCTTTTGAGATACTTAGGAGGATTGGAGATGTGGCCTATATGCTTGCTTTGCCACCTAGCTTGTAGGGACTTCATCCGGTATTTCATGTTTCTATGCTCCAGAAGTATGTTGGGGACCCGTCCCATGTGTTAGACATGATGATTTTAATTATGATGTGGATCCACTGGCTATTTTGGGTCATCGGGCTCGGAGATTAAGATCAAAAGATATAGCTTCAGTGAAGGTGCGGTGGAGAGGTCAGCCCGTGGAGGAGGCTACCTGGGAGACCGAGCAGGAGATGCGGAGCAGATATCCTCACCTATTTGAGGCTTCAGGTATGTTTCTTGACCCGCTCGAGGACGAGCGTTTGTTTAAGTTGGGGAAGATGTGACGACCCAACCCGTTGTCTCATGTATTATATCATTGTTTTCCCCAATTATGGCTTCTTCATGTTTCATTATTGACATCGGGTGAGTTAGAGTTGAATTGGATTTGTTTCGATAGGAAATGAGACACTAAGTCTCTTTAAGGAAGGTTTATATTGAAAAAGCCAACCTGACGTTGACTATTGAGTTAGCGGGCTCGGATGTGAATTTCGGTGATTCATTTAGCTTCTGGGGATAATTCGTGACTTAGGAGCGTGATCGGAAGTAATTTTGGAGATATGGTGTAGAATTAAGCTTAAATTGGCGAAGTTAGTGTTTTGGTGAAATCCGGTTGATAGGTGAGATTTTGATCCGAGGGTTGGAATGGAGCTCCCAGAGTTGCAGTAGCTCCGTTAGGTGATTTTGGACATGTGTGCAAAATTTCAGGTCATTCGGAGGTATTTTAGTCGGGTTTTTTTATCGAATACGTAATTATAAAATTTTTAAGAAACTTAGGCTTGAATCCGATGTCATTTGATGGTTTAACGGATTGATGTGTTTTGAGAATTGGAATAAGTTTGAATGAGGTTTTAGGATGTGTTGGTGTTTTTGGTTGAGGTCCCGAGGGCCTCGGGGTGAGTTTGGATGGTTACGGAGAGTTTTTGAAGTTTGTAGCAGGGTCATTTTTACTGGTATCCGGTATTTCCACTTCTACGGAAATGAACCTCAGAAGCGAGTGAGGCATCGTAGAAGCGGTCAGTGGTATGGTAGAGTAGTTCCGCAGAAGAGGAACCCTTTTCGCATCAGCGGGTTCGCAGGAGCGGGTGATTAATCGCAGAAGCGATTTTGGTCGTTAGGAGGGAATTCCGCAGAAGCGGAATCTGAGCCGCAAAAGCGGAAGTTGGTTGTTTAATGAGGACCACAGAAGTAGGATTTTTGGCCGCAGAAGCGGAAGCGGGACCGCAGAAGCGAAAGTCACTGGGGAAAAGGGTTTTTATATTATTATTTCGTCCGCGAGCCTATACATTTTTTCTCCATTGTTAACCACCTTAAGAGCCTTTTGGTAAGAGGATTTTGACAGGAATTAATTGTAGGTAAGTCCCGTGACCTAGAAACGTCATTGTCAAGATAAAATAAACTACTTTTGAAACTAAAATATTTTTAAATTTTGAATTTTGAATAAATTGGTTATACTACTTGAATTTATAAATATAGACATCTTATAATTATCAATAAAATACAAAAATATAAAAAAATATTCTACTCATTCAAATTGGAGTTTTAAAATTATTTTACAATAAATTAAAAAATTACAAAAAAAAAAAAGATACATATTCAAATTAGAGAGTAATTTCCTAATATAGTAGTAGTAGTGTGTGCGTAGTTGATATATTGCTGCTGTTTCAGCTTATTGCGGAGTTATCGAGGTAGCTGCCGGCGTCCGCATGACCCAATCTCTCCTTACCATTATCTCTTGTACTCCTGCTTTAGACTTGGTTGTATAGGATAATATTCAGTTGTTTAGAGGCTCAGACTTGTGACACCAGATCTTGTTAGGCTGTTATTTCGGCTGTTTTGTTTTCCGCACTTTTATCATTATTATGAAAACAGGAAATTTTATCTAATTTGGAATATTTGAAATAATAATTGGATTGGTTAACGGGTAATGGTCGTGCTTGCCTAGCAATGTGTTGGGCGCCATCACGACTGGGGTTTGGATCGTGACAATATTGTATATAAAACACATATTATTAATTATTAAAAATATACGTAAATTTTTAATAAAAATATTAAAAGACTTATCTCTTTATACTTTTGATGAATTCAAAATTATAATTTGGTAAGAAAATGATATTATTAAATTTTCAGTAAATATAAAATGAGAAAACTAATCAAATATTAAACTTAGAACGGAACATCCCGGCAAATCAAAATAGCATAAATGTACTTGGGAAAATCTGCTAATAAGGGATCAGAGTGTAAATTCTTAAGACGACCGGCCAGGTCGTCACATAAACGGTATAACATAAGTATAAAAATATATATTTTCAGAATAAGAAAATATATATTTATGTTCTACTAGAATAGAAGTAGTATCAAAATATTAAGTCAATTGACAAATTAATAAAAAATTACATTATTAAATGTATAGTACTAAGTACTTGTTAATTTAATAAAAGAATAAACAAGGAATAAACGATTTATTTGATTACTATAATGCTTTGTATCATTGGTTATGTATAAATTTTATTATATTTACATATATTATATTAAATTATAATTTTACTAGATTAATATTCCATCATATTATGCGCACATTGCCCACATGTTCTAACATTAGTTAATGAAAAAGATAGAATAACCTAAACATCCCACTCCAAAAAAAAAAAAATGTAAAAGAGATATAAGAAGCATCTATCATTGTCATCACATCTACCCCACATAGAAAATTGAGATATTAAACAAGTTAGGGAGATTTTCACACTTCAGCAGATTGAGAAACTTTAACAAAACCACATATTGACAAAACGTACCATCCATTTGTTCAAGTATTATAATGCCGGGTGCTGTAATAAAATGATTATATGTTCGGTCAACGTTAAGTTATTTTTGTATGATCTATACATTATTGGGTTTGATTCATAAAATCAATTATTTGATTCGGAAAATTCTTTCAAAATTTGCGTGAATACGAGATACTTTGCGAGCTATCCTTTTATCTGCTGAATAATAATCAAGATATTATTCTCTATTTTACATAACATAATACATAAATTACTTAATACTTGTATTATTTTGATGCTATCAAATAAACATTGCACTAAATTATAGTATGAGTTATTTTTTTGATATGACTAACCGAAAGCTGCATAAGTTATACATAAATTATTTTTTCTAATACCTCTTAGCAAAACATAATATCATCTTGTAGAAGATTTTATTCTGGATTAACTTTTCAATTTTTCCAACAAAATGACTCCTAGTGTACAAAAGTACAAATGTGACATATTTTCTTCTATAAAGTTCAGAAAAATATATGCTATTTCTTCACTAGTTAAATCACAAAAACATTATTTCAACTCAATATCCATGGGCCTGTTCGGCCATTTAAAAAATTTACTTTTTTTTTGTGAATTTTATTATTTTTTATCGGAATCATGTTTGGCCATGAAAATTTCAAAGTTCACTTAAAGTTCATTTTCGAAATTTTGCGGAATATGAAAAACTCTAAAAAGTTATTTTTCAAAATTTTCACCTCAAATCGCTCGCAACAATAAAAAATGACTCCAAATTATATTCATATCCAAATACAACTCTTATTCTCAAATAATATTATTTTTACTAGAAAAATTTTCACTTTTCCCCAATTTCATAGTTCTTTATGTCCAAACGCCCACTGAATTT
The DNA here is from genome assembly GCA_032618575.1 of Nicotiana noctiflora. Classification (NCBI taxonomy): domain Eukaryota; kingdom Viridiplantae; phylum Streptophyta; class Magnoliopsida; order Solanales; family Solanaceae; genus Nicotiana; species Nicotiana noctiflora. The sequence continues at coordinate 406,897 of JASVEL010007646.1, forward strand.
CAGATTCTGTAGTGAGACAAATTAGAATTGCCATCAAGTCCTTTCTGGCTAGAGTATTCAAAGAAGTCCTTCATTGTAATTTCTCTATATTTTGGAGGGTTGTCTTCTGATAATAACTCCTTAATTGGTCCATAAATCCTAGAAGATGCCAATGGCCCTGTGCTGAAGAAACTTGCTACTGATATTCTTGGACCAACTTTATTTGCCAACACTCTGTGCTCTATGCTTTTGTACTTATCATTTGATATGAGCTGAAAATCAAAAGTAAAAAAAAATAAATGATAATGACCTGATAAAATTGATTAAAAAAAATTTATTTGATATCAACCGAAAATAGAAAGGGTAATTTTTATGGATTATCAACGGTTATACAGTCGGTTGCATCAAATTCGCAAAACTAACTTTTATAATTAAAAAAAAATAACTCAAGTATGCCTATATAACATTAAACGAAATAAATATACCCAAAAATACTAATTTCAAATTTTTAAGGCAAAATACCTCAAATCACCCCTAAACTTTGCTCAGATTATTAGTATTCTCCCCGAACTATGCCCGGTCTTAATTACCCCCCTCAACTTGGCCTTTTGAGAATAATTACCCCCTAAATGCTTATGTGGCAAAAAGTATGGGTACACTCACCTGCCATGTAGATTTTTCTGTCCATGTGGCATTTTCGTGAAAAATAAAAAAGAATTTTTATCTTTTTAAGAATATTATTTTTTAAATAATCTTTTTCGAATACAATTTATAATAAAATTTGGATAGAACGACATTAGTTAGGCTAAATATTTTTATTTGTTCAAAAATAATAAAATTTTAGTTAATCTTTTTTTGAATTTGACCTGAAAATAAAGATTTATACAATTACAATAAATAGTCAATGCATCTAAAAATTTATAAAATATAAGTTGAAATTAATTATTTTGGCTATAATTTTTTATATATCTCTAAATTACGGTGCTCAATTTTGTTTTACGTATTTTACCTAAAAAAAAGTAAAAATATACAGTTGAAATAAATAGTCATTGCATCGCAAAAGAATAAATAAAAAGAGTATACAATTACAAGAAATCACAAGTGCAATTGTACACTCTTTTTATTTCTTCTTTGATTCAATGATTATTTATTTCAACTATGTATTTTTTATAACTTTTTAGATGTCTTGACTATTTATTTCAATTGTATAAATTTTTATTTTCAAGTAATATTCAAAAAAAGATTAACTAAAATTTTATTATTTTTGTACAAATAAAAATATTTAGCATAACTAATGTCATTCTGTCCAACTTTTATTATAAATTGTATTTAAAAAAATTATCTAAAAAATAATATTATTAAAAAGAAAAAAAATTCACGAAAATGCCACATGGACAGAAAAATCCACATGACATGTGAGTGTACCCACACTTTTTGCCACATAAGCATTTAGGGGGTAATTATTCTCAAAATGCCAAGTTGAGGGGGTTAATTAAGACCGGACATAGTTCAGGGAGGATACTAATAATTTGAGCAAAGTTTAAGGGTAATTTGATGTATTTTGCCAATTTTTAAAGAATAAGGTATAATATAAATATGTCACGCCATTAACTCACCATACATAACCAATTAGGTGATACAACTTTCAAAAAATAAAAGCTCATTTCTCTGACCCAACCTAGCTAATATCAAACGTTCTTCCACCATGTGGTACATCATGTTTTTTTTATTAAAGCGATTTAGAAAATAATATTTTAACTTTTAAGTGATGGCACAAAGATATTTTGTAAGACTAAGTTGTTCTCTAGCGACCACTTGTGTTTCCAGGACCGGATTAGCATTTTCTGTTTTTCATTTTATTTTCTATGATTTATGTGTATAATTGAGTTAATTTTTCGATTACAAAAACTAGTATTATGACTTTAATACAATAATTCAATAGTTGGATGACTATCCGTAAAGTATATGTGTAAACATAAGGTCATGAAGTGCTTGGAGTAATGGTAAAGTTGTTTCTGTGTGACCTATAGATTACAGATTCGAGCCGTTGAAATAGTATGCTTGCATCAAGGTAGGCTGTCTATATCATACCCCTTGGAGTGTAGTTTTTTCATAGACCTACATGAACGCGGGATGCTTCATGCCCCAGAATACCCCTAAACAAAAGATCAAGAAGTGAAGGGGAACTTTGGGGCAATATTAAAGTTGTCTCCGTGTAACCCTTAGGTTAGGGGTTCAAGCCGCGGAATTAGCCCCTCATGCTTGCATTAGTATAGGCTGCCTACATAACACCCTCTTAAAATATAACCTCACTCTAAACCCTACGTGAATGTGGAATGTTTCGTACACGGAGCTGACCACAAACAAAAGGTTAAGAAGTAAAGAATAAAAAAGACTTGCCTGGAGAATGTCACCAATATTGATAACTAAAGCTCCAGGAGTAGGAGGAACATCAACCCACTGATTTTGGTGAAAAACTTGAAGTCCTCCAAAATCATCTTGTAGAAGTACTGTGAAAAAGTCATTATCAGCATGTCTGCTTGTGCCTATTGCAAGTTCTGGTTGTGGACATGCTGGATAATAATTACACAAAATGCCAAGTCCCTCAGCACAATCAATTTCTTTGAGATGATTAGGTTTGAGACCAAGACCCTCTGATAATAACTCAAGCAAATTGCACCCCAATTTCATCACATGATCTGAGTACTCTATTACAATTTCTCTGCAAGACAATGCAAGTAAAGTTGATAAATTAAATTGGAATTTTTTGTTATATACATAAATTTCGCTAACAAATTGTATTCTTGATCCAAGAGACTATCGAAAACAATGTCTCTACCTTCACAAATTAAGGGTAAGGTCTATGTACACACAATCTTCCCCAAACCCCACGTATGAGATTATATATAGTAGGTTTATTAACGCATTGTAACGTGTTATTATTCTATTCTTTGGTTGTCATATATGTTTTGTAATGAAACAATTATCTGTTATTATAGGTTAATTTTATCGGATAGCAGAAAAGAATTATGCACTATCGGTAGTTCGGTGTACTGAGCTCCCGTTATACGTGGTTCAAGAAAATAACAGACCACAAGGGTCTATTGTATGCAACTTTATCTGCATTCCAAGATAAATATTTTCACGGCTTGAACCGATAACTTTCTGGTCACGTGGCATTAATTTTTCCTGAGTAGCTCAGATATTTTAGGAGAGGGATTACTTGATACTAAAAGATGTGAAAGCAAAATTTCTTTAGTTCATTGTATCATGCTCCTAATTACTCCCTCTTTCTAATTTTATCATATAAAGTGAAACGGAAGAAGTTATTTCAGAAAATGATTGAAGTATATATATATATATATATATATATATATATATATATATATATATATATATATATATATATATATATATATATATATATATATACTGAAATTGTAAATAAAATTTTCAATATAAATGTATTTAACTGATTTTCCAGATTGCTAATTGCAGTTATTATAATATTAATTGTAATTGTTTTCAACTATCAGTGAATAAAAGTTAAACTCGAAAAAAAATACCTGCATGTCTCAGGCAATTCCTCTGGTTTAGCAGGATTTGGAGCCATAACAGAATAAAGTGAGTCTCTCCAATTTGCAGCTGAAGCTTTCTCACTAAACAAATCAAAATTGCAGTTATACATCACCTTCCTCGCCACATCGCGACTATAGTATGGCTTCTTAACATCGATTTCTTGCTCGTGAAAACGACGTGCTCCTCGCAACATTTCATCCAGTATTGTCACTGGAATTCCATGATTGATCACTTGAAAGAAACCCCATGTTTCAGCTGCATCTCGAATTTTGTTTACTATTTCTTTGTGCTTAATAGGATCTTTGTTGATGTTTTGAAGGTCTATTAATGGGAAAATAAAACGTGTTTTTTTGGGGCTCGAGGGGTTTTCTAAGGCCTCAGGATGAATGAATATTCGAGGTACTTTAGTAATCCCTGCATCAATTAGGCCTTTAACACCAGCTTTTGTGTCGTCGAAGGCTTTTAATTCACTTTGTTTGTCATAGTTTGGCTTGGAAGTTGCAAGATTTTGTTGTGGGTTGGAGACATCCATTTTGGCCAAAGGGTGTGGTGGGATGGAACGAAACACAAAAGTTTGATTAGAAGGACAGACAAAGATGATTTAGATTTTGGTTATAAGTACAAGCATCTTATAGTGGCCATATAGTTAATTTTACTTGGACACCAAGTATGGTCCATTTTAAAATATTTGTAACGAAAGTGACAACAGAGTAGGTGCGACTTGGAAAATCAAAGTATGGTCCTTAATTTTTAAAATATTCAAAAGAACAAGTGACCATAGAGTTGGTGGTACTTGGATATATATATATATATATATATATATATATATATATATATATATATATATATATATATATATATATATATATATATATGGTCCTTTTAAAATAAAATATATATGGTTGAAATAAGCGTATCATCTTTTTTATTCATGATTGACCTGCCGCTATAACTTCATCTACATATATAGCATGTTTGGCCAAGTTTTTAAAATCTACTTATTTTGAGTAGTATTTTTTTCAAAAGTGCATTTCAAAAATGTATTTTTGATGAGAAGCGATTGTGTTTGGCTAAGTAATTTGTAACACTTTTGAGCAACAATATAATTAGTATTTGCCCAAGCCTCTTGACTTGAGATGGCTGTGGATTTGAAAGAGTTGCAACTCTTACGGAGATTTAAAATTGGTGATCAATCAACTACTTCAATTGGAGCATTCTGGTAAGCTTGATCCTCGGGTTAAAATCTGATTGTCCATAGGCGACGATCCACATCCATCTCATCCAGGTGTGTTTCCAGGATGAATCGGACATCCTTTTGTTGTTCCGCCAGGGTGCCTGTCAACCCCATCTGGAGCTCATTGCCCTTTTGGACTGCTTTAGCAGCCAGGGCTTCAATTTCCATGGAAATCTGGTTTATACGTTTTTTCATGCTCCGGAGGTCCTTGTAAGTGCATTTTTTACAGAAGTTCTATTCAAAAAGAATTCCAAGGAGAAACTATTTTTTTTTTTGCTTCTCAAAAACCATTTTTTCTTTTACTCAAAAATATTTTTTATTATTTAAAAAGCTTGACCAAACACCGCTCAGAAAAAGAAATCACTTTTCGTCTAAAAAAAAAAAACAAGTTTGGCAAACAAACTAAGAGTAAAAATGATTGGTCGTAGTAGGAATAGAACGTAAGTACAAAACAATAATTGAATTCTTGAACAAATTTTATGTGGCACAAATTATTTTAACGTTAGTTTTGCATGAAAAAGTAAAGCTACACATTAGTTTCTTTGGGTTTGTGTGAATTTTTCTAAAAATAATTGAATTCTTGAACAAAATAAGTTGCTGAAAACGTTGTGTATTTGGGTGGGTGGGAGTGGGGGGGGGGGGAAAGCAAGGAAACATAGGGACTTGGAAAAGGAGGGGTGAGGAGTAGCATAAAAAAATATTTTTTACTCTCTAACAAAACACTAAATTTTTCAAAAATTTCTTCTATTCACCAACCAAACAAGGGGAAATAAATGATAAAATCCCTTATTTTCATTGAAAACATTTCTAAGAAAATATTTTTCATCAAAAACATTTTCCTTCATATCAAACACACCCCAATTTTCTTTCCCTTTTTCACAATTACAAAGAGAATGCATGTGAAAGATGATCTAGGATTATAAAGGAGCTAAAATATTTAGTTGTAATCAACCTATATTGAGGTGAAATTCAAAAATAGTCATATTTACAAGTGGTCATTCAAAATGCCACAGTTTTAAAAGTGATTGAATTTTAGCAACTTTTCATGTAAAGATAAATATGAACGAAAATATTGTTTAAAATTCAAAAAAATATTCCAGTAAATTATACTAGAACTTTTCGCGTATTGGAGTTCTAGCATAATATGTTGGAAGTTCATATACAATTGCACTGATCTCCAGTATATTATGCTAAAACTTTTCGTGTTGCAGCAAAATAATAGCTAATTATCAATAACTTTGCAAACGCTGGCTATTTTTGATAAAACTGGCTAGCCCATGCTATTTTTAGGATATTTATCACAGGAATCATGTTGATTTTTTTTTATATCATTTCAATTTCATTGCTCTTACTATTTTTTTTTTTTAAATTTTAAAAAGTTATTAATAAGCTGAAATTTCATTGCTCTTCCTACTATTGACGTTTTTATACTCGATCTTGAATCTGAAAATTTTAGTTGAGGAACAAAGAATACTTATCGCTTTACCATAATTTTTATGATTTGTGATATGAAACTGATTGTTCTTCTTTGATAGTAATTTTGCAGGGACCATGGATGCCTTCTTGAGATCTTTTTTATGTAGTATTTATCTCATTAATGAAAAAATATAGAATTAGGGGTGGCAAATGAGCGGGTTGGGCTGAACTTGGGGGGTCAAGATTGGTTAGATCAATAAATGGATCATTGCTCAACCTAGCTTAAAGTATACTTGGGCTAAGATGGGCTGAGTCAAGATGGGCTAACCAATGAGTCATAATTCAACCCGTCCAACTTGACCTATATTTTAGAATCATGCTCATCTTGCATAAAAAGCTTTTTACCTTAAAATGTGTAAATTAAAAAAAAAATACGGAAGGAGGGTGAGGGTTGGGTAGTACAGAATTGAAAATTAAAAAGTAAAAAAAAATAATTTTTAGGGAGTTTGCGGGTAGGGAGTGGGTAGTGCAGAAAAATAAGTTAAAAAAATTGAGGGATTTGCGCGAGGAGGGGGTAGTGGGTAGATGGTGCAGAAGTAGAAAATTAAAAATACAAAAAAAAAGTATGTAAAAAAATTTTGAGGTGGCTTGGGGGAGGGTGGGGAGTCCGGAACCAAAATATGGTATTTTTGGACTCAAAAAATAATTTTAAGTGTAAAAAAAAAAACCATTATATATACAACGCCAGAAAATCTGGCGTTGTATATTAACTGTAACAACATCGTTAATATACAACGCCAGATTTTCTGGTGTTGAACAGATTCAACGCCAAAAAATCTGGTGTTGTATTATTTTATTTCTGACCCTATCATTAATAGCAGTATATAATAATTCAAAAAGTATAACGTCAACTTATTTGGCGTTGTATATGTAAAAAAATATCTTTCCCGCTCTTCGTTTTCTATATAAAGAGGTTACAATCGCATAGAAATGCAATCTAATTTTTTTATAACTCTTGTTGCTCTATTATTGTGAAATTCTACAACATTTTTTCATTATCTCTGAAGAGCATAGGATAAGAGTTTCATTATATTGGGGTGGTGAGGTTGTAATGGAGAATAACTCTGTGGGCTACATTTTACCTGCTAGGTGTCATGTTAAATTGCCATTGACAATGAAGTACGATACATTGATATCGTTGTTATGCAAAAAATGAGTGTGAGGAAACGTTACGTCATACTTAAAGTTACCGGAAGATATCCGTATTTCGTCACTCCGCAAGAGGTTGCTTTTTACTCGGAGTTTAACATCGACGATGATGAAATTTTGCGTGATTTTTTTAGGACTCCGGACGAATGTTGTGATTTTCTTGCAATTATAATTTTTAATGTCGTCAACTGTAAAATCATAATTTTTAATAACTTAATTGTACAAATTATCATTAATAGTTATGTCTTTTATAAGTTAAATTCATATTTTTAATAATTTAATTGTATAAATTACTTACGTATGGGTTCCAGACTCGATATTTTTGAGGCCCAGTGGCACCAAACTATCATTAATAGTTATACTTTTTTATAATTTAAATTCAGATTTTTAATAATTTAATTGTACAAATTACTTACGTATGGATTCCGTACTCGATATTTTTGAGGTCAGTGACACCAAAGTATCATTAATAGTTATGTATTTTTTATAATTTAAATTCATATTTTTAAATTTTTTAAAATATATATATATATATATATATATATATATATATATATATATATATATATATCTAAGCTAAAATACTACACATTACTACGCTACAAGGCTCTAAATTTTATTAGGCTAAAAGGGTCTACGTGTTACTACGCTAAAAAAGGTCTAGATTTTACGACGCTAAAAAATAATCTAAAATAAACATAAACAACAAATAAATTTAATTGTAAATAATACACAAAATAACATGAAAGCACATATATATAAATGAGAATATTAACAAACAAACAAATTTATATTTTTATAAAAAATACTACCATTAAATCCGGATAAATTGAAGATACTAATTTCGGAAAAAAAATAGAAACCAAGTAAAACACATACAAATCAAATAATAATATGCATTATTATAAAAGTTTCAATTTAAAATAAATCGAAATACCTCTATAGATTTTTTGGAATCGAATAGATGGAAATTTTGATTCCAAAACCGTTAATCAGCAATAACAAGAAGCTTTCTTCGAGTGTGGGACCTACGTGCTTCAACTTTTATGTGTCGGGTAGACCCAATTTTTTTTTAAAAGCAGACAGAATTTGGTGGGGGACCAAGGGAGTAAAATATTGGAATGGTGAAGAAGATGATACAGACGGGTGAAGAAGAAGATGGAAAGTTTTTTTATAGAGGATACAACACCAGGATTTATGGCGTTGAATCAGTGTTGTCAGATTCAACGCCAGAAAAACCTGGCATTGTATATTAACGGTTCAGTTACCATTAATATACAACGCCAGGTTTTCTGGCGTTGTATATATAATAGTTATTTTTTTTACACTTAAAAATATCGTCTGAGTCCAAAAATATAACATTTTGGTTCCGGACTCGAAGGGTGGGTGGGTGGAGCAAAAAACAAAAGAACAAAAAATAAAAGTAAAATTGGAGCAACTAAGTAAATTTCTATGTGAGATAGGTTGAGATACATTTTGTTTTAGATTAGTTTCATGAGTTATATTTGGGCTATTTAATAGGTCAGAATTGGCTATAAAAAATCATGGATTTGTTAGTGGGAATTCAAGCGGTTCGATCAAAAAATTTAATATTTTTTTGTGAATCTGAAAATATAATATTCTTCTACGATAGTGGGCAGTTGGAGATGATCAACAGCATCGTGAGTTTTGTGTGTTGTGAACAGTTGAGATGAAAGGAAAAAGAAAGTGGGAAGATATAGTCCTATAATTATGCTTAATATAAATGAACCCTTAATTATATCCCTAATTTAAATTATGGTATATAAATGATAATTTTGGTATACTTAAATGTAATAAGCATAAACCTTAAACATTGAGGATAATAGAGTTTCATATATGATATAAGAACGTAAAAATCCCTAAAAAAATAATGGATTAACCTGGGCTCAACCCAAATTGACCCATAAGCTAAAAAATTTGGGGTTTTGACACAGTTACCCACAAAAACAAAACTATTTACCCTTGTCTACCCATTTATTTTCTTACCCATAAACTAATTACATTTCCTACCCATAGTAATTTTTGTAGCGATTTTTTTCATTATTCTCCAATCTTTCTATGGTTCTTTTCTTCTTCTTTTTCTTTTTTTTTTCCTTTCTTCTTCTTTTTTTTTTCTCGTTTTCTTCTTCTTTTTTCCTTTTACCATTTTTAATTTTATTTAACTTTTTTTATATTCTTTTTCTCTTCATAATCTAATTTCATTTACCGGTTTCAGCATTTTTAAATTATTATTTTTTATATACAGTAAGAAAAATAATGGATACAATAAATTTGTTCATCTTTTTTTAATATAACTAGTACAATATGCCTTTTATTTTATTTTTTCTCATTTTTTAAAATCAATTATTAAACTGAAATAATATTAGTTGACTTGATCTAATAAACTGAATATCACATTGACTGTTGTTGAGAACCATAAATTACATAATCAGATTCTAAGAATCAACACGTGTGCCATGCAAATATTGATCTCCTTCCCTATAAATATCAATACACACTCTACCATTAGCATTAATACAACCAGTTATAGAGCAAGAAAATATAATCTATGGCAACCAAATCTCCATATATACTAGTTATAATAAAAATGATAATAAAATATTAAAAAAAAGAATAAAAGTATAAGTAGCAAAAAAGACTTCTAGTACCATGCGATACCAATATGGTATATATATATACCAACAGAACATATAATTTTCCTACAATATTGCTACAACTAATTGCGACTATACTACTCTGCCAAAATATTAAAGGACACAATAAAAGTATGAGAAAATTACATGCTCGTATTGCAAGCTAAATATTCGCAAAACAACTTGTTCATTTCTTATACTAAAAGGGTATATAGTTGTATGAGGTCGTTCCAACAATTGCCTATAACTATAACAACTACTAATACTCATAATTTATGTCCATCGGCACACAAAAATTCCAGCATTATTGTAACTCATGTTGATATAAATAATTTCATAATAAAATTCACTTAAAATGCACCTAAGACAACCAAAAAAATGTTCAAACTACCATATGATACCAATATGGCATATAACTATATCAACATGATATACAGTTTTACTAGTTAATTTTCGGTAACTATATGACTATACTACTATTATATAACACACGTGTATAAAGAGAAAAATTAAAAAATAGTGTACCACATATTAATATAATAAGATATTTCAAGATATTGTACTATATTACTATTATTAAAGGAAATCAAATATTGTACCAATTAAATACAGCTAATATAACCAAAAAAATAGTTCAACTGACATATGATACCAATTTAGTATATAGCTATACTAATAGGGTATATAGTTGGAATGAATTGTATACTAAAATGGTATATTTGTATACTATTTAGGTATACAATATAAATTCGTCTTCTTCTTTGGTTCAACTATATTTTAACCCAAATTTTAAAAATTTACTACATAATCTTCACAAAATTGACTAAAACTTTAGCTACAACCTCCAATCAACTTTCCAAATAACACATACAGGATCAAATCAAAACAATTAAAAACTCAAACAAACCAAGTTAGTAGTTTCAAGCTTCAAGGTCCGTCAATGGTGGATTTAAATTTTGTACAATAAATCTCCAAAAATCAGCATCAAAGGAATAATCTACACATCAAAGAAAAATATTAGCTACATTTAATTAGAGACCAATGGAGTAGTGCTGGATCGATTTTATTCTTGCAGTGCTAGATCGATTTGATTCAGCACACCTGTTTATAATAACACACATGCTTACTATTTTTTTCTCTATATGCTAACACGCAAAATTAATACAAAATGGAATTATCTCCTAATGAACTTGCAATTTCACTAATTTTTCCTTCTACGAATACAAAATATAAGCATCTGGCAAGTAATAAAAAAATGCACTTATGATTAAAGAATATCTCATGTCCAGCACTCTATATTAAAAGGTAAACACACCACTAAAATATGTATTAAAAAGGAAGAAAAAAATCAAACGAATAGCTAACTACAGTAGAGAATCTAATGTGGGCGGGTAAATAATATTAAAGGCATAGGTAAAAAAGGTAAATAGTTTAGGTATAGGTATTTAAGGGTAAATAGTTTAAACTCAATAGGTATAAAGTGAAATTTTCTCAAAAAATTTATAGCCTAACCCATTTATCCCTAGACGGGTTGGGCGAGGTTGGATGGATTTGAACTCAAATTGCCACCTCTATATAGAATAACCCCCCCCCCCCCACGCAACACACATCCTTTAACAGGAGTAAAGCTGTGTTGATAAAATAAACGCATCAGAGAAACCATAGTCACTTTCTCCATACAGCAGACTCCATCAAAACAATGAACGCACCACAAAAGAGGAAGCTGTGCTTGCGACAACAAGTATCTCCCACCACGACAAGCACATCTTCTACAGAAATAAGTCCTAAAGTCCAGATAAGAATCAGGGATTAAATTGCTATGCGAAGCCTCTAAATTTATACGGAATATCTGCCAAGAATACATTAGATAATTCTAATCCAGAATGGCCTTGGAGTTAGAAGATACAACAAAATAGCAACTGCACATGTTAAGACAAACACAAATTAGTAGCATAAACACAACGCTCAGTCATTGCACTTATATAAACATAGAACTAATAAACTTCCTGTTGTCCTCATGGATGATCGCCAACATGCCAAAATCTGTAGTAGAAAATCACAACCATCAGCTTGAAGGATAAAGTTGATTAAATTGCAGAAAGAAAAACCAGAAGTACAAGATCAATAGAATCTCCAAAATAACATGAAAGAAGTATGGAGAATTCTTTAAATTCATAACAAGGATTAGATATGCCGAACATTTCCAAAATAAACCCTTCAAGGCCATGCCAAATAACTCTCCATTCATCTCTTTCTGCCACCACGTTCTCTCAGAGAGAGACTGAGAGTTTCTCCAGATGCAATATTATAGTATGCAAGAGACAAGTTGTCCTTGAGAAAACCAGCCTTTCCACTCAGCTTTTGTTTGTTTGCAGGAAGCTGGACCTCCCCAGAAATCTTCTCTTTTAGACTGGCAATGGTTTCAGACAGAGATTGTACTGTGATTTCCAGAACTTGTCCTTTGAGATTCCCTTCGTCAGTATTCGGCACAGATACATTGAGCCTTGCAGGACCCTGCAATACAACCCAGCAGGAAATAAAATTTGCAAGGATTTAAGTAGACATGAGGCATTAAACAAAGTTCTAAAAGATACCCAGACAATTAAGTAAAGAATTGGGGGGAAAACCAAGAAAGAAGCTATCCCTACCGAGTGCTGAGCCAAAAACTGCTCTTCGGGAATGAGAACCGACTCATCAAGCTTTTGCCTCTTCGGCTCTGGCTCTTCAGGTAGAGGAGGGGCTTCTTCTGGTGGAGGAGGAGGCGGCATTCCTTGGGGAATAGGAGGAGGCGGAACCATAGACATTCCGGGCTGGGACATCGGGAGGGGAACAAAGGGTCGAGGTGCTCCCAAAGGTGTAAACTGTGATCCAGGAGGCGGTGGAATAGGATGGCCATGCGAATTCATGGCCATTGATGGAGGCATTGGTGGACGGTTTACCATCAGATTTTGCTGACCTAGCATCTGTGGCATGGGAGGAGGTGGGGGCCGAACCTGAGGAATCATGTTAACCATAGGAGGTCGAGGTGGAGGCGGAGCAGCAACCCCAGCACTGGTGGAGGTGGAATACTGGACCGTATTAGGAGGCCTAGGAATATTCAGCGCAAGCCCAGGAGGTGGAGGTAGTGGCCTAACAGATGGAAAACCAGGCCTGAGAGGTGGAGGAGCCTGCGGACCAGGAAGGTTTCTTCCATCATTTGCAGCATCATTCTGATCATCTGCATTAGTGTTCTGAGACATTGCCTGGCTTGCAGTGCGACCAATGCTACCTGTGTGACCATCCCATATGACCTGCTTCGGCTCTTCCTTTTTTTCTCAATTTCAGCCTTGACCGCATTTGAAACTTCTTCTTCTGTAGTACCAAATATATCCGGGCGGGTTCTTGCAAGTCCAACAATGTTCCTAGAAATCTCATCATCCTGCGCAAGAGTTGTCTCCTTAATCTTCGCAAACATCCTGTCTTTCTGTTCCTTGTACTTTGGATCAATGAGAGAGATCCTCATATGTTCAGACATTTCATTAATAGGTATTAGCTCACCAGTTATAGGAGAGACAACATACTTAGTTGGGTCCCTTTCTGCCGGGATCCTCTCTTCAGGCCTCTTCCAGTTCTTCACAATCCGCATAGGTGGGTCCTGTTCCTCTGGAATTGCCATGGTTTCAGCACTCTTGACATCACCATTCTCTTGAAGAGTCGCAGCTCTCATACCTTCTTCCACTAGCTGCACCTCTTCTTCATCCATCTCCATTTCCACCTCTTTTCCGGGCTCAACATACTCTTCTTCCTCCAATGTAGGCATCTTGCTCCTCCTTATAACCTCCTCAAGGGTCATAGGTGGAGGTAAATCCTGATCCTCATCATCAGCAAATTCTATAGTCTCAACGACAACAAAATCATGCCAATCAATCATAGCCATCTGCAACCTCTCCTGTTCTATCTCATCTTCAGCTTTCTGCCTAGCCTGCTCCTGTGACTTCTCCCACTCCAATCGATGCAGACATCGCTCCAGGACTGTTGTCATGTCAGCAGCACTCTTCCGCAGCTTATCGGTCAAGCCTTTAGGAGGCATCAGAACTTTCGAATATGCATCCGCAAGTGAAGTGAAAAACATGAACATGCTGTGAGTAGGCTTTAGAAAATGAAACTGCAGATTATTAATCTCCCTGCTCGTCAACCCTGTTAAGAAAGACTTCCCATTTCTGGCCACAAATTGTGCTGTAAGCTTAATGATATCCAATTCTTCACCTTGTGATCCCTTCAGGGAGTCTAACAGTATATTGCTCTGCCTCAGGTGGCTCAAGAACCCTTCTGACTGGTCTAAACTGAGCTGACGGATCAGGCCTAGCAGTTGCCTCAGCACCATCAACGGTAGGAGGAGCAGGGGCTGCTTCTTGGTCTGCTGGTTGAGCAGGCTGCTCTCCAGAAGCCTGATTCTGTGCACGGGCTTCAGCCAAACGGTGCTGATAATAGGCATGGTAAGGATCAGAAGCATTCAGGAAGTTAAATTTTGCATTGCCAGCGTTATTTAGAACAATCCTCTTCTCAAATTCTGGACCATTCTTCGCCACAAACTGAGCAGTCTTGTCGACAATACTCCTAATATCTGGAGGCGGATAAATGATACCAATGGTTCTAGTATGTGTTGCAACAGATGTTGGAACATTATTGGCTTTATTGTTGTCCTCTTCATTTTCCTCCATGTTATCATCCTTTGGTTCCTCTACCACCTGCGCTGGAGGTGTTGGTCCCAGATTCCCATCCAACGGGGGCGCTGGAAGAGGTAATATTGGTGTGGTGCTCAGCATTTCTATTCCTGCAAGTTGCAGCAAATCCTATTTTAAAAAACGATCAAGCAGTTATCGCGTAGCATAAGCACCAATAATAGTGTAAAAAATATATATATATGTTTCTATCTTCATTTTACTTTCCTCAGGTAAACCCCATGAACATGCTCATCACTTCAGTTGTCATTCAAGCAATCGAAACCTAGAATAAAACCTATACCTCAATTTATTCAAGAAAGAAACCCCAAGAATATGCTGATAGCTTCATTCATTCAAGGCAACAATAAAAAACCAAAAGTAAGCTCAATGACTCATACTTCATTCAAGCAAGCAAAACCTAATACAAACTTACACCTAACTTCCATTTAAAAGAGAAAAAAAATGTGCTCATAATATCATTTCACTCAATCAATCACGCAAAACTAAAGCTTTTTGATAAAATTAAACAATAATCAGATCCAACAAAAACAGAGAGGGCATACACCTGCTACAGAGGTCGTGAAGTCGCCGTCGCCCTCTGCTATTGTAGTCGTGAATCAGCAGCAGCCAAGCAATCTTGCAATTTTTGAAAGAAGTCTCGGGTTAGAAAATAGAAAAGGGAAAGGGGCAACTGCCCGTAAGTCTGCTGTCTCTAATAAGCCTAAAGAGGCCGCTAGGAGCGCTAAGGGGTTAGGAATTACGGGGCTTGGGGTGTTGGGCTTAGGCTTATTGGGCTGTAAAGTAGAAATAGAGTTGGGAAAGCGCACAACACTAATTAGAGTAAAAATAGCACGTATAGTCAGTTTTCGGACTGATTATTCAAAAATAGTCAGCGTTTGTCAAGTCAATAAAAAATAGCCACTATTTTACTACAATAATTTTGTTTCCTTTAGTATTTGTTCCTTTTTCTACTTCGTATTTGGGTATCTGCTCTTGGGGGGGGGGGGGGTTGGGGTTGCATCCTAGGAAGCTCAAATCTATTCAAGGACAAGTATAAAGCTTTGGAATCGCAAAGAGAGGCTTTAATAAGATCTCAAGTTAAAAAGTTGCAAAACAAGGTCATTGGACCAATTTCGCACCTAAATGTGCCCAAACTTCCAGCCCATGAAGTCCTACATAAAACCATGTTTTAATAGCATAAAAAGGACTTACTTGATGTCCAAGAAAGGTATAATAGGCGTGCTAGATGTTGAGTGCAAGTTGGTGATAAGTTGCTTGCAAATTTCCTTCAAGATTTCCAAGATTTCAAAGATTTTCAAGATTCTATCCAAGATTGGTTTGGGACTTATTTCCATATATTATGGGACTATATTTATTGTTTTTCTAGTTAGTTAAGGTTAATATTTTCCTTTTCCTAAGATTATTGGAATTACTTTTCCAGAATAACTTGGTTTTTTATTCCTAGTATTTTCCTTTTCCTAAGGTAGTTGGACTTATTGTCCAAAGTAGTTTAGGACTCTATTTCCTTATATTTTAGGTACAATTTCGTGACCCCCTCTCTATATAAAGGGGTATCTTCTTTGTTTTTAGGTAGATTATTCAGATTATTATCAATAAAATTTGTGAGGTTTTCTTGCATTCTTGTGTGTGGCTACTCTTGGATTTATTCTTCAACCTTCAAGACTCAACTTAAGGTGGTAAGATTAAACCCTTTTTGAAATCTTAGATCACTTCTAGGTATTCAAGAAAGGTGATAAGTTTAGACTTATTGTTGTTCTTGTTATTTTAAAGGGTCAAATTTCACAATCTATCTCTTGTTTTTAATTCTATACCAAAGGCGATTAGTTCTTTGTTAGCTAATTGTTGTTGTTAGGATTCAACTTCAAGAATAGACTTCTTGAATTCAAGAAGCTCTTTCTTGAATTCAATCTATCTTTAATTTTTGCCTTTTTTCGTTTCTTTATTTTTTTTAGCTTCCGCACGTTTCTTGTTTTTCTTTAGTAATTCTTGAACCCCAATCGTGTTGTTATCAAGTGGTATCAGAGCATACGCTAATCAAGATTTCAATCTTGATAATATTGGGAGATTCTTGACCAAAAAAAAAAACCGAAAAAAAAAACGAAATTCAACCTCCAAAAGGTGTTCTTGTTCATTAATTACTTTCATAATTCAAGTACTATTTGGTTTCCAAGTCAAGAAAGGAAATAAGAAGAGGGAATCTTAGTTCTTGAAGAATAAGGAAACTTCTTTCCTTATTCTTGTGGGTTTTGGGTGTGACGACCCAAAGGGCCATCACTTGTTTTCTCTATCATTTTGAGCTTCTGAGGCCTTGAAAACCTCATTTACACTTGCCTCGATTTACGTGAACAATCCGGGCACAAAGCCGGAAAATTTTTATGTTGAAATATATGAATTATGTGAAAAATTTGAAGAATTTTGATATTAATATTGATATGGTTGACTTTGGTCAATATTTTTGGTAAACAGACCCGGACCCGTAATTTGACTGTCTCAAAAAATCCGTAGAAAAATATGGAACTCCGGCGTATGCCCGAAATTAAAATCCGAGGTCCAGGACCCCGGTAAAAGAATTTTTCTGTTAAATTATTTTCTGAAAATGTTTGAGAAAAATGAAAACTGAAATTTGATCAAAAGGTAATGGTATCGGGCTCGTATTTTGGTTCCGATGTCCGGTACAGGTCGTATATATGTAGGTTAAGCGCTTCCTGTAAAATTTGGTTAAAAACGGACGTCGTTTGACATATTTCGGCCTTAAATTGGAAAATTTGGAAGTTATGAAAATTTGAAAGATTTCTTCAGTTTAAGGCTCAATTCATTGATTTTGATGTTATTTTGGCGATTTGATCGCGCGAGCAAGTTCGTATTGATGTTTTTGAGTCAGTGTACATATTTGGTTTGGATCCCCAAGGGCACGGGTGAGTTTCAGATAGGTATCGGGATGATTTTGAACTTGGGAAAATTGCAGAAAATCTGCAGCAGACATTCTTTCATCGCGTTCGCGTCCCATTGGTCGCGTTCGCGATGCCCAGCCTGCCTCCTTCTTCACGTTCGCGATAACCCCTTCGCGTTCGCGTAGCCTAACCTCCCCCCTTCTACGCGTTTGCGTAAGGCCTTACGCGTTCGCGTAGGCCAACTGTGAAACCCCCAATTTTTCTTCTACGCGTTCGCGACTTTTGTCCACGCGAACGCGATGCCCATTTTGTCCAACCCTTCGCGAACGCGACACTGTGTACGCGAACGCGAAGGGTAAATTTCAGCCCAGTGATTTTAATTTCTGAAACAGAACAGAACGGGATTTTATCCCATTTTCTCAAAACTCTCTCTTCTCCAATAGCTTATTGGGGCGATTCTTGGGCGATTTTCATCAAACTTTTTGGGTAAGTGATTCTTGACTCGTTTTCTTCATTTTCCATCAATATTATTTGAATTCCTAGGCCTAAACATGTATAAATTGGTAGAAAGATTAGAGAAATGGGTATAGTTAGGGTTTTCAGAGAATTTACGATTTAGACCTCGTTTTGGGGTCGAATGTAAGAACAAATTACTTATTTGAACTCGTGGAAGGATGAGTGAATTTATTTTGGTTCGAACCCAGTGTTTCGATCATGTAGGCCCGGGGTCGATTTTCACTATTTCGGGCAGAATATTGTAAAAATTATATTTAGTCATTTGAATTAGTTTGTTAAGTAGTATTGATGATATTAAATCAATTGTGTATAGATACGATTGAATTGGAGCCAAATTCGAAAGGAAAAGGCATTGCTACGGATTGAATTGATCGTAAACTTTCGAGGTAAGTGTTTGATCTATCCTAGCTTGAGGAAATATGAGTTGAGTTTTGGAGTCCGACGTATAGGCATGGTGACGAGTATCTATACATTGAGGGTCGAGCATGACCGGAGTCTTTAAATGGATTAAATTCCTATTAATCTTATGTGATTGTATGAGAGAAATTATTATTGGTTTCATACCGATAATATATATAAATTGTTGATTAAAGATTATTGGTGTCACATCGGTAACATACATATATTATTGATTAATTATTATTTATTGGTTTTATACCGTAATATATATATATATATATATATATATATATATATATATATATATATATATATATATATATATATATATATATATATATATATATATATATATATATATATAATAAAATGGGATCGTGTGGCACGCCGCACAAAGTTATATGATTGTTGGCACTAGCCATAGATGCCGGTAGCCTATTTATTAAAATGGGATCGTGTGGCACACCGACCACTTATACATTAAGAAATGGGATCGTGTGGCACGCCGACTACTTATACATTAAGAAATGGGATCGTGTGGCATACCGACCACAAAGTTATATGATTGTTGGCATTGGCCATAGATGCTGGTAGCCTATTTATTAAATTGGGAGCGAGTGGTACGCCTACCACAAGATACGAAATAAAAATGAATCGAGACATGAAAGTGAACTTTATTCTATTGTTCATATTATTTCTGATAATATATATTTTTGGTTGCTACTCCAGAGCATGTTCTTTTCCTTATAAATGTTCAATAATGTTTCCTGCCATTTTGTCGTATATATATATATATATATATATATATATATATATATATATATATATATATATATATATATATATATATATATATATATATATATATATATATATATATATATTTAACCAATATGTGGGTGTCTGGTCCTAGCCTTGTCACTACTTCGCCGGGATAGGCCAGGCACTTACCAACACATGCGGTCGGTTGTGTTCATGCTACACTCTGTGCTCTTTTTGTGCAGATACAGATTTCGGACAACAGCAATGACAGTAGTGCGATTGTTGATATTCCGGTCACCGAGACTTCGAGGTAGTCTTGCAGGCGTCCGCAGAACCCGTTGTCTCCTCTATCTTTACTTTTCAGTCTGTTATCTCATGTATTCGAGATAAACAGTTTATATTTCTTTCAGACGGTTATGTGTATTATTCTTAGAAGTTCGTGAGTATTGTGACACCAGTTCTTGGGCAGTTTATCATGTTTGGGTTTCTGTATCGTATCTGGTAAAATTTGCTAAGTCTTCCGCTAAATTTATTTAATCCGCCATAATTACAGAATTTTATTTAAAGTTTTAAAAAGAGAGTTGTAACCAATGGAAATGTAAGAAAGAGTTGGCTTGCCTAGCTTCCATTAGTAGGCGCTATCATGACTCCCGATGGTGAAAACTTCGGGTCGTGACATTGAGTTTCTTAAATTCTTTCTTTTTTTTTTTCAACTAACCAATTCCTATTCTTTCTAGGTTTGGTCTTCCACAATCCCTTTCTTTTTCTAACTCTATTCTTATCACAAAAGGGTTATGACTAGTAAGGTTTATTAATAAATTTAAAAATTAACGACCAAGAGTTGCATTAAGCGAAAAAGGTAAGTGAGGTGAGAACATCAGAAGGAAAAAACAAATTTAGAGATATATATTGCTTGTTCAGGATGTCTCGTACAGATAGTGAAGATGAACAAAGGATTTTTCAAGAAGACGACACCAAAGGAAGAGAGGATTTCACCTTGCGAGCTATTCACCAACAATTTGAAAGGTGGAAGTTGCAATTCCAAGAGACGAGGGACACCTTTGCTGAGCAAAATATTACAATAGGTGAACTTAGGAGGGAAAATAATGCTAGACCCCAAGCTAAGAGAAATGTACCCGCCCCTACTGTAAATCAAGAAAACCTAATCGATAATTTTAATGATGATATTGATTTTGATATGTAGGAAGAGATATGAGGGGACAAAGAGGAAGACTTGAGGATGATATTATAAGTAGTATAAAGATGACGATGCCATCTTTCAAGGGAACAAGAGATCCAGACTTGTACCTTGATTGGGGATAAAAGTGGAAGCCATCTTTGACTACCACAACTATTCAGAGGGTAAAAAGTAAAAATTGCTGCTGTTGAGTTTTCTGACTATGCTGTGATCTGGTGGAAAAATCTTTCTAGGGACAGATTGCAAGAAGGACAAGCACTCGTCGCTACGTGGGCTGAGATGAAGAGGGTGTGAGCACATGATTTTTGCACCGGGTAAATAATTCCAAAATTAAAATAAATATGTTTTTGAGTGCAATTACTTGCTTTGTTTGAAATTAGCTATATTTTGTGTGTTTGAATAAGTAAAAATTAGAAAAAATCAAAAAAATTAGGCTAGTTAATTACTTTGTTTAATTAGTTAGATTTTAAGAAAAATGACAAAAATAGTGTTAAGTAGTAGAAATTAGGAAAAAATAGTAGAAAATTGCCAAAAATTACTAGTTAATTAGAGTAGATAGGAAATTAGGCTTTATATTTTTCCATAAAAGAAAAAAAAAAGTATAAAAGAAAAATACATAAAATTAATAAAAATCAGAGAATACAAAATTGGTTTGGGTATAACATGGTTGGGCTGGTTTAATTTGAATCGTTTGGCCTAGTATATTGGCCCAAAGAGACGGCCCGCCTGGTTTTATAATCGTCTTGATCTCGGCCGTCCATTTTGATATATCCAACGGCCAAGAATATTAGGTGAATTATTGGTTTATTTAATAATGGACATTTGATCTGAGCCGTTCGCTTGGATTGATCTAAGGGTGTGAGACCTTAGTCTCATAAGTGACGATACGACGCCGTTTTAGTAACGCGCGTATGAGCCGTCGATCTTCATCAATTGAACGGTCGAGATTATCTGGGACGGTAGGCCTATAAAAGGGCTTTGTCTGAATGTCTCGCCCATTTCATGAACCCTAGAGACTCAGCCGCCCTAATCTCTCATCTTCTTCATCATCTTCATCCTCAACGGCCATGGCGGCCACCACTCCTACGGTGGTCGCCGGCTCCTCTTACCTCTCCTCTCTTCTTCTCCTTCTTCTTCATTTCATAATACACCCAAAACCCCAGAAAAATACCCCGTTCTTCGAAGTCCCGGTCACCGGAATCTTCGCCGGTGACCACCAAAGTATGAAGATCCGCCTAAAACCAATGCCATTCGAACCCTTTCTCTCTGATCTATCCAACCATACTAGTCACACCCCTCGAATATCCCTTGAACTTCTCGAATATCCCGAAGAAGGTCGCCGGAAACCTAACTCCGGCGACTCAGAACTTCAAACCCTTCCAAGACCTCACCTTTTCCTCACCCAAACACCACCATGCAACCCAGTGTCATAAAGGCTTCGTCTTTAAGCCTTAGAAGAAGAACCAGAGGAAGAATTGAAAGAAAAGATATCTGGAAAAGAATAAAGAAAAAGAAAACAAGAAGAGAGAATAAAGAAGAAAAGAATTCGTGAGAGAGTGGGAAAAAGAAAAGATTTAGGAAGCTTGGGGGACAGACCCCGCAAGCTAAGTCCCTGACCCTTATGTGCTTTCTCTCTGCTTTATTTTTTGTTCATTTGTTGTTTGTTTGCTATTTCTGCATGCGTTTAGATGCTTTTCTCTGATTTTTGCTTTCACGTGATAGTTTAGGGTTTATTCTTGCTGATAGCTTAGGGTTTATCCTTGGTGATTGCTTTGTTGCTTGTTTATCCCTTTTGTTTCATTATGCCTATCTTTTCTTATTATTCTGCTTCTGAGCATGTTAGTGTTAGTATTCTCCATCTTGTTTATTCTCATGCTCATCTTGATTCGTTGTGTTCTGTTCCTGTGAGTTAAAATACCTATCTATCTTCTGTGTATATTGGTTCTTAATCTGGTGGGTTTACAATGTCATGATTGTTCTTCATTCCTGTTTCATGTTTAGTTTTAGTTGTAGTTTAGCTGTTTTCTTCATTAAGGTTATATTGCGTTGGGTCTGCTTCTCTGTTCTTAGAGACTTCCTTGTTCTTCTTCACCCCTGTTTATACTTAGGGTTTTCTTATTTGTTGGTTGTCAACATCTCATATGTTTGATTTTCAAATACCTCTCCTGTTGCTCTTTATGTTTAGCTTAGTTGTTTGACTTTTGTTAGGGTTTCTTCTATGTAGCCTTCAATATCTTTACTGTTTTTTCTTCTTTTAACTCCCATGGTTTAGTCTTAGCCGTTTGATTCTCATTCTCCCTCACTTCATGTATAATTTTGGTTTACAGCTCCTTTTATGTGTTCTCATCTGCTAAATATGCATGTTAATCTTGATTATCTCTCCTGCATGATAGATTTAGGGTTCCTCTTCACTGTTTCTTCATGTCTCTTCTCTTCTTTATCTTCATCTTGATCCATCACATGCATACACAAGATTAGGAGTAGTTGATAACCCTATGCTTTACCTGTCCTGTTTGCTTAGCATGATCTTAGGGTCAATACTTGAAAATGAATTCTAATTACCTTGCTTAGGTTAATTGAACCATGTTGACTGTTTCATGAAAATCTATGCTTATATGTGTAACTGTGCCACGAACCTTAAAAGTTCTAGAGTTCTTCAAATGTCATATGACTTGAGCTAGGAGTGATTAGGTCGGAACTAACATGGATTCATACTTTATCACATGTAGTCTAATAATATGAGTTAATGGACTGAAATTCAACCTTATCAATTGTTTTCTCTGAGTTTGGGTTAATTAATCCATTTTATTTGATCATGTGTGTTTCTGTGTGCAGTACATGTTGGTAATGATTAAGTTTTTGCTATCTCTTGTTGATTATGAATGTCTGATTAACTGATCAGACCTTAGGGGATTGGTTATAGCTGTTAGTGTTAGGCTCCTTGAAAATGGCTAGCTTTTAAATAGGTTAGAACTGAAATGAACAAGGTAGGCTATAAGTTAAATAATTGGCCTAAGAATGGTCAACCTTGCAAAGGGTTGACCAATTCTGTAAGCCCTAACACACAGCTCACTGTTAACAGTGGCTGGTTGTGCAAAAGGGGCTATGTCTGCAAATGCAGACTAGCCCAGGCTCTCTTTAGAGCCCTGAGCATGAAATGGCCAAACCTGCAAATGGTTTTGGGCCCAAATGTTCAGTAATTGGCCTTAATAGCCAAAGCCAAGTCTCAACTTGAGACTTGCTAAGTTTTAAATAGTTTAATCATAACAATAAAACAGGCTATGCCTGCAATTAGCTTAAAATTGAAATAATGTGGTCTTAATTGACTGGAATTAGATTAAAAGTGGCTAGAATTGAAATAGTTTCTTAAAATAGAACTGGCCAACCCTTAAATACTAATGCCAGGGCTGGCCATTAGTTAAATAGGTGCAAAACAAGCTGAAAATTGACCTAGGTAGGCTAGTAAATCAGCAGTGCCCTTAGGGGCACAATTGGGTATTAAAAAGGTAAAATAGTAACTAGTTAGAACTTAAAAGGGTAATGGAGTCATTCATGCTCCCGATTTCTGCAATTTTGCAGAGATTTAGGGGTATAATGGTCTCCTAAAAATGGGAAATCTGTAAAAATCTCAAACCCCTAAGGTCATACTAGTAAAAGGCCCTAAAAGGAATCTTTTAGAACCTTCCAGCACATGCTGGAAGGGTTTTTCATAACAGAAATAGGGGCTAAAGTGCATAATTCATAAATTTAGGAGGGGGAAGTGGGATTAATCCCATACTTCCTCCCCAAGTTTTCAGCCCTAAAAATATCTATATATACCTCTAAGAATGGGGCTGAATGGGGGGTTCCAACTTAAGCAATCTAAAATACATACCTAGGTTGATAAAAATACAGTAATTTGGAGAGTGAAGTAGCAATATAATAGTAGTGTTATTGTGATATTTTGGATCGAGTGACTGGTTCAATTCCGTCTGGTTTTGGGTCTTTGCTTCAACCATCTGGATTTTTACCTGTTATTGCTGTTGCTGTGTTGCTGTGTTGCTGTGCCTTCTTCATCTCACTGTTGCATTGTTGTTCGAAATCTGCTGTGCTTACCTGCTTTACCCCCTAGACTCATTGGATTTTCTTTGTGATTCAGGTACATGTCTCTTTCAATTGAAGCTGTATTGATGACATTGATGAAATAAAAATGAAGATCCTGATTATATCATATGCTGTCATGTAGTTGTAGTTTTATATTGATTAGTTTTAGTTGTAGATTATTCATTGTAGTCTTTTGTAGTAGCTGAAGAACAAAACCAAACCGAAACAGTGTAATAGTATAATAGTAGTAGTATAGTAGTAGTATAATATAGATAGTTCACCATTTAGTTAATTAGGTAAAAATCCTTAAAATGAGGCTAAGTAACTATCACATAGGTTTATGATGACAGAAGCTCATATAGGAAATCATCAATAACTCTGGCTTCACAAAGAATTTCGTAAACCACTGTCACTTAGTTAATGCCCTAAAAATGGAATGAGAATGTTAAAACGGATAGTGATTCATGAATATCTGAGTTCACAATTTGCCGATGAGCTAAGTTTAAATCATTTATCAATAGTTCAATCATGACAAGTTCTTGAGCCGTTAGATTAAGAATAATTCAAATTTCTTCAATGATTGTTTAAACTGGTGTTTAGTTCATTTGTAAACATAGGCTCAAATCTGATTAAGTTTTAAAAGGATAGATAATTAGATATTGAAACAATTGGGATTAGGAAGAACTGAGGATATAGTATTAAGTATAAGTTGCAATTGAAATTGGTACTGTAATTATACGTTAATCAGTTCAATCATTTTTAGTTTTCTATGTAATCAAATCGCCCTCTTAGATTAATTATTTACCTTAGAAGCTAATGTAATAAGAAAGAATGGTTTGTTAGTTTTTGGTGGTAAACATTTGATTTATAATTGATGATAATGAATTGATGTATTGGTTCCTTTACTGAAATAAATAAAAATTGCTTTCTGCTTCAAATATTGTGTCTCTGATCTGTTATTTCAATCTTTACCATTTGATTTAGGCCCAGTTTACGTTATGGGTTTGAATTGTTACATGAAATTAACGAAGCCAGCGAGCAGGATGTTAAAAATAGCCTGGGTTTTGAGTACCTGGGCAGTTCGGATGAATATTTAATTGAAGAGAAGACCAGACCCAATAATAATAAGAACTCGACGGGCCTGGATTATTATAGTGTTAGTAATACGATTAAGGAAAGAACAAGTATAGAAAACGTAGTTAAATACAAGTACTGAATCCTTTAATGAAAATTGGGACGAGCCTCGCTCGAATAACACCGGGGCCCCCATTTAGTAATGATATAACACAAATAGACCCGGGAAAGCTAATAGCCAATTCCATAGCTTCTCCCAAAAGATTTAAAAGCCGATAGATGTTACTTTAGGGCACGATTTTAATATACCTTCCTATGAACGAGTGTGCACTTGGTGCGACTCAAATCCAAATCTCGGTAAAGCTGAAATACACCAAAAGTCATAGGCGTACTGATTGCGGTATGACTCGAGGCGTGTTTTCGCGATACCGCAAATTCCTAAAAATGATATTTAACGTAAAAGCACATTATGTTGTTAAAATTTATAATTGAGTCAAACAAAAGTCAAGAACGACGGTGGAGCGACCGTGCTAAAACCACGGAACCCGGGAGTGCCTAACACCTTCTCCCGGGTTAACAGAGTTCCTTATCCGGACCTCTGCTTCGCAGACATTTCAAGAGTCAAAATTCCTCGGATTCGGGATTAACCGGTGACTTGGGACACCATTGTCATTCCCAAGTGGCGACTCCGATTAATCTCTAATAAAATCCCGAACCGATTGTCCTTAAATTGGAAAAACTCCTTCCCTTACGTTATTTTATCCGTCTTGGGTAATTGAGCGTCGGGGTATACCCTACAAGTGTATTTATACGCCTTAAGTAGTGTGGGGTAGTAAAATGGGAGGTGTGACAGCTCTGGCGACTCTGCTGGGGATAAGTAACCCGAAACTTCGGTTCAGGGTTTAAGAATTCGAGCTCAGTTAAATTGTTGTTTTTGCTTATATCTGATCTCCTTATATGTTTTGATTAATGTGCTACATGTTTACCGCTTTGATATTACGTGAACTGTATATATAAAATTGTGCCGAAAACCCTTCTCTCTTCTCCCCCGGGGATGTGCTTACTGGTTGAGACTCCCCTTTCTATTAAAGTCACCTTAAATTAAGAAAACAGAGGCCGGATAAGTTACAAAGCCGATTGACTCCGCGGGTCACCGGTACGTAGCCCCTCCTCGATTCGAGTTGTCCGCTCGGGTACACGGTCTAGCAATCCATGAAACCATAAGATTTTGAACATAGGTCTAGGACGATTATTTGCATCATACTTGACTTAGGGGACTCAACACAGGGGTTGGGTCCGTCTAGGACAGGTAACCCGGTATTGAAAAGACCGAGCATGCTATGTGTTGCATTTTATTGTCCTTGATCGTTATGCGGACCGGCGAAAATCCCGAGATTGGAAAAATTGTTGAAAAGGAAAAAGAGAGAGAGGAAAATAATGATAGGTACATGGAAAATTTGAAAATTTGAAAAATAGGTGGAACATTTTCGAAATAATTGGTCAAATAATCTGACCGAACTACGCAGGTTTGATTCTCGCCATTAGGTGGGATACGTAGGCAACCCTTAAACGGGTCCAACCACACTTTTAGAAAAAGACCAAAAAAAAAAAGATTTTCTTTTCAAATAATCGAGGTGATTGCTATTTTTGGAAATTGCCGAATGTTCCGAAAGGACGACGGAAGGCTGTTTTTGCAAAAATGGCCACTTCGAAAATCATTTTTCTTTTCTTTCATTCAAAAAATTGAAAACTTGCATTGAAAAAGATTTTTCCTTTTTTCTAAATAAAATCACCTTAATAAATGTGCAGGACGAGCACGATGATGAATGAACAATTTTCCCTAAATAAAATCCCTTTGGAGTTGAGATTATGGTGGCAGGACATGGGATCCGATGGTCAAGACTGGGTCAAAAGGTACTTGAAAGGCCTTACGGGGTTACTCGAAATAGTTCCTCGAGGTGATGTGGTTAGAGCGTTGGTCACATTTTGGGATTCGGCACACAACGTATTTCATTTTCTAGATTTTGAACTTACCCCAACTTTGGAGGAGATTGCCTTTTACATTGGGAAGACCGAAGTTCCGCTGAAAGGAAAATACCCGGTATCTCCGAGGACGGTGACAATACATCGCTTCCTCGACTCTTTGAAAATTGCCCGGAATGTTCATAATGAAGATCTGGCCGACGGGTTTTGTTCTTTAAGCTTCATCTACAATAGGTTTGGACACGTTGGGGGTTTCAATGATCCTACCAACAAATTATGTGCTGTAAGTCCAACCGGGCGAAATGGGAAGAACACCGGAGGTTCGCATTTTTGGTGGCATTTCTTGGAGTTGTTGTATTCTCGAGGAAAGATGGACATATCAATATAAAAGTCGCCGGGGTAGCTACCACACTGATAGTACAAGAAAACTGTACTCTGGCCCCAATGATTGTTGCGGATATCTATCGTGCTCTGACTGCGTGCAAAGCGGGGGCTAGCTTCTTCGAGGGGTGTAACTTGATCTTGCAAATCTGGATAATCGAGCATCTGTGCCACCACCCTTTATTCTCGAGCTATGGTTCGGCCGATCGGACATGTTTGGAAGAGTTCAATGCGAGGACAAAGGAAGTAAAATTGCCAGAAGGAGTCCAAGGTTGGATTGTGTATCTTCGATCACTAACTGACGGTCAAATCGATTGGACGTATGACTGGTTACCTCTCGACGAGGTGATATACATGCCAACGGAGGGATCGCCATTTTTGATCATGGGTTTGAAGAGTATACAACCCTATGCCCCATACAGAGCCCTGCGACAGTTGGGTCGGTGTCAGATTATTCCAAGAGATGGGGATCTCGGTGTGCAAGCTGTGGAGATTGGTCCGGACGGGCAATTCCCGGAAGCAAAAATCCGGCAAATCTGGAACGAGTGCCAAAATTTGAAGATTGATACTTGTGTGCCGAATAGAGCAAAGGGGGAGATATCACCTGGGTACTCCACATGGTACCGACGAGGGGTTGAACACGAACGTCTTTCAAAGAGACCTCACTTGCAAGACTTGATAGAGCAATCCGAGGAAAATCTGAAATGGGCGGCCAAGGAAAAAGAATATAAGGCCAAAATCAGTCTGTTGGAAGATAAACTGAGAAATCTTCATTTCGAAAGCGGCTTACAAGCAACATCCGATGAAGTGGAAAAGAAACAGCTGAAAAAAGAAAATGATTTGTTGAAGGCTCAAATAGCTCAAATGAAAATTGCATCCGAGACCCCAGTTCGTTCAGCCCGGGATGAAAAGTTAATTGAGATTCTCCGGCGGAAAGTAAATGACTATAACTTTGATTTGGACGTAGCTGAAAAAGAGTTAGTCAAGGTTCGGAAGCAAATGGGCAGAGACGCCGATGAAAGAGCTAAGTTGGTTCGGCAGCTACAAGACAAGCATGATGTTGAAATAGCTCAGCTTAGAAAGAAAGTAATCTCGGCCACAGTCAAGAGTAACAAGATTATCAAAGATCTTGAAGAAGAAAGAGAACACTGCTACACGACTATGGCTAGATTAGAGTTGGAGCTGCAACAGGTGCAAAAGGACAACCAACATACCTTGGATGCTCGCGCTCAACAAATAAGTCGACTATTGCAAGAAAAAGGGGTCATCAGAGAAAAGGTTGTTCGCATCGCCCAATACATCACCCGAAAGACTCAGCTTTGTGAAGATATGACTCGGAGGACTTTTGTATCCGCAGTGAAGTTTTTTGTACAACAAGTCATGGCCGACCTGGATAGGCTTCCAAAGGGGTTTAGCATATAGGCCCGCGGCAAGGCCGAACGATGCCTCGCGGGCACTAGGTGCATTAATGTATTCTTAGGTCATGCATCATCTTTTATTTTTCTTTTTAAAACATCACTTGTAATCAATGTTTTGAATTATCAATGAGAAAACAAGTGTTGTTACCAATCCTTTTGCTTTATGTCATTGCCTTTAAATCCGCTAAGCAAATAAATAGGAGCGTAATTATGAAAACGACAAGAAAAAAAAAGAGAGAAAGAAAAAGCAAGAAAAGAAAAGGAAAAAAAAAAGAGAAAAAGCAAGAAAAGAGAAAAGCAAAAGAGAAAAGAAAAGAAAGAAAACAAAAGAGCGGAAAAAGAAAAAGATGATTGAAGTGAGCAGCGGCCGGGATGATGCATAACGGCTCGAGCAAATGTGTTTGTTTTTAAAGTCGTTACATCTTATTCATGCGCTAACAACTAACAAGTGTTGATGTTTGTGAGTCCAGATTTTCTAGGCAACTGGCATACTGGCTACCCACCCATACAAAACCAGATATAAAAAGATGACAAAGGCTGTGTCCCAGGAGATCGAGGCGACCATTGTAGACCCTGCTCACGAAGAAGAGATCGTGGATGTGGCAGGGATGAAAGAAGAAATGTACAAGTTAAGACAACAGATGGCTGAAATGTACCAGGCTTGGTCAAGAGGTCAACCACTACCAGCCTACCCTGCTAACCCTGCATATGTCCCTCCAGCCAATCCTAACCCCGAGCCACCAACCATGAACTCGTCCTCCACCTACCCCGACTACCCTCACTACTATGCTTCCACCTCCCAGATGCCACCACCTCCAACCAAGCAAGCACCACCTCCTATACCACAAGTTGCTCCTGTATATGTGGCACCTCCGCCCGCTGTTATCCATAAATCCTCTAGTGAACCAATGTTTCATATCCAGGATCCTCACTACTACCCTCCGGAGCCTACTTTTAGACAACACGAGTCTCACGCTCCGATGATGGAAGCAGGTGCCGGGCAGGAAGAGATGGCTCGAAAAGTGAAGAGTCTTGAGAATGCTTTCCGCAATATGCAAGGACTGGGAGGGCAAGTAAGTGTAGCCTACAAAGACCTGTGTTTGTTCCCCGAGGTGCAGCTTCCCGTGGGATTCAAGTTGCCAAAGTTCGACATGTATAACGGACACGGGGATCCGGTAGCTCATCTGAGAGGATACTGTAGCAAGATGAGAGGCGCGGGAGGTAGAGATGAATTGTTGATGGCGTATTTCAGCCAAAGTTTGAGTGGATCAGCGCTGGAATGGTATACACGACAGGACCATACAAGATGGTTCGTCTGGGATGACTTAGCACAAGCTTTCGCTAGTCACTTTCAGTACAATTTGGAGATCATACCCGACAGGTTATCCCTTACCAAGCTGGAGAAAAAGCCAGGAGAGAGCTTTAGAGAATACGGTTTTAGATGGAGGGAACAGGCCGCTAGAGTGGATCCGCCAATGAAAGAAGGTGAGATGGTGGATTGTTTTCTGCAAGCTTTGGATCCAACATACTACGGCCATCTAGTGTCAACAATTGGAAAAAGTTTCAACGAAGTTGTGAAAATGGGAAGTTTTGTAGAAGAGGGTTTGAAGACAAACAAAATTATGAGTTTTTCGGCTATCAAAGCCACCAATCAAGCTATACAGAGTGGAAGCGGAGGAGTGATGGGAAAGAAGAAGAAAGAAGAAGTATCAACCATTGAAAGTAGGTCATGGAGTCGCAACCCACATTATAACCCACCCAGACCCTACCGCCAACACCCACCAAGCCCGTCAACTCCATATAATCCACCACCACCATCTTACCCGCCAAACCCCTACAACACACCAAGCCCATATAACCCACCACCACCACCATACCCACCAACTGTACCACATTACCACCACCCTCAAACCCAAGCTTACCCATCACCACCACCCCACGTGTGGAGAGCTCAAGCTCCACACAATGTGTACCACACCCAGAACACATACCCAACCCCTAAACCTTACCGAAACCAGAATAGACCCAGGCCGGACGCTGATTGGAGAAACAAAGCGAGAAAAACATTCACTCCTCTCGGAGAATCATATACCAGTCTTTTCCACAGGTTGAAAGAATTGGGGATGTTGAGACCAATCGCACCAAAAAATCCGAACCCACCCCCGAAAAATCTTGATTCTTCTGTCAGATGTGAATACTGTTCGGGAACATTGGGCCACGATACTGAGAAGTGTTGGCAATTAAAGAATGCCATTCAAGATCTTATCGATGAGAGGAGAATCGAAGTACAGGCTCCCGAAGCCCCAAACATTACCCAGAATCCATTGCCGAATCACCGCGAAACGAATATGATAGAATTGGTGCAGGGTGATGGCAATCAAAAACCATCTCAGGCCGTCATGATGATAAAGTCGAGTGATAAGTTAGAGAAAGAAATTGTGAAGGAGGAAGCCATTGTTGAGAAACCAAAGCCAGTAGTGATGGGAGGTTTAAAGGTGGTAGTTCCAGGTGCAAAGACGATCGTAATCGTGAAAGGAGCAAGTGCAGAGCCAGTAATCATAAAACCAGTAGTGCAAATGCCGGTGGTGAATACAAAGACTGTGCCTTGGAACTATAATAAGGTAGCAGTAGTTTACAAGGGAAAAGAGATTTCTGGTGAAATTAACGAAACGCATGG
Source organism: Nicotiana noctiflora (assembly GCA_032618575.1). NCBI lineage: Eukaryota > Viridiplantae > Streptophyta > Magnoliopsida > Solanales > Solanaceae > Nicotiana > Nicotiana noctiflora. The sequence continues at coordinate 439,074 of JASVEL010007646.1, forward strand.
ACTCACACGATCTGGAAGGTGTTTTGCTCCAGAGGAACTGAAAAAGATGAAGACGGTAAGAGAAAGTCAATTGAAAAAGCCAGTGTCGGAGGAGGAAGCAGAAGAATTTCTTAAGAAAATGAAGTCACAAGAGTATTCAGTGGTTGAGCAGTTAAGAAAGAACCCGGCTCAAATTTCTTTGCTATCTTTGTTGATACATTCAGAAGAGCACCGGAAGGCTCTTATGAAGATTCTAAATGAGGCTCATGTTCCGGAGAAGATTTCAGTGTGTCATTTGGAGAAGATTACCAGCAAAATTTTCGAGTCTAATAGAATCACCTTCTCTGATAGGGAGCTGCCGGTGGAAGGAACCGAACACAATAAAGCATTGTACCTCACGGTAAAGAGTGAAGAGTCAGTCGTGACCAGGGTATTGATTGACAATGGATCGAGCGCGAACATTTGCCCGTTGTCAACTTTAGGGAAGCTGAACATTAGCCCGGACAGAATCCGGAGAAACAGTATCAATGTGAGAGGGTTTGACGGCGGAGGTAAGAACACGTTAGGAGATATTATTTTGGAAGTAACCATCGGTCCCGTTGATTTTACGATGGAGTTCCAGGTGCTCGATATTGCCGTATCATATAACTTGCTGTTAGGTCGACCCCGGATTCATGCGGCCAAAGCGGTACCATCTTCTCTACACCAGATGGTCAAGTTTGAATGGGAACATCAAGAGATTGTTGTACACGGGGAGGAAAATGCTTGTAATGTGGTAGCACCTTTTGACGGTACTGATGGGGATAGGGGTCCTTGGGTCTACCAAGTGACGGATGCTATAGTAGTGAACAAAGTTGCTGAAGGAGAAAAGTTACCAACCCCGATGATGGCGCCAACTGCTGTAATGGTGGCCAGAGAAATGCTGAAAAACGGGTTTGCACCGGGAAGGGGATTAGGCAAAACACTGCAGGGAGTCATCCAACCAGTTCAGCTTCCGGAGAATAAAGGTACATTCGGCTTAGGGTTCAAACCCACATTTGCCGATATCCAAAGATCCTCTAAAGCCAAGAAGAACTGGACCTTGCCCAAACCCATACCCAAATTATCCGACATCTTCATCAGGCCTGGTACAAAATATCAACCATCTACTGCAGCAAAGTGCATTGAGACCCAACTCGATGAAGAAATGCTTGGTTTTGCAAAAATGTTTTGGGAAGTGAATACGATTGAAGCAGGGGAAGGCACAAGCAGAATTGACGTGCAATTTGAGGGGCCTGGAATCACATTGAACAATTTGGAAGCTACTCCTTTCCCTATCAGGAAGGAGTCTTGGTAGTTAGCTCAAAATTTCATCATTGCTTCCCCAAAAGTTGTTATTTATAGTTTCCCCATTCCCCTCATGAAAAATAAATCGCCATGTATCTCGAACATTGTTCGTTTCTTTTATTAATGAAATGCAGTTTTTCCCTTTTTCTTCACTTTTGCCTTATTTTTCTTTATTTTTCTTTTTGTACAGTTTTGCATGTGTTGATTCCAATGCCATGTCATGCGTGAAGGATTCTAGACCCAGTTCTGATAATCACATAGCTATACAAGAAATCGAGGAAGATAGTGAAATAGAATGTGAGGATGAGGAAGCCCTGGAGGAAATAAGTAAGGACATGAAACAATACGAGGAAAAACCCAAACCGAATCTGAGTGATACGGAATCTGTAAACTTGGGGAGTGAAGATGATGTCCGAGAAACAAAGATTAGTGTGCATTTGGAGGCACCCCTCGGGGATGAATTGATAAGGTTGTTACATGAATTTAAGGACATCTTTGCCTGGTCCTATGATGACATGCCCGGGCTTAGCACAGATCTAGTGGTACACAAGTTGCCTATCTACTCAGAATGCCGGCCAGTAAAACAAAAGCTGAGGAAATTCAAAACGGACATTAGCGTGAAGATAAAAGAAGAAGTGAATAAGCAGTTTGAGGCAAAGGTCATAAGAGTTACCAAATACCCCACCTGGTTGGCAAATGTTGTGCCGGTCCCGAAGAAAGATGGCAAAACCAGAGTGTGTGTAGACTATAGAGACCTCAACAAAGCCGGTCCGAAGGATGACTTCCCATTGCCAAACATTCACATATTGATCGACAATTGCGCCAAGCATGAGATCGGTTCGTTTGTGGACTGTTATGCTGGTTATCACCAGATCCCGATGGACGAAGAAGATGCTGAGAAAACCGCCTTCATTACACCTTGGGGAACGTACTGTTATAGAGTAATGCCGTTTGGATTGAAGAATGCCGGGGCAACTTACATGAGGGCAATGACCACAATGTTTCATGATATGATGCATCGGGAAATTGAAGTATATGTGGACGATGTCATCATAAAGTCCGGAAAACAACCTGATCATGTGAAAGATTTGAGGAAGTTTTTCCAAAGACTCCGGAGGTACAATCTAAAGCTCAATCCGGCGAAGTGTGCTTTTGGAGTACCTTCAGGAAAACTACCGGGGTTTATTGTGAGTCGGCGAGGTATTGAACTGGATCCATCAAAGATCAAGGCTATTCAAAGTCTACCTCCGCCGAAGAACAAGAAGGAGGTCATGAGCTTATTAGGAAGGTTGAATTACATTAGTCGGTTCATTGCTCAATTGACATCAACATGCGAGCCGATCTTCAAGTTGTTGAAGAAAGATGCAGCAGTGAAATGGACCGACGAATGTCGGGAAGCCTTCGACAAGATGAAGGAATATTTGGCCAATCCTCCGGTGTTAGTTCCTCCAGAACCAGGGCGACCTTTGATTTTGTATTTGACGGTGCTGGATAACTCTTTCGGTTGTGTACTGGGTCAACATGATGAGACAGGCAAGAAAGAACAAGCCATCTACTACCTCAGCAAAAAGTTTACATCCTACGAGGTGAAGTATACCCAACTGGAGAGAACTTGTTGTGCATTAATTTGGGTGGCTCAGAAGCTAAAGCATTATTTGTCAGCATACACTACGTACTTGATATCACGATTGGATCCTCTCAAGTATATCTTTCAGAAGCCTATGCCTACGGGAAGACTGGCCAAATGGCAGATTCTGCTCACAGAATTCGACATTGTCTATGTAACCCGTACGGCAATGAAGGCACAAGCTATTGCGGACCACTTAGCCGAGAATCCGGTGGATGATGAATATGAACCATTGAAAACATACTTTCCGGATGAAGAGGCAATGCTTGTCGAGGAGATGGAGCAAGAGGAGAGGCCAGGATGGAAAATGTACTTTGACGGAGCCGTCAACAGTAGGGGCGTTGGTATCGGAGCGGTACTCATTTCAAGTACGGGTCAACACTATCCCGTCACAGCTCAGCTTCGATTTTTCTGTACCAACAATATGGCCGAATACGAGGCGTGCATCTTGGGATTAAGGATGGCAATTGACATAGGTATTCAAGAGATTTTGGTCATGGGTGACTCGGATCTCTTGGTACACCAAATTCAAGGGGAATGGGAGACACGAGATTTGAAATTGATACCATATCGGTATTGTTTGCACGAGTTGTCTCGAAGATTCCGGTCTATAGAGTTCAAGCACATCCCAAGAATGCACAATGAGATTGCAGATGCTTTGGCCACACTGTCCTCTATGTTGCATCATCCGGACAAGACATATATAGATCCACTCCAGATCCAAGTCCGAGATCGGAATGCTTATTGCTTCGTTGTGGAAGAAGAGTCGGATGGAGAGCCGTGGTATCATGATATTAGAGAATACTTGAAAGCCGGCAAATACCCGGAGCAAGCCACTGGAGACCAGAAGAGAGCCATCAGGCGTCTAGCCAATGGATTTTTCTTCAGTGGAGGAGTGGTATACAAAAGAACACCAGATCTGGGTTTATTGAGATGTGTGGATGCACAACAAGCAGATGAAATCATGATTGAAGTACATGCTGGAGTATGCGGACCCCACATGAGCGGATATGTTTTAGCAAAGAAGATTTTGAGAGCGGGGTACTACTAGCTCACGATGGAGCGTGATTGTATCAGGTATGTAAAGAAATGCCATCAATGCCAGGTACATGGGGATCTGATCCACTCTCCGCCTTATGAGTTGCATACAATGTCAGCACCTTGGCCCTTTGTTGCTTGGGGCATGGATGTCATCGGCCCAATAGATCCAGCCGCTTCTAATGGGCACGGGTTTATCCTGGTTGCAATTGATTATTTCACCAAGTGGGTCGAAGCTAAGACATTCAAGGCGGTGACGAAGAAAGCGGTGGTGGATTTTGTGCACGAGAATATCATATGCCGATTTGGAATTCCCAAAGTGATTATCACAGACAATGGAGCCAATTTAAACAGTCATCTCATGGCGGAAGTTTGTGAAAAGTTTAAGATCACACACCGCAATTCCACGCCTTACAGGCCAAAGGCGAATGGTGCAGTAGAAGCGGCAAATAAGAACATCAAGAAGATTCTCCGAAAAATGGTGGAGGGATCCAGGCAGTGACATGAAAAGTTACCCTATGCTCTCATGGGTTACCGCACGACGGTACGTACTTCTATCGGAACCACACCTTATACACTGGTGTACGGAACGGAGGCTGTTATACCCGCAGAAATAGAAATACCGTCGTTGCGAACTATAGCCGAATCTGGGATAGATGACGATGAATGGGTAAAGGCCCGGTTAGAACAGTTGAATTTGATTGATGAGAAGAGATTGGCCGCAGTCTGCCATGGGCAGTTGTATCAGCGAAGAATGGCCAGAGCATATAATAAGAAGGTACGACCTCGAAAGTTTGAAGTCGGACAACTTGTTTTAAGGCGTATCTTACCACATTGGGCTGAGGCAAAGGGCAAGTTTGCGCCAAATTGGCAGGGACCGTTCGTGGTATCACGGGTGTTGTCCAATGGAGCATTATATTTAACGGATGTTGAAGGAAAGTGCGTAGAGACTGCTATCAATTCAGATGCAGTCAAAAGATACTATGTATGATTCCTTTCAATTATGTGTTTTGTATTTTGTTGTGATTTTGGAATTGAAATGACGAAGGCATTTTATTCTCTATCCAAACACTTTATCCATTGATAACCCCTTTGAGCCTTATTGAATGAATTCTTTCATATCCCTCTCTCGGAATCGCTCTAGTGTAATAAGATCGAAATTGCCAGAATGAAAATGAAATGATGATGAAAAAAAAAAAAAATGAAAATGAAAAAAAAATGAAAAAAAAAGAAAAAGACAAAAATCGGGAAAAAGTCAAAAAGGAATCCATCTAACTTATGAAGTTGGATGAACTACGTCTGACTTGATCCCGAAAGGGTACGTAGGCAGCCTCTCTGAGGTTCAGTCACAATAAAGAAAAAATCCAAAAATTCCCCACATATTGAAACTGGGGCAGAAGTTATGTTTTAATAATTTCGAGAGTTGTAAATATTTTTAACCCTCGTTGAAATTTTGAGCCTTTATATCTTTCTTTCTTAACCCGTCCAAAAGCCACGTTACAGTCCAAAGAAAGACCTTCGGATCAATTTTGAAATGATAACAAATACAACGAAGGAGGAGCGAAGCATCGGACAATACCCGTGGTAAGAAAACAAAATACAAAAGGGAAAAATGAGAAAAAATGAAAAAAAATGAGAGAGTCTCATCGGTGAAAACCTTAGCCAGCACTGTGAGGCGATTGTGAGGTTGAGAGAAATAAAATGAGAGAGTCTCATCAGTGAAAACCTTAATCGGCACTGTGAGATGATTGTGAGGTTGAGAGAATAAATGAGAGAGTCTTATTGGTGAAAACCTTTCGAGGCACCGTAAGACGATCGTGAGGACTATCAGAAAAGAGAAAAAGCAACAAAAAGAGTATCGTTTTGGGTCAAAGGCAATTCAGAGTCAGAATAATGATTGGAACGAACTGGGTCAGAATTTAAATACATGGCATGGTCAGCGGAATCAGCCAGCAAATACCCAGATAAGTTCTGTCATCTCTCCAAAATACCCTTACCTTTCTTTCATTTTTTCTGCATTTCATTGTTTACCCTTTTGAGAGCTAACTACCAGCTCCTGATAATGGAAGTTGAAACAACACTGGATCAGAAAGGATAGAAGATGGGGAGGAGAATAAAGAAGCTTGGCAAATATGGCCAAAGGAAAGAAAACAAAACAAAAATGGAAAAATGAGAAAAATACAAAAAGAGTCTGCAAGGGACAAGAAGTCGAAAGCCATGCAACATGAGAAAGCAAAAACAAAGGAAGCAACAAGAAGTGGGGACGGCAGATGCCAGTTGCCAGCAGTTTATATCTAATAAATTTTGTTTCATGCAGGAACAAATTGTCGCTAATCACTTTAAAGTGAATGTGACAAATGTGGAAAATAGAAAACACAAAAAGAGAAAGTTCGCCGAATAAGTGGAGAAATTCACAGGCAAGAGATAAGTGGGTAAAAATAAAATACCAAAAGAGGAAGGTAACATCTTTTAAAATCCACTCCCCAGTCCTCAGGCTACGGGAATACTTTTCTGCATCGCATTGCACGTTTAAATTCCGTTAGGCGCCCACCTTCAAATACGGGAATATTTTTTCGCATCGCATTGCACGTTTAATTTACGTTAGGCGCCCACCTTCAAATACGGGAATACTTTCGCATCGCATTGCACGTTTAAATTACGTTAGGCGCCCACCTTCAAATACGGGAATACTTTCGCATCGCATTGCACGTTTAAATTCGTTAGGCGCCCACCTTCAAATACGGGAATACTTTCCGCATTCGTATTGCACGTTTAAATTCCGTTAGGCGCCCACCTTCAAATACGGGAATATTTTACGCATCGCATTGCACGTTTAAATTCCGTTAGGCGCCCACCTTCTAATACGGGAATATTTTCCGCATTTGCATTGCACGTTTAATTTCTGTTAGGCGCCCACCTTCAAATACGGGAATATTTTCTGCATTCGCATTGCACGTTTAAATTCCGTTAGGCGCCCACCTTCTAATACGGGAATATTTTTTGCATTTCGCATTGCACGTTTAATTTCGGTTAGGCGCCCACCTTCAAATACGGGAATATTTTCCGCATCGCATTGCACGTTTAATTTCGTTAGGCGCCCACCTTCAAATACGGGAATACTTTTTCTGCATCGCATTGCACGTTTAATTTCGTTAGGCGCCCACCTTCAAATACGGGAATATTTTTCGCATCGCATTGCACGTTTAATTTCGTTAGGCGCCCACCTTCAAATACGGGAATACTTTTCCGCATCGCATTGCACGTTTAATTTAAGTTAGGTGCCCACCTTCGAATACGGGAATAGTTTTCCGCATCGCATTGCACGTTTAAATTCGTTAGGCGCCCACCTTCAAATACGGGAATATTTTCTGCATTGCATTGCACGTTTAAATTCCGTTAGGCGCCCACCTTCTAATACGGGAATATTTTCTCTGCATTTGCATTGCACGTTTAATTTTTGTTAGGCGCCCACCTTCAAATACGGGAATATTTTTCGCATTCGCATTGCACGTTTAAATTCCGTTAGGCGCCCACCTTCTAATACGGGAATATTTTTTGCATTTCGCATTGCACGTTTAATTTCGGTTAGGCTCCCACCTTCAAATACGGGAATATTTTCTGCATCGCATTGCACGTTTAACTTCTGTTAGGCGCCCACCTTCAAATACGGGAATAATTTTCTGCATCGCATTGCACGTTTAATTTCTGTTAGGGGCCCACCTTCAAATACGGGAATATTTTCTGCATCGCATTGCACGTTTAATTTCTGTTAAGCGCCCACCTTCAAATACGGGAATACTTTTCTGCATCGCATTGCACGTTTAATTTCTGTTAGGCGCCCACCTTCAAATACGGGAATACTTTTCTGCATCGCATTGCACGTTTAAATTCTGTTAGGCGCCCACCTTCTAATACGGGAATACTTTTCTGCATCGCATTGCACGTTTAATTTCTGTTAGGTGCCCACCTTCAAATACGGGAATATTTTCTGCATTCGCATTGCACGTTTAAATTCTGTTAGGCGCCCACCTTCTAATACGGGAATACTTTTTCTGCATTTCGCATTGCACGTTTAATTTCGGTTAGGCGCCCACCTTCTAATACGAGAATATTTTCTGCATTCGCATTGCACGTTTAAATTCTGTTAGGCGCCCACCTTCTAATACGGGAATATTTTCTGCATTTGCATTGCACGTTTAATTTCTGTTAGGCGCCCACCTTCAAATACGGGAATATTTTCTGCATTCGCATTGCACGTTTAAATTCTGTTAGGCGCCCACCTTCTAATACGGGAATATTTTTTGCATTTCGCATTGCACGTTTAATCACCCACCTTCAAATACGGGAATATTTTCTGCATCGCATTGCACGTTTAATTTCTGTTAGGTGCCCACCTTCAAATACGGGAATATTTTCTGCATTCGCATTGCACGTTTAAATTCTGTTAGGCGCCCACCTTCTAATACGGGAATACTTTTTCTGCATTTCGCATTGCACGTTTAATTTCGGTTAGGCGCCCACCTTCTAATACGGGAATATTTTTGCACATCATGGTTTATACAGTTAAAAAGCCCACACTGGGGCAGAAAAGAAAAAAAAGGTAGTTTGTTGTTTTGTTTTAAGCAGGTTCAGTTCGAGATCAAGAAAAACAAAAAAATCAACAAAAAAGAGAGTCATCAAGAAAAACAAGAAAATCAACAAAAAAGAGAGTCATCAAGAAAAACAAGAAAATCAACAAAAAAGAGAGTCAACAAGAAAAAACAAGAAAAATCAACAAAAAGAGAGTCATCAAGAAAACAAGAAAATCAACAAAAAAAGGAAGATTCTGCATCACCGGAAAGGGAAGAAGAGCAAAAGCTAGATTAGGAACAATTGTAATTGTAGGATCATAGCTTAGAATAGCTTCTTCATTTTACATTTCCCCCCCGGTGTAATAAGGAGTAAGTCAGCAGGTCTCAACAGTGTCAATGCAACAGTGAGTCTGGTAGTTTTTAAAACTGCCAGACCTTCCCGAACTACACTGACCTGATTCCTGTTTAGCCCAGGATATGTAGGCAACCTCTAAAGGAGGGTGCGGTCAAAAGGTTTTCAAAAATGCTTTCACGGAATATGCCGATGTGCAAAAATCTCTCATTACCGCTCACTTGTCTTTGCACTGAAACTCTTCGTGTTCCCGAGCAAAGAGGGGCAGCTGTGAGCACATGATTTTTGCACCGGGTAAATAATTCCAAAATTAAAATAAATATATTTTTGAGTGCAATTACTTGCTTTGTTTGAAATTAGCTATATTTTGTGTGTTTGAATAAGTAAAAATTAGAAAAAATCAAAAAAATTAGGCTAGTTAATTACTTTGTTTAATTAGTTAGATTTTAAGAAAAATGACAAAAATAGTGTTAAGTAGTAGAAATTAGGAAAAAATAGTAGAAAATTGCCAAAAATTACTAGTTAATTAGAGTAGATAGGAAATTAGGCTTTATATTTTTTCATAAAAGAAAAAGAAAAAAAAAGTATAAAAGAAAAATACATAAAATTAATAAAAATCAGAGAATACAAAATTGGTTTGGGTATAACATGGTTGGGCTGGTTTAATTTGAATTGTTTGGCCCAATATATTGACCCAAAGAGACGGCCCGCCTGGTTTTATAATCGTCTTGATCTCGGCCGTCCATTTTGATATATCCAACGGCCAAGAATATTAGGTGTGTCACACCTCCCTTTTTTACTACCCCACACTACTTAAAATGTATAAATACACTTGTAGGGTATACCCCGACGCTCAATTACCCGAAACGGATAAAATAACGTAAGGGAAGGAGTTTTTCCAATTTAAGGACAATCGGTACGGGATTTTATTAGAGATTAATCAGAGTCGCCACTTGGGAATGACAATGGTGTCCCAAGTCACCGGTTAATCCCGAATCCGAGGAATTTTGACTCTTAAAATGTATGCGAAGCAGAGGTCCGGATAAGGAACTCTGTTAACCCGGGAGAAGGTGTTAGGCACTCCCGGATTCCGTGGTTTTAACACGGTCGCTCCACTGTCGTTCTTGACTTTTGTTTGACTTAATTATAGGTTTTAACAACATAATATTATTTTTAGGAATTTGCGACATCGCGGAAACACGCCTCAAGTCATACCGCAACCAGTACGCCTTTGACTTTTGGTATATTTCGGCTTTGCCGAGATTTGGATTTGAGTCGCACCAAGTGCACACTCATTCAATGGAAGGTATATTAAAATCGTGCCCTAAAATAGTCTATCGTGTTGTTAACTTTGGGAAAAAAAAACCGTGAAATTCGCTAAACGGTCCTTTCGAGTCTAAATATTTATTACAATTATTTGAGGGCCCCGCAATTGTGTATTTAGTGTGGCGAGGCTCGTCTCATTATTATTAGAGGGTCATTATTTAAAGTTGTCATAATCGGGTTACATGTAATGCATTCCCAAGTTTTAGAAACATGCATCATAACCACGTCACGGAAACCGTACCCATGGCCACGATACAATGACTAATATCAGCATAATTAACAATAGGAATGGGGTGGAAATCAGAAGCCCGGAAATTCCCTCCCAATTTTAGTTACAGGCCATCAGGCGGGCCTGGGCCTCCAACATTCCCATTTCGATAGACAATCCAATAATAAACCATTAGCCATATAGACTTAAATTCCAAAAAAAACGCTATGCCTGATGAAGTAATATGCCAAAACTGAGTTTTATCTAATACTAAATTGCTAATGCTGCATTTATTCATTCCACATGCCTTATATTCTGATTAGTCATACTAATTTGGTTCCCAGCAGTCAAATATGAATAAAGGACGTAAATCTTATACAATTTATGCTCACTTTCCTTATACTAAGTCGAATTTTATAAATCTGAATCAAACTACAATAATTAAATAGAGCTGGTGCACAGAAGCAAATTTATTACAAAAACTATTCATTCAATCAATATACAAAGGTATATAGAAAACTAAGGAAATAAATAAATAAGAGAACTTCTTTGTAAATCAGGCAGCTATAGCTATTGCAATTTCAATTTCCCAGTTCATGGAGAGTAGCTACAGCGAAATAGGATGAAATATGTACCTGAAAGTTACAAATTGTGAGTAGGAGGAAAGGGAATCAACAGCAAATACAACAACGGCAGTCAAATTCCAGCAGTAAACAGTCAAGGAGATCAACAGCAGCAATGAAACCAAGCATTAAACCCAGGAGATGATTTTCAGAATTTCAAGTTGTTGCAAAACCCACTTTCACATTAAGACTGTTCTTCACTGATTTATGATGAATCTACCACTGTTTTTGGACTTTTTGATATGATTTTGAAGGCAAAACAGAAAAAAATGAATCTGAAATGTTAATTTCAGATCTGAAATTTTAACAAATATTTTTTGGGATTTTTCTTGGGTTCCTATGGCTAAATTCTAAAAGAGTCCTCTAAAAATCAGATTGAACCCCCTTTTTCTAAAGCTGAAAATTACCTATTTATAGGCCTAAAAGAGAAAAAATCTGAAAATTACTATTTCACTAAAACCCCCTCAATTCTTAGCTTGTTGCACAAGTTAGTGCAATCATTCTAGTGAAAACTACACTATAACCCCTTCTAGAATACTCTACCATGTTCTATTTCCTAGGTATTACCTATTGTGCCCTCATTCCCTTTTATTATCTACCAAAATACCTTTTGTTATGCCCAAACTACCCTAAATGCTCTATATTTATCACAATTATGCCAATTCCCTTTCCTATTGTACCCATTCTCTTTTAATCTTATTACAAGTTTACCAACTTCCTTTTCCCAATTCACCCCTACTTCTTTAAGCTTATTACATTCCCAATTTCTGTATTTTACCTCTATTTTAGCCCATTTTCAGATTGTATTTAGCAAATAGCCACAATTAAGTGACTATTGCTCAACTAGCCAATTGGCCCTTTTAACTAATTAAAATTCAGATTAATTCACTAATTAAAATCACATTTCAACTATAGTCAACCCTAGGCAATCTTAAAAATATGGCCACTTATGATTAATTATCCGATTAACAAGACTCGGGGGAACAATTGATAGATGGTGAGTCTTATTAATCGAGACAACTAACCGCAATTGATTCTATTTTATAAAACGCCTTAGGTTGCTACGAATCGTGTGATTTCAATTATCGACTTAATTGAATCTAAATTAGTCTAAAGTCGAATTCACTAATTAAGCTTAATCACTAACTAACAGCTATAACCAATACGTCCTAATACTCAGCCATTAATCGACTCGAATATACTAAACAGTATCAAACAACCAATAATACCATATAAGTATAAAAATAAGATTTAGCCAGGATCACCTCAAAGTACTTGCAATTCAGATTCTGTAGTCAGACCAATTCAAGCAAACAAATGATATCCAATTCATAAGATGATTCAGAAACTTAGCTAAAATCCTACAGGAATGAAAAATCAAAACACAGCCGAAAAGAATTAACGAAAATCAGAAATTGGCTATTTTTCCTAAATCCGAAAATTAACAATTATTCAATTAACTAACAGAAACAAATACTGAAAATCGGGAACTTAGAGATCTAATAGAAATCAACAAATCAAAAATCAGAAACGAGACAAAAGAAACAAACCTAGACTAATTGAATTCTTTAACATATTTTACCAAATCATAATCGCGACATATTCATATAGAAATAACAGAGAAGATAAATAAATAAATAAAGAGAAAAATGAAGAACTTAGCTTTGATTTTTCTGTTTTTTTCTTTGTTTTTCCGTTTGCTTCTGTTTTTTCTTTTGTTTTTCTTGAATTTTCTTCAAGCTTCTCTTGAACCCTCCTTAAATCGGCAAATCTTGACAATCCGGCAACCTTCTTGAAATTTCTTGAATGTCCGAATCAGTTTTGGATTTTCCAGTGGTCTTTTGGCTTAAGACTCTTGTGTCACGGCATGAGGGATGTTAGAAGAAAGGTGGGGGTGTTGATTTCTGGGTGGCGGCGTCATGGGGAGGTGGGGCGGCGCGATTAGGGTTTGGGTTTTGGAGGTGTTGTGGTGAGTTTTGAAGGAGGCTAATGGTAGGAATGAGATGAGGGGAGTGAGGGGAGTCGTTTGGTGTCATTTTTGGCCGGAAATGAACGCTGGCCGCCGCCGTGGGAGGCGGAACCCTAGCGGCGGCTGGGTGATGGTGAAGCGTTTGGACATGAGAGAAGACATAGGGTTCTGTGGTTAAAGTTATTGAAGTGAAGTGTTATGTTTTTTAAGGTTTGTTGTTTTTGTTCATTGAAATTGTAATAAAAAATGGCAACCGTCGGATCAAAGGGTTTGGACGGTCGGGATTCAAAAGAGGGGGGAAAGGGGACCGGGTTTGGGCTGCTGGGGGCGTTGGGCTTGGGCGGACGGGGCTGGGAAGCCGTTTGGGCCGCTGTGTAGGGGAATGTTTGGCCCAAATTTTTATTCTTTCTTTTTCTTTTCCCTTCTTTATTCCAACTTGTATTTTTGTATTGTATTTTGTATTTTATTCTTCTTGCTTTGTAATTATTTGAAGCACTAACTAAAAACTAAACTAATTACCTCTTTTTGACAATTTTTAATTTAAAAGCTAACTAATTTTTTTTTAATTTTTCTTTAATTTGTTAGAAAATGAATTAACTTCCTAAAAATGCAATTTTTTTGTATTTTCATTTATCACACACAAATAACATGCAAAACAACTAACACAAAATTCACACAAAATTTAAAAGTAATGAAAAATCATTTATTTTGAATTTTATAGGAATAACTCATGTGTAGGGTAAAAATCACGTGCTCACAGCCTGCCCCTCTTTGCTCGGGGACACGAAGAGTTTCCGTGCAAAGATAAGTGAGCAACTATGAACGATTTTTACCCGTTTGAGTATTCCATTGTGAAGCATTTTGAAAAGCTTTGACCGCACCCTGCTTCAGAGGTTGCCTACATATCCTGGGCTAAACAGGAATCAGGTCAGTGTAGTTCGGGAAGGTCTGGTAGCTGGGACTACCAAGGACTGTGATCTCACTGTTGTTGCTGTTGTTACTGCTGTCATTGCTGACTGACTCCTTATTACACCAGGGTAAAGATAAAAGGAGCTAGCCTAAGCTACAACCTATGAATTACAAAAATCCTATCTATGTCTTCCAACTTGTCTTTTTGTATTTTCTTGATCTTGTGTCTTGTATTCCTTGCAACGGCATTCTTGTTATTGCCTTCAACTTGTATCTTTGCTCCAATGGCATTCTTGTTATCGCCTTGAACACATTCAACTTTTCACCGGCATTCCTGTTATTGCCTTGACTTGTTCAACCTCTTCAATATGAAATATTTCGTCCATTCTCCAGGTGGACCCTTGCTTGTGACTAAATAAACAACCAAAGAAAGATTTTTCTGCCCCAGTATGGTGATTGGGCACATCATGTTATTGAATGTCCGAATTTTTCATTTTTTTTTCTTCTTTTTTTCTCTTTTTTTTTTTTCTTTTCATATTTTTTTTTCTTTTTCTTTTTTTCCCTTTTTTTTTCTTTTTAAATGCGGATATGTATGAAATGCGATGCGAGAAAAATATTCCCGTATTTGAAGGTGGGCGCCTAACGTAAATTAAACATGCAATGGAGAAAAATATTCCCGTATTAGAAGGTGGGCGCCTAACAGAAATTAAACGTGCAATGCGATGCAAAAAATATTCCCGTATTTGAAGGTGGGCACCTAACAGAAATTAAACGTGCAATGCAAAATGCAGAAAAGTATTCCCGTATTAGAAGGTGGGCACCTAACAGAAATTAAACGTGCAATGCGATGCAGAAAATATTCCCGTATTAGAAGGTGGGCACCTAACAGAATTTAAACGTGCAATGCAGAAATGTATTCCCGTATTAGAAGGTGGGCGCCTAACAGAAATTAAATTGCCATTCCATTCTTCAGGCGGGCACCTGACTCCAACAACAAACTTCGAAAATAAATCACCATTCCATTTTTCAGGCGGGCACCCTGACTTTCACCAACAAACTTTGAAAATAAATCACCATACCATTCTTCGGGCGGGCACCCCGATTTCGACAACAAACTTTAAAATAAATCGCCATACCATTCTTCGGGCGGGCACCCCGACTTCAACAACAAACTTTAAAAATAAATTGCCATACCATTCTTCGGGCGGGCACCCCGATTTCAACAACAAACTTTAAAATAAATCGCCATACCATTCTTCGGGCGGGCACCCCGATTTCAACAACAATTTAAAACTTCAACTAAAACTTAAAGTAAAATGCCATTCTATTCTTCGGGCGGGCACCCCGACTTCAGCAATGATTTAAAACTTCCATTAAAACTTAAAGTAAAATGCCATTCCATTCTTCGGGCGGGCACCCCGATTTCAACAATGATTTTAAACTTCCATTAAAACTTAAAGTAAAATGCCATTCCATTCTTCGGGCGGGCACCCCGATTTCAACAATGATTTAAAACTTCAACTAAAACTTAAAGTAAAATGCCATTCCATTCTCCAGGCGGGCACCCTGATTTCAACAACAAATTTAAAACTTCAACTAAAACTTAAAGTAAAATGCCATTCTATTCTTCGGGCGGGCACCCCGACTTCAGCAATGATTTAAAACTTCCATTAAAACTTAAAGTAAAATGCCATTCCATTCTTCGGGCGGGCACCCCGATTTCAACAATGATTTTAAACTTCCATTAAAACTTAAAGTAAAATGCCATTCCATTCTTCGGGCGGGCACCCCGATTTCAACAATGATTTTAAACTTCAACTAAAACTTAAAGTAAAATGCCATTCCATTCTCCAGGCGGGCACCCTGATTTCAACAACAAACTTTGAAAACAAACTTCGAAAGTAAAATGCCATTCCATTCTTCGGGCGGGCACCCCGATTTCAGCAATGATTTAAAACTTCAACTAAAACTTAAAGTAAAATGCCATTCCATTCTCCAGGCGGGCACCCTGATTTTCACCAACAAACTTTGAAAATAAATCACCATACCATTCTTCGGGCGGGCACCCCGATTTCGACAACAAACTTTAAAATAAATCGCCAACCATGATTTAAAACTTCAACTAAAACTTAAAGTAAAATGCCATTCCATTCTCCAGGCGGGCACCCTGACTTCAACAAAAAACTTAAAATAAATCGCCATACCATTCTTCGGGCGGGCAACCCGATTTCAACAATGATTTAAAACTTCAACTAAAACTTAAAGTAAAATGCCATTCCATTCTCCAGGCGGGCACCTCTGATTTCAACAACAAACTTTAAAAATAAATTGCCATACCATTCTTCGGGCGGGCACCCCGATTTCAACAACAAACTTTAAAATAAATCGCCATACCATTCTTCGGGCGGGCACCCCGATTTCAGCAATGATTTAAAACTTCAACTAAAACTTAAAGTAAAATGCCATTCCATTCTCCAGGCGGGCACCCTGATTTCAACAACAAACTTTAAAAATAAATTGCCATACTATTCTTCGGGCGGGCACCCCGATTTCAACAACAAACTTTAAAATAAATCGCTATACCATTCTTCGGGCGGGCACCCCGACTTCAACAACAATTTAAAACTTCCTCTTTTTGGTATTTTCTTTTACCAATTGTCTCTCATCTGTGAATTTCTCCACTTATCGTCAAACTTTCCTCTTTTTTGGGTGTTTTCTATTTTTCCACATTGGTCACATTCGCTTTAAAGTGAATAATGACACTTTGTTCCTACATGCATCATGAAACAAAATTTATTAGATATAAACTGCTGGCAACTGGCATCTGCCGTCCCTGCCTCTTATTGCTTTCCTCTTTTTTGCTTTTTCTCCTGCTGTGTGGATTTTCAGTCGCCTATCTCTTGCGAACTCTTTTTTTGTATTTTCTCACTTTTTCTATTTTTGTTTTGTTTTCTTTTCCTTTGGCCATGTTTGCCAAGCTTCCTTATTTCCTTCCCAACTCTTCCTTTCTGATCCAGTGTTGTTTCAACTTTCATTATCAGGAGCTGGTAGTTAGAACTTATCTGGGTATTTGCTGGCTGATTCCGCTGACCATGCCATGTATTTAAACTCTGACCCGGTTCGCTCCAATCATTATTCTGTCTCCAAATTGTTTTCAACCCAAACCGATACTATTTTTTGTTGCTTTTCTCTTTTCTGGTAGTCCTCACGATCGCCCTAAGGTGCCTCGAAAGGTTTTCACCAATAAGACTCTCTCATTTATTCTCTCAACCTCACAATCATCTCACAGTGCCGATTAAGGTTTTCACTGACGAGACTCTCTCATTTTTTTTTTCATTGTTTCTCATTTTTCCCTTTTGTATTTTGTTTTCTTACCACAAGTGTTGTCCGATGTTTCGCTCTTCCTTCATTGCATTCGTTATCACTTCGGAATTGATCAGAAGGTCTTTCTTTGGACTGTAATGTGGCTTTTGGACGGGTTAAGAAAGAAAGGTATAAAGGCTCAAAATTTCAACGAGGGTTAAAAATATTTACAACTCTCGGAATTATTAAACATAACTTCTGCCCCAGTTTCAATATGTGGGGAATTTTTGGATTTTTTCTTTATTGTGACTGAACCTCAGAGAGGCTGCCTACGTACCCTTTCGGGATCAAGTCGGACGTAGTTCATCCAACTTCATAAGTTAGATGGATTTCTTTTTGACTTTTTCCCGATTTCTTTGTCTTTTTCTCTTTTTTTTTTCATTTCATTTTTTTTTTCATCATTTTTTCATTTTGTCAATTTCAATCTTATTGCGCTAGAGCGATTCCGAGAGAGGGATATGAAAGAATTCATTCATTAAGGCTCAAAGGGGTTATCAATGGATAAAGTGTTTGGATAGAGAATAAAACGCCTTCGTCATCTCAATTCCAAAATCACAACAAAATACAAAACATATAATTGAAAAGGAATCATGCATAGTATCTTTTGACCGCATCTGAATTGATAGCAGTCTCTACGCACTTTCCTTCAACATCTGTTAAATACAATGCTCCATTGGACAACACCCGTGATACCACAAACGGTCCCTGCCAATTTGGCGCAAATTCGCCCTTTGCCTCAGCCCGATACAAGTAAGATACGCATCGCAACCAAAATGAGCCTATGCCCATTGGAAGCTGCTGGCTCTATCGGATCAATAACCTCTATGCCCCTGTTTTAAAACAAAGAAAAAGATGTTAGTTTAAATGCGGTGGTTGGTTGTGGCCTTGAACTTTGATGGCGATTGCTTTCCATCCGAGTGCCTTGCCTGTTCACCGACTATCCATTTTCACTTCTTCTTCAAAACCCAACTCTCTTCAGGTATGTATATTGTCTCTTTCAAACTTCGATCTCGATTCCTTTGATGACTCCACTTGACAAACTTTGGTCTTTCACTTGTCAGAAGATATACCCCCTCTCTATTCAAACCCCGTACTTCCATTGGTTATATTTTCCTTGAGTCGGCACCTTGCCGACCCTTGGGTCTTGCATGATCTTCATTGAACATGTTGCTCTTGTGGGCTTAAATCACCGGCTTCGTCATTCCCCTGACCTACGACAATTGTCGTGTTGGCTAAATCCCATCTTGTGCAATTGGAGAGCTTGGTGGCAAATTTCGAAATCATTTCTGTACTTGTTATGACCTGACTGACTCGATAAGAAGGAGGGTAAAACAAGGTACGAAGAATAGAAAGAAAAGAAAGCATAATTCCTAACAAGAAACCTACAGAAGAATGACCTATCGGATTTTGAATGCCGATTCTAGCGACCTTGACATGCACTTTTGGCCTTCTCCGTATAACAAATTTGATGTTCAACTCTTGTTGCAAGCTCTGCCGTGAAACCGGTCTTCAACACTTTATTTATTTGATCTGATCCTTAGTCGACTTGTAGTGCCCATAGGGTTTTCACCATCAAGCCTCTCTCATTTGCTCATTTCTTTCTCTCGACTCACCGTCGCCTTACGGTGCCCGTGCGGGTTTTCACCGATAAGACTCTCTCATTTTGATTTCTCTCATCTTGGAGTCTCGTGGTGGTTCTCATCATCTTGAATTCTTCATTCTCCTTTGTTCGGACTTTAGTGTTGCCCTTGATGTGATTCACCTTTGCTCGTTTGACTCGGCATTTCTTGACGATTGGTCGGAAGGTCTTCCTTTGGACCGTAATGCAGGCCTTTGGATGGGGTTTAGAAAAAAGGGATATAAAGGCTCAAAATATTTCAATGTGGGTTAAAGATTACAACTTTCGGAATCTTATTTCTTCAACAACCATAACTTCTGCCCCAGTTTCCTTCTTGGGGGATTTTTTTAGATTTTCGGATTTTTCATTTATTGTGACTGAACCTCAGAGAGGCTGCCTACGTACCCTTTCGGGATCAAGTCAGACGTAGTTCAGACTACGTCCGTATTCATTGTTGCATCTTGACTTCTCCCGATTTTTTTCTTTTTCTTTTCTTTTTCTTTTCTTTTTTTTTCTTTTTTTTTTCTTTTTTTCTTCTTTTCTTTTGTTTCTCGCTCAATCCTCAATTTTTGTTATTGATTCCGAAAGAGGGATATGAAAGAAAATATAATATGGCTCAAAGGGGTAGCAATGGACGAAGTGTTTGGATAGCCGAATAAAATGCCTTCGTCATTCCAATCTTCAAAACCTACCAAGTACAAACTATCTTTCGACCAATTCACATATTTGCCTTCTATTTTTGACGATCCTCAATGCCATTGGGCAACGATCTTGATACCACGAATGGTTCCTTTAGCCTTGGGGTACTTTTGCCTTTGGCTTTAAACCGATGAAGCATGATACATTTCCAAGGCATTTCTTTATGTTCTGTTTTCCCCCAGTATTCACTCGATTCCGGCTTCACAGTATTTCAATATGTTATTATTTCTTCCGAGCATCATTACATCTTCAACATTTTTTCATTGACTTTTAAAATCAGGCTTAGAATTATGTGCATGTCATGTTGCTAAATTCAGTATGAGAAGAAATGCAAAGTAATTAGAAATGGAATGACTAGAAATGACGGGAAACAAAGAGTTGTATTAAACTGATGGGTTGAAACAACAAGACGAACAACAAAACGAACAGACTAGACTAAAATTACAAACCTAGACAGCACTAAACAAAGCAAAGTAGTAAGACAGAAGGGTTTTGACTTTCAAGACAATGTCCGGATTACAACCCTGAAATAACCCGGGTAACAGAAATGTCAACAAAATAAGCCACCAAAAAAAAACTCTACTTTGGATAAACCCCCCCAAGTGAAGCATATTTCCAATTGCCAAGCACAATATCTTTAGCCACTGCCTTCTGCATCAACCATACGGGTGTCGACTATATCCGGATTTTGTACGGCAATGTAGCCTGCATTGATAAGCTCCTGAATTGCCTTTTTTAGCTTCCAACATTTTTCTGTGTCATGCCCCGGGGTGCCTGAGCAATATGCGCACGTTTGAGAAAAATCACACCTCTTTGACTGATGATTTGGCATTTTTATCTGAATTGGTTTCAACATGCCCAGTTGCTTCAACTTGTGGAACAAACTGGCATACGATTCTCCCAAAGGGGTAAGAGACTTTTCTCGTTTCAGTAGCCTCTCATTTCTAAAGGCCTGATTTGGCCTAAAACCTGACCCGTGGGGTTTCTGGTATGCTCGTGGGGAGAAGTAAGGGCCAGGAGCATTACAAGGATATCCATGGGTTCGATATAGAGGGCCTTTAGCAAAGACGACCACTGGACCTTGTCGTTGAGGAGGTTCAACCTGCGGGCTTTGTTTGGGGTCCTGATGAGCAACCTCGGAGGGGTAATGTTGGGCAACATGAGCTTCGAGTGGGTGTTTATCGTCGGGAACAGTGGATGTGATTGGAGCGCATTCCTGGGGGAAAATAGATGGATACCGAGTGATGGAGCTATTGGGGTGGCTGGAAAGGCTGCGATAGGCGGGTATATTTGGCATCGGGTTCGGTGTAAGGACAGAGTCCATGAAACTAGGTGGTGGTGGAGGTAGTGATTTTCCATCCATCCACGCCCGATACATTTCATCCACGTGTTGTCTCAACATTTTGACTTCTTCAACTAACATGTGGTTCCGTTCAACCAACTGTTGTCGGGTGCCGCTACCAACCCACTCAGCCTTGAGATTCTCTGCCATTGTCCTCTGACGTTGTATTATAGGGAAGAGTTATTTTGGAACCACAACCAACCACCTTTCTGGAAACGGACACAACAAAACAAAGCCACCATGTCAGCATTAAGGCATCCCGCTTATTGATCACCTTCTTTTTTTTCTTTTACTACTATTTTCTTTTTTTCTTTTTTTTGTGGGTTTTTTTTTTTTCATTTTTCCTCTCTTTTTTTTTTCTTTTGTAGTTTTTTTTTGGTTTTTGGTTATGGATATGGTCGAATCCTATGTGGATTGCCTACGTATCATGACACCGCATGAATCAGACCGAGCGTAGTTCTTGCAAATTAATGCAAGAAATAAAGAGATGTTTATTCGATTTTTTTTTTTTTTTTTTTTTTGATTTTTTTTTCTTTTTCTTTGAAGGAACATGATAGAAGCCGACTCCAACTACAAACTTGTGTAGGAGATTTCTACAAGAAAAAAAATATTTTTGGTGTCAATTATGACTATTTCTACAAAATTGGCCACATAATGGCTTATTTGACAAAATGACTATTTTTGCAAAATTTATTTAAGAAAGATAAAACTAAAATTTTTTTTTTATCCTGTGGCTCATGGGGCATCGTTCGACATCACCATAAACCAACACAAGACTATTTTTCATAAACTGGCCATGTAATGGCTTATTTAGACAAATTGGCTCTTTTTGCAAAATTTATTTAAGAAAGATAAACTTGAACTATTTTTTTTTTATCGTGCGGCTCATGGGGCATCGTTCGGCATCACCATAAACCAACACAAGACTATTTTTCATAAATTGGCCATGTAATGGCTTATTCAGGCAAAGTGGCTCTTTTTGCAAAATTTTATTTGAGAAGATGCAAGTTCAAAATTTTATCCCGGGGCCTATGGGGCATCGTTCAGCACCGACACAGGCCAACACAAGAATGAGGAAGTTGAAATGCAAAAAATGTGGCTATTTCAGCAAAATTTCGGCCATGTAATGGCTTATTTGATAAAATGGTTATTTTTGAGAAGTTGAGCGATGACTCAAACTTGATTTTGCGGATACGGCCTTTCAACGTTTCCGCGAGGGAATATTTCAAAGCTATGCCCGCAAATTATTTAAAATGACTTAAAGTGGCTATTTTTGCAAAAACGGCCTTCCGGCGTCCTTTTGAGGGACATTCGGCTTATTTTAAGCAAGAATAGCATCATCCGATTTATTTATAACAAAATCAAAAATTTGACATTTTTTGGTTATTTTTGCAAAACGGGTGTGAACCCGGACTTGATTTTGAGGCTTTGGCCTTGCAACATTTCCACAAGGAATATTTCAAGGTCGTGCCCGCAAATTATTAAAAATGATTCAAAGTGGCTATTTTTGCAAAAAACAGCCTTCCGGCGTCCTTTCGGAACATTCGGCTATTTACAAAAACGGCATCACTTTGATTTTATTGACAAAAATACACACATTTTTTTTTGATTTTTAAAAGGGGTGGTTGGACCCGATGAGGGTTGCCTACGTATCCCACCTAATGGCGAGAATCAAACCTGCGTAGTTCGGTCAGATTATTTGACGAATTATTTCAAAAAATGTTCCACCTATTTTTTTTTCAAATTTTCAAATTTTTCATGTACCTATTTTCTATAAAACATTATTTTCCTCTCTCTCTTTTTTTTTTCCTTTTTCAACAATTTTTCCAATCTCGGGATTTCTGCCGGTCCGCATAACGGTCAAGGACAATATAATGCAACACATAGCATGCTTGGTCTTTTCAATACCGGGTCACCTGTCCTAGACGGACCCAACCCCTGTGTTGAGTCCCCTAAGTCAAATATGATGCAAATAATCGTCCTAGACCTATGTTCAAAATCTTACGGTTTCATAGATTGCTAGACCGTGTACCCGAGCGGACAACTCGAATCGAGGAGGGGGCTACGTACCGGTGACCCGCAGAGTCAATCGGCTTTGTAACTTATCCGGCCTCTGTTTTCTTAATTTAAGGTGACATTTAACAGAAAAGGAGTCTCAACCAGTAAGCACATCCCCGGGGGAGAAGAGAGAAGGGTTTTCGGCACAATTTTATATATACAGTTTACATAATATCAAAAGCGATAAAGCACATAGCATGTTGTTCAAATCATATAATGAAGTCAAACAAAAAACACGAACGGCAGTTCTAAGGAGCTCGAGTTCTTAAACCCTGAAATCGAAATTCAGGGTTGGATCCCCAGTGGAGTCGCCAGAGCTGTCACACCTCCCTTTTTTACTACCCCACACTACTTAAAATGTATAAATACACTTGTAGGGTATACCCCGACGCTCAATTACCCGAAACGGATAAAATAACGTAAGGGAAGGAGTTTTTCCAATTTAAGGACAATCGGTTCGGGATTTTATTAGAGATTAATCGAGTCGCCACTTGGGAATGACAATGGTGTCCCAAGTCACCGGTTAATCCCGAATCCGAGGAATTTTGACTCTTAAAATGTCCGCGAAGCAGAGGTCCGGATAAGGAACTCTGTTAACCCGGGAGAAGGTGTTAGGCACTCCCGGATTCCGTGGTTTTAGCACGGTCGCTCCACTGTCGTTCTTGACTTTTGTTTGACTTAATTATAGGTTTTAACAACATAATATTATTTTTAGGAATTTGCGACATCGCGGAAACACGCCTCAAGTCATACCGCAACCAGTACGCCTATGACTTTTGGTATATTTCGGCTTTGCCGAGATTTGGATTTGAGTCGCACCAAGTGCACACTCATTCAATGGAAGGTATATTAAAATCGTGCCCTAAAATAGTCTATCGTGTTGTTAACTTTGGGAAAAAAAAACCGTGAAATTCGCTAAACGGTCCTTTCGAGTCTAAATTTTTATTACAATTATTTGAGGGCCCCGCAATTGTGTATTTAGTGTGGCGAGGCTCGTCTCATTATTATTAGAGGGTCATTATTTAAAGTTGTCATAATCGGGTTACATGTAATGCATTCCCAAGTTTTAGAAACATGCATCATAACCACGTCACGGAAACCGTACCCATGGCCACGATACAATGACTAATATCAGCATAATTAACAATAGGAATGGGGTGGAAATCAGAAGCCCGGAAATTCCCTCCCAATTTTAGTTACAGGCCATCAGGCGGGCCTGGGCCTCCAACATTCCCATTTCGATAGACAATCCAATAATAAACCATTAGCCATATAGACTTAAATTCCAAAAAAAACGCTATGCCTGATGAAGTAATATGCCAAAACTGAGTTTTATCTAATACTAAATTGCTAATGCTGCATTTATTCATTCCACATGCCTTATATTCTGATTAGTCATACTAATTTGGTTCCCAGCAGTCAAATATGAATAAAGGACGTAAATCTTATACAATTTATGCTCACTTTCCTTATACTAAGTCGAATTTTATAAATCTGAATCAAACTACAATAATTAAATAGAGCTGGTGCACAGAAGCAAATTTATTACAAAAACTATTCATTCAATCAATATACAAAGGTATATAGAAAACTAAGGAAATAAATAAATAAGAGAACTTCTTTGTAAATCAGGCAGCTATAGCTATTGCAATTTCAATTTCCCAGTTCATGGAGAGTAGCTACAGCGAAATAGGATGAAATATGTACCTGAAAGTTACAAATTGTGAGTAGGAGGAAAGGGAATCAACAGCAAATACAGCAACGGCAGTCAAATTCCAGCAGTAAACAGTCAAGGAGATCAACAGCAGCAATGAAACCAAGCATTAAACCCAGGAGATGATTTTCAGAATTTCAAGTTGTTGCAAAACCCACTTTCACATTAAGACTGTTCTTCACTGATTTATGATGAATCTACCACTGTTTTTGGACTTTTTGATATGATTTTGAAGGCAAAACAAAAAAAAATGAATCTGAAATGTTAATTTCAGATCTGAAATTTTAACAAATATTTTTTGGGATTTTTCTTGGGTTCCTATGGCTAAATTCTAAAAGAGTCCTCTAAAAATCAGATTGAACCCCCCTATTATTGAAGCTGAAATTACCTATTTATAGGCCTAAAAGAGAAAAAATCTGAAAATTACTATTTAACTAAAACCCCCTCAATTCTTAGCTTGTTGCACAAGTTAGTGCAATCATTCTAGTGAAAACTACACTATAACCCCTTCTAGAATACTCTACCATGTTCTATTTCCTAGGTATTACCTATTGTGCCCTCATTCCCTTTTATTATCTACCAAAATACCTTTTGTTATGCCCAAACTACCCTAAATGCTCTATATTTATCACAATTATGCCAATTCCCTTTCCTATTGTACCCATTCTCTTTTAATCTTATTACAAGTTTACCAACTTCCTTTTCCCAATTCACCCCTACTTCTTTAAGCTTATTACATTCCCAATTTCTGTATTTTACCTCTATTTTAGCCCATTTTCAGATTGTATTTAGCAAATAGCCACAATTAAGTGACTATTGCTCAACTAGCCAATTGGCCCTTTTAACTAATTAAAATTCAGATTAATTCACTAATTAAAATCACATTTCAACTATAGTCAACCCTAGGCAATCTTACAAATATGGCCACTTATGATTAATTATCCGATTAACAAGACTCGGGGGAACAATTGATAGATGGTGAGTCTTATTAATCGAGACAACTAACCGCAATTGATTCTATTTTATAAAACGCCTTAGGTTGCTACGAATCGTGTGATTTCAATTATCGACTTAATTGAATCTAAATTAGTCTAAAGTCGAATTCACTAATTAAGCTTAATCACTAACTAACAGCTATAACCAATACGTCCTAATACTCAGCCATTAATCGACTCGAATATACTAAACAGTATCAAACAACCAATAATACCATATAAGTATAAAAATAAGATTTAGCCAGGATCACCTCAAAGTACTTGCAATTCAGATTCTGTAGTCAGACCAATTCAAGCAAACAAATGATATCCAATTCATAAGATGATTCAGAAACTTAGCTAAAATCCTACAGGAATGAAAAATCAAAACACAGCCGAAAAGAATTAACGAAAATCAGAAATTGGCTATTTTTCCTAAATCCGAAAATTAACAATTATTCAATTAACTAACAGAAACAAATACTGAAAATCGGGAACTTAGAGATCTAATAGAAATCAACAAATCAAAAATCAGAAACGAGACAAAAGAAACAAACCTAGACTAATTGAATTCTTTAACATATTTTACCAAATCATAATCGCGACATATTCATATAGAAATAACAGAGAAGATAAATAAATAAATAAAGAGAAAAATGAAGAACTTAGCTTTGATTTTTCTGTTTTTTTCTTTGTTTTTCCGTTTGCTTCTGTTTTTTCTTTTGTTTTTCTTGAATTTTCTTCAAGCTTCTCTTGAACCCTCCTTAAATCGGCAAATCTTGACAATCCGGCAACCTTCTTGAAATTTCTTGAATGTCCGAATCAGTTTTGGATTTTCCAGTGGTCTTTTGGCTTAAGACTCTTGTGTCACGGCATGAGGGATGTTAGAAGAAAGGTGGGGGTGTTGATTTCTGGGTGGCGGCGTCATGGGGAGGTGGGGCGGCGCGATTAGGGTTTGGGTTTTGGAGGTGTTGTGGTGAGTTTTGAAGGAGGCTAATGGTAGGAATGAGATGAGGGGAGTGAGGGGAGTCGTTTGGTGTCATTTTTGGCCGGAAATGAACGCTGGCCGCCGCCGTGGGAGGCGGAACCCTAGCGGCGGCTGGGTGATGGTGAAGCGTTTGGACATGAGAGAAGACATAGGGTTCTGTGGTTAAAGTTATTGAAGTGAAGTGTTATGTTTTTTAAGGTTTGTTGTTTTTGTTCATTGAAATTGTAATAAAAAATGGCAACCGTCGGATCAAAGGGTTTGGACGGTCGGGATTCAAAAGAGGGGGGAAAGGGGACCGGGTTTGGGCTGCTGGGGGCGTTGGGCTTGGGCGGACGGGGCTGGGAAGCCGTTTGGGCCGCTGTGTAGGGGAATGTTTGGCCCAAATTTTTATTCTTTCTTTTTCTTTTCCCTTCTTTATTCCAACTTGTATTTTTGTATTGTATTTTGTATTTTATTCTTCTTGCTTTGTAATTATTTGAAGCACTAACTAAAAACTAAACTAATTACCTCTTTTTGACAATTTTTAATTTAAAAGCTAACTAATTTTTTTTTAATTTTTCTTTAATTTGTTAGAAAATGAATTAACTTCCTAAAAATGCAATTTTTTTGTATTTTCATTTATCACACACAAATAACATGCAAAACAACTAACACAAAATTCACACAAAATTTAAAAGTAATGAAAAATCATTTATTTTGAATTTTATAGGAATAACTCATGTGTAGGGTAAAAATCACGTGCTCACAACTGCCCCTCTTTGCTCGGGGACACGAAGAGTTTCCGTGCAAAGATAAGTGAGCAACTATGAACGATTTTTACCCGTTTGAGTATTCCATTGTGAAGCATTTTGAAAAGCTTTGACCGCACCCTGCTTCAGAGGTTGCCTACATATCCTGGGCTAAACAGGAATCAGGTCAGTGTAGTTCGGGAAGGTCTGGTAGCTGGGACTACCAAGGATTGTGATCTCACTGCTGTTGCTGTTGTTACTGCTGTCATTGCTGACTGACTCCTTATTACACCGGGGTAAAGATAAAAGGAGCTAGCCTAAGCTACAGCCTATGAATTACAAAAATCCTATCTATGTCTTCCAACTTGTCTTTTTGTATTTTCTTGATCTTGTGT
Organism: Nicotiana noctiflora; assembly: GCA_032618575.1. NCBI lineage: Eukaryota > Viridiplantae > Streptophyta > Magnoliopsida > Solanales > Solanaceae > Nicotiana > Nicotiana noctiflora. The sequence goes on from JASVEL010007646.1 coordinate 466,881, forward strand.
CTTGTATTCCTTGCAATGGCATTCTTGTTATTGCCTTCAACTTGTATCTTTGCTCCAATGGCATTCTTGTTATCGCCTTGAACACATTCAACTTTTCACCGGCATTCCTGTTATTGCCTTGACTTGTTCAACCTCTTCAATATGAAATATTTCGTCCATTCTCCAGGTGGACCCCTGCTTGTGACTAAATAAACAACCAAAGAAAGATTTTTCTGCCCCAGTATGGTGACTGGGCACATCATGTTATTGAATGTCCGAATTTTTTCATTTTTTTTTCTTCTTTTCATATTTTTTCTTTTTCTTTTCATATTATTTTTTTTTCTTTTTCTTTTTTTCCCTTTTTTTTTCTTTTTAAATGCAGATATGTATGAAATGCGATGCAGAAAAATATTCCCGTATTTGAAGGTGGGCGCCTAACAGAAATTAAACGTGCAGAAAAAATATTCCCGTATTAGAAGGTGGGCGCCTAACGTGCGATGCAAAATGCAGAAAAATATTCCCGTATTAGAAGGTGGGCGCCTAACGGAATTTAAACGTGCAATGCGAATGCAGAAAATATTCCCGTATTAGAAGGTGGGCGCCTAACAGAATTTAAACGTGCAATGCGATAAATATTCCCGTATTAGAAGGTGGGCACCTAACAGAATTTAAACGTGCAATGCAGAAATGTATTCCCGTATTGGAAGGTGGGCGCCTAACATAAATTAAATTGCCATTCCATTCTTCAGGCGGGCACCTGACTCCAACAACAAACTTCGAAAATAAATCACCATTCCATTTTTCAGGCGGGCACCCTGACTTTCACCAACAAACTTTGAAAATAAATCACCATACCATTCTTCGGGCGGGCACCCCGATTTCGACAACAAACTTTAAAATAAATCGCCATACCATTCTTCGGGCGGGCACCCCGACTTCAACAACAAACTTTAAAAATAAATTGCCATACCATTCTTCGGGCGGGCACCCCGACTTCAACAACAAACTTTAAAAATAAATCGCCATACCATTCTTCGGGCGGGCACCCCGATTTCAACAACAATTTAAAACTTCAACTAAAACTTAAAGTAAAATGCCATTCCATTCTTCGGGCGGGCACCCCGACTTCAGCAATGATTTAAAACTTCCATTAAAACTTAAAGTAAAATGCCATTCCATTCTTCGGGCGGGCACCCCGATTTCAACAATGATTTTAAACTTCCATTAAAACTTAAAGTAAAATGCCATTCCATTCTTAGGGCGGGCACCCCGATTTCAACAATGATTTAAAACTTCAACTAAAACTTAAAGTAAAATGCCATTCCATTCTCTAGGCGGGCACCCTGATTTCAACAACAATATAAAACTTCAACTAAAACTTAAAGTAAAATGCCATTCCATTCTTCGGGCGGGCACCCCGACTTCAGCAATGATTTAAAACATCCATTAAAACTTAAAGTAAAATGCCATTCCATTCTTCGGGCGGGCACCCCGATTTCAACAATGATTTTAAACTTCCATTAAAACTTAAAGTAAAATGCCATTCCATTCTTCGGGCGGGCACCCCGATTTCAACAATGATTTAAAACTTCAACTAAAACTTAAAGTAAAATGCCATTCCATTCTCCAGGCGGGCACCCTGATTTCAACAACAAACTTTGAAAACAAACTTCGAAAGTAAAATGCCATTCCATTCTTCGGGCGGGCACCCCGATTTCAGCAATGATTTAAAACTTCAACTAAAACTTAAAGTAAAATGCCATTCCATTCTCCAGGCGGGCACCCTGATTTTCACCAACAAACTTTGAAAATAAATCACCATACCATTCTTCGGGCGGGCACCCCGATTTCGACAACAAACTTTAAAATAAATCGCCATACCATTCTTCGGGCGGGCACCCCGACTTCAACAACAAACTTTAAAAATAAATTGCCATACCATTCTTCGGGCGGGCACCCCGATTTCAACAACAGACTTTAAAATAAATCGCCATACCATTCTTCGGGCGGGCACCCCGATTTCAGCAATGATTTAAAACTTCAACTAAAACTTAAAGTAAAATGCCATTCCATTCTCCAGGCGGGCACCCTGATTTCAACAACAAACTTTAAAAATAAATTGCCATACCATTCTTCGGGCGGGCACCCCGATTTCAACAACAAACTTTAAAATAAATCGCCATACCATTCTTCGGGCGGGCACCCCGATTTCAGCAATGATTTAAAACTTCAACTAAAACTTAAAGTAAAATGCCATTCCATTCTCCAGGCGGGCACCCTGATTTCAACAACAAACTTTAAAAATAAATTGCCATACCATTCTTCGGGCGGGCACCCCGATTTCAACAACAAACTTTAAAATAAATCGCCATACCATTCTTCGGGCGGGCACCCCGATTTCAACAATGATTTAAAACTTCCTCTTTTTGGTATTTTCTTTTACCAATTGTCTCTCATACGTGAATTTCTCCACTTATCGTCAAACTTTCCTCTTTTTTGGGTGTTTTCTATTTTTCCACATTGGTCACATTCGCTTTAAAGTGAATAATGACACTTTGTTCCTGCATGCATCATGAAACAAAATTTATTAGATATAAACTGCTGGCAATTGGCATCTGCCGTCCCTGCCTCTTATTGCTTTCCTCTTTTTTGCTTTTTCTCCTGCTGTGTGGATTTTCAGTCGCCTATCTCTTGCGAACTCTTTTTTTGTATTTTCTCACTTTTTCTACTTTTGTTTTGTTTTCTTTTCCTTTGGCCATGTTTGCCAAGCTTCCTTATTTCCTTCCCAACTCTTCCTTTCTGATCCAGTATTGTTTCAACTTTCATTATCAGGAGCTGGTAGCTAGAACTTATCTGGGTATTTGCTGGCTGATTCCGCTGACCATGCCATGTATTTAAACTCTGACCCAGTTCGCTCCAATCATTATTCTGTCTCCAAATTGTTTTCAACCCAAACCGATACTATTTTTTGTTGCTTTTCTCTTTTCTGGTAGTCCTCACGATCGCCCTAAGGTGCCTCGAAAGGTTTTCACCAATAAGACTCTCTCATTTATTCTCTCAACCTCACAATCATCTCACAGTGCCGATTAAGGTTTTCACTGACGAGACTCTCTCATTTTTTTTTTCATTGTTTCTCATTTTTCCCTTTTGTATTTTGTTTTCTTACCACAAATGTTGTCCGATGTTTCGCTCTTCCTTCATTGCATTCGTTATCACTTCGGAATTGATCAGAAGGTCTTTCTTTGGACTGTAATGTGGCTTTTGGACGGGTTAAGAAAGAAAGGTATAAAGGCTCAAAATTTCAACGAGGGTTAAAAATATTTACAACTCTCGGAATTATTAAACATAACTTCTGCCCCAGTTTCAATATGTGGGGAATTTTTGGATTTTTTCTTTATTGTGACTGAACCTCAGAGAGGCTGCCTACGTACCCTTTCGGGATCAAGTCGGACGTAGTTCATCCAACTTCATAAGTTAGATGGATTTCTTTTTGACTTTTTCCCGATTTCTTTGTCTTTTTCTCTTTTTTTTTTCATTTCATTTTTTTTTTCATCATTTTTTCATTTTGTCAATTTCAATCTTATTGCGCTAGAGCGATTCCGAGAGAGGGATATGAAAGAATTTATTCATTAAGGCTCAAAGGGGTTATCAATGGATAAAGTGTTTGGATAGAGAATAAAACGCCTTCGTCATCTCAATTCCAAAATCACAACAAAATACAAAACATATAATTGAAAAGGAATCATGCATAGTATCTTTTGACCGCATCTGAATTGATAGCAGTCTCTACGCACTTTCCTTCAACATCTGTTAAATACAATGCTCCATTGGACAACACCCGTGATACCACAAACGGTCCCTGCCAATTTGGCGCAAATTCGCCCTTTGCCTCAGCCCGATACAAGTAAGATACGCATCGCAACCAAAATGAGCCTATGCCCATTGGAAGCTGCTGGCTCTATCGGATCAATAACCTCTATGCCCCTGTTTTAAAACAAAGAAAAAGATGTTAGTTTAAATGCGGTGGTTGGTTGTGGCCTTGAACTTTGATGGCGATTGCTTTCCATCCGAGTGCCTTGCCTGTTCACCGACTATCCATTTTCACTTCTTCTTCAAAACCCAACTCTCTTCAGGTATGTATATTGTCTCTTTCAAACTTCGATCTCGATTCCTTTGATGACTCCACTTGACAAACTTTGGTCTTTCACTTGTCAGAAGATATACCCCCTCTCTATTCAAACCCCGTACTTCCATTGGTTATATTTTCCTTGAGTCGGCACCTTGCCGACCCTTGGGTCTTGCATGATCTTCATTGAACATGTTGCTCTTGTGGGCTTAAATCACCGGCTTCGTCATTCCCCTGACCTACGACAATTGTCGTGTTGGCTAAATCCCATCTTGTGCAATTGGAGAGCTTGGTGGCAAATTTCGAAATCATTTCTGTACTTGTTATGACCTGACTGACTCGATAAGAAGGAGGGTAAAACAAGGTACGAAGAATAGAAAGAAAAGAAAGCATAATTCCTAACAAGAAACCTACAGAAGAATGACCTATCGGATTTTGAATGCCGATTCTAGCGACCTTGACATGCACTTTTGGCCTTCTCCGTATAACAAATTTGATGTTCAACTCTTGTTGCAAGCTCTGCCGTGAAATCGGTCTTCAACACTTTATTTATTTGATCTGATCCTTAGTCGACTTGTAGTGCCCATAGGGTTTTCACCATCAAGCCTCTCTCATTTGCTCATTTCTTTCTCTCGACTCACCGTCGCCTTACGGTGCCCGTGCGGGTTTTCACCGATAAGACTCTCTCATTTTGATTTCTCTCATCTTGGAGTCTCGTGGTGGTTCTCATCATCTTGAATTCTTCATTCTCCTTTGTTCGGACTTTAGTGTTGCCCTTGATGTGATTCACCTTTGCTCGTTTGACTCGGCATTTCTTGACGATTGGTCGGAAGGTCTTCCTTTGGACCGTAATGCAGGCCTTTGGATGGGGTTTAGAAAAAAGGGATATAAAGGCTCAAAATATTTCAATGTGGGTTAAAGATTACAACTTTCGGAATCTTATTTCTTCAACAACCATAACTTCTGCCCCAGTTTCCTTCTTGGGGGATTTTTTTAGATTTTCGGATTTTTCATTTATTGTGACTGAACCTCAGAGAGGCTGCCTACGTACCCTTTCGGGATCAAGTCAGACGTAGTTCAGACTACGTCCGTATTCATTGTTGCATCTTGACTTCTCCCGATTTTTTTCTTTTTCTTTTCTTTTTCTTTTTCTCTCTTTTTTTCTTTTTTTTTATTTTTTTCTTCTTTTCTTTTGTTTCTCGCTCAATCCTCAATTTTTGTTATTGATTCCGAAAGAGGGATATGAAAGAAAATATAATATGGCTCAAAGGGGTAGCAATGGACGAAGTGTTTGGATAGCCGAATAAAATGCCTTAGTCATTCCAATCTTCAAAACCTACCAAGTACAAACTATCTTTCGACCAATTCACATATTTGCCTTCTATTTTTGACGATCCTCAATGCCATTGGGCAACGATCTTGATACCACGAATGGTTCCTTTAGCCTTGGGGTACTTTTGCCTTTGGCTTTAAACCGATGAAGCATGATACATTTCCAAGGCATTTCTTTATGTTCTGTTTTCCCCCAGTATTCACTCGATTCCGGCTTCACAGTATTTCAATGTGTTTTTATTTCTTCCGAGCATCATTACATCTTCAACATTGTTTCATTGACTTTTAAAATCAGGCTTAGAATTATGTGCATGTCATGTTGCTAAATTCAGTATGAGAAGAAATGCAAAGTAATTAGAAATGGAATGACTAGAAATGACGGGAAACAAAGAGTTGTATTAAACTGATGGGTTGAAACAACAAGACGAACAACAAAACGAACAGACTAGACTAAAATTACAAACCTAGACAGCACTAAACAAAGCAAAGTAGTAAGACAGAAGGGTTTTGACTTTCAAGACAATGTCCGGATTACAACCCTGAAATAACCCGGGTAACAGAAATGTCAACAAAATAAGCCACCAAAAAAAAACTCTACTTTGGATAAACCCCCCCAAGTGAAGCATATTTCCAATTGCCAAGCACAATATCTTTAGCCACTGCCTTCTGCATCAACCATACGGGTGTCGACTATATCCGTATTTTGTACGGCAATGTAGCCTGCATTGATAAGCTCCCTGAATTGCCTTTTTTAGCTTCCAACATTTTTCTGTGTCATGCCCCGGGGCGCCTGAGCAATATGCGCACGTTTGAGAAAAATCACACCTCTTTGACCGATGATTTGGCATTTTTATCTGAATTGGTTTCAACATGCCCAGTTGCTTCAACTTGTGGAACAAACTGGCATACGATTCTCCCAAAGGGGTAAGAGACTTTTCTCGTTTCAGTAGCCTCTCATTTCTAAAGGCCTGATTTGGCCTAAAACCTGACCCGTGGGGTTTCTGGTATGCTCGTGGGGAGAAGTAAGGGCCAGGAGCATTACAAGGATATCCATGGGTTCGATATAGAGGGCCTTTAGCAAAGACGACCACTGGACCTTGTCGTTGAGGAGGTTCAGCCTGTGGGCTCTGTTTGGGGTCCTGATGAGCAGCCTCGGAGGGGTAATGTTGGGCAACATGAGCTTCAGGTGGGTGTTTACTGTCGGGAACAGTGGATGTGATTGGAGCGCATTCCCGGGAAAAAATAGGTGGACACCGAGTGATGGAGCTATTGGGGTGGCTGGAAAGGCTGTGATAGGCAGGTGTATTTGGCATCGGGTTCGGTGTAAGGACAGAGTCCATGAAACCAGGTGGTGGTGGAGGTAGTGATTTTCCATCCATCCACGCCCGATACATTTTATCCACGTGTTGTCTCAACATTTTGACTTCTTCAACTAACATGTGGTTCCGTTCAACCAACTGTTGTCGGGTGCCGCTACCAACCCACTCAGCCTTGAGATTCTCTGCCATTGTCCTCTGACGTTGTATTATAGGGAAGAGTTATTTTGGAACCACAACCAACCACCTTTCTGGAAACGGACACAACAAAACAAAGCCACCATGTCAGCATTAAGGCATCCCGCTTATTGATCACCTTCTTTTTTTTCTTTTACTACTATTTTCTTTTTTTCTTTTTTTTGTGGGGTTTTTTTTTTTTTTCATTTTTCCTCTCTTTTTTTTTTTTTTTGTAGTTTTTTCATTTTTTTTTTGGTTATGGATATGGTCGAATCCTATGTGGATTGCCTACGTATCATGACCCCGCATGAATCGGACCGAGCGTAGTTCTTGCAAATTAATGCAAGAAATAAAGAGATGTTTATTTGATTTTTTGATTTTTTTTTTGATTCTTTGAAGTTTTCTTTGAAGGAACATGATAGAAGCCGACTCCAACTACAAACTTGTGTAGGAGATTTCTACAAGAAAAAAAATATTTTTGGTGTCAATTATGACTATTTCTACAAAATTGGCCACATAATGGCTTATTTGACAAAATGACTATTTTTGCAAAATTTATTTAAGAAAGATAAAACTAAAATTTTTTTTTTATCCTGTGGCTCATGGGGCATCGTTCGACATCACCATAAACCAACACAAGACTATTTTTCATAAACTGGCCATGTAATGGCTTATTTAGACAAAGTGGCTCTTTTTGCAAAATTTATTTAAGAAAGATAAACTTGAACTATTTTTTTTTTATCGTGCGGCTCATGGGGCATCGTTCGGCATCACCATAAACCAACACAAGACTATTTTTCATAAATTGGCCATGTAATGGCTTATTCAGGCAAAGTGGCTCTTTTTGCAAAATTTTATTTGAGAAGATGCAAGTTCAAAATTTTATCCCGGGGCCTATGGGGCATCGTTCAGCACCGACACAGGCCAACACAAGAATGAGGAAGTTGAAATGCAAAAAATGTGGCTATTTCAGCAAAATTTCGGCCATGTAATGGCTTATTTGATAAAATGGTTATTTTTGAGAAGTTGAGCGATGACTCAAACTTGATTTTGCGGATACGGCCTTTCAACGTTTCCGCGAGGGAATATTTCAAGGCTATGCCCGCAAATTATTTAAAATGACTTAAAGTGGCTATTTTTGGAAAAACGGCCTTCCGGCGTCCTTTTGATGGACATTCGGCTTATTTTAAGCAAGAATAGCATCACCCGATTTATTTATAACAAAATCAAAAATTTGACATTTTTTGGTTATTTTTGCAAAACGGGTGTGAACCCGGACTTGATTTTGAGGCTTTGGCCTTGCAACATTTCCACAAGGAATATTTCAAGCCTGTGCCCGCAAATTATTTAAAAAGATTCAAAGTGACTATTTTTGCAAAAACAGCCTTCCGGCGTCCTTTCGGAACATTCGGCTATTTACAAAAACGGCATCACTTTGATTTTATTGACAAAAATACACACATTTTTTTTTGATTTTTAAAAGGGGTGGTTGGACCCGATGAGGGTTGCCTACGTATCCCACCTAATGGCAAGAATCAAACCTGCGTAGTTCGGTCAGATTATTTGACCAATTATTTCAAAAAATGTTCCACCTATTTTTTTTTCAAATTTTCAAATTTTTCATGTACCTATTTTCTATAAAACATTATTTTCCTCTCTCTCTTTTTTTTTCCTTTTTCAACAATTTTTCCAATCTCGGGATTTCTGCCGGTCCGCATAACGGTCAAGGACAATAAAATGCAACACATAGCATGCTTGGTCTTTTCAATACCGGGTCACCTGTCCTAGACGGACCCAACCCCTGTGTTGAGTCCCCTAAGTCAAATATGATGCAAATAATCGTCCTAGACCTATGTTCAAAATCTTACGGTTTCATAGATTGCTAGACCGTGTACCCGAGCGGACAACTCGAATCGAGGAGGGGGCTACGTACCGGTGACCCGCGGAGTCAATCGGCTTTGTAACTTATCCGGCCTCTGTTTTCTTAATTTAAGGTGACATTTAACAGAAAGGGGAGTCTCAACCAGTAAGCACATCCCCGGGGGAGAAGAGAGAAGGGTTTTTGGCACAATTTTATATATACAGTTTACATAATATCAAAAGCGATAAAGCACATAGCATGTTGTTCAAATCATATAATGAAGTCAAACAAAAAACACGAACGGCAGTTCTAAGGAGCTCGAGTTCTTAAACCCTGAAATCGAAATTCAGGGTTGGATCCCCAGTGGAGTCGTCAGAGCTGTCACACCTCCCTTTTTTACTACCCCACACTACTTAAAATGTATAAATACACTTGTAGGGTATACCCCGACGCTCAATTACCCGAAACGGATAAAATAACGTAAGGGAAGGAGTTTTTCCAATTTAAGGACAATCGGTTCGGGATTTTATTAGAGATTAATCAGAGTCGCCACTTGGGAATGACAATGGTGTCCCAAGTCACCGGTTAATCCCGAATCCGAGGAATTTTGACTCTTAAAATGTCCGCGAAGCAGAGGTCCGGATAAGGAACTCTGTTAACCCGGGAGAAGGTGTTAGGCACTCCCGGATTCCGTGGTTTTAGCACGGTCGCTCCACTGTCGTTCTTGACTTTTGTTTGACTTAATTATAGGTTTTAACAACATAATATTATTTTTAGGAATTTGCGACATCGCGGAAACACGCCTCAAGTCATACCGCAACCAGTACGCCTATGACTTTTGGTATATTTCGGCTTTGCCGAGATTTGGATTTGAGTCGCACCAAGTGCACACTCATTCAATGGAAGGTATATTAAAATCGTGCCCTAAAATAGTCTATCGTGTTGTTAACTTTGGGAAAAAAAAACCGTGAAATTCGCTAAACGGTCCTTTCGAGTCTAAATTTTTATTACAATTATTTGAGGGCCCCGCAATTGTGTATTTAGTGTGGCGAGGCTCGTCTCATTATTATTAGAGGGTCATTATTTAAAGTTGTCATAATCGGGTTACATGTAATGCATTCCCAAGTTTTAGAAACATGCATCATAACCACGTCACGGAAACCGTACCCATGGCCACGATACAATGACTAATATCAGCATAATTAACAATAGGAATGGGGTGGAAATCAGAAGCCCGGAAATTCCCTCCCAATTTTAGTTACAGGCCATCAGGCGGGCCTGGGCCTCCAACATTCCCATTTCGATAGACAATCCAATAATAAACCATTAGCCATATAGACTTAAATTCCAAAAAAAACGCTATGCCTGATGAAGTAATATGCCAAAACTGAGTTTTATCTAATACTAAATTGCTAATGCTGCATTTATTCATTCCACATGCCTTATATTCTGATTAGTCATACTAATTTGGTTCCCAGCAGTCAAATATGAATAAAGGACGTAAATCTTATACAATTTATGCTCACTTTCCTTATACTAAGTCGAATTTTATAAATCTGAATCAAACTACAATAATTAAATAGAGCTGGTGCACAGAAGCAAATTTATTACAAAAACTATTCATTCAATCAATATACAAAGGTATATAGAAAACTAAGGAAATAAATAAATAAGAGAACTTCTTTGTAAATCAGGCAGCTATAGCTATTGCAATTTCAATTTCCCAGTTCATGGAGAGTAGCTACAGCGAAATAGGATGAAATATGTACCTGAAAGTTACAAATTGTGAGTAGGAGGAAAGGGAATCAACAGCAAATACAGCAACGGCAGTCAAATTCCAGCAGTAAACAGTCAAGGAGATCAACAGCAGCAATGAAACCAAGCATTAAACCCAGGAGATGATTTTCAGAATTTCAAGTTGTTGCAAAACCCACTTTCACATTAAGACTGTTCTTCACTGATTTATGATGAATCTACCACTGTTTTTGGACTTTTTGATATGATTTTGAAGGCAAAACAGAAAAAAATGAATCTGAAAAGTTAATTTCAGATCTGAAATTTTAACAAATATTTTTTGGGATTTTTCTTGGGTTCCTATGGCTAAATTCTAAAAGAGTCCTCTAAAAATCAGATTGAACCCCCCTATTATTGAAGCTGAAATTACCTATTTATAGGCCTAAAAGAGAAAAAATCTGAAAATTACTATTTCACTAAAACCCCCTCAATTCTTAGCTTGTTGCACAAGTTAGTGCAATCATTCTAGTGAAAACTACACTATAACCCCTTCTAGAATACTCTACCATGTTCTATTTCCTAGGTATTACCTATTGTGCCCTCATTCCCTTTTATTATCTACCAAAATACCTTTTGTTATGCCCAAACTACCCTAAATGCTCTATATTTATCACAATTATGCCAATTCCCTTTCCTATTGTACCCATTCTCTTTTAATCTTATTACAAGTTTACCAACTTCCTTTTCCCAATCCACCCCTACTTCTTTAAGCTTATTACATTCCCAATTTCTGTATTTTACCTCTATTTTAGCCCATTTTCAGATTGTATTTAGCAAATAGCCACAATTAAGTGACTATTGCTCAACTAGCCAATTGGCCCTTTTAACTAATTAAAATTCAGATTAATTCACTAATTAAAATCACATTTCAACTATAGTCAACCCTAGGCAATCTTACAAATATGGCCACTTATGATTAATTATCCGATTAACAAGACTCGGGGGAACAATTGATAGATGGTGAGTCTTATTAATCGAGACAACTAACCGCAATTGATTCTATTTTATAAAACGCCTTAGGTTGCTACGAATCGTGTGATTTCAATTATCGACTTAATTGAATCTAAATTAGTCTAAAGTCGAATTCACTAATTAAGCTTAATCACTAACTAACAGCTATAACCAATACGTCCTAATACTCAGCCATTAATCGACTCGAATATACTAAACAGTATCAAACAACCAATAATACCATATAAGTATAAAAATAAGATTTAGCCAGGATCACCTCAAAGTACTTGCAATTCAGATTCTGTAGTCAGACCAATTCAAGCAAACAAATGATATCCAATTCATAAGATGATTCAGAAACTTAGCTAAAATCCTACAGGAATGAAAAATCAAAACACAGCCGAAAAGAATTAACGAAAATCAGAAATTGGCTATTTTTCCTAAATCCGAAAATTAACAATTATTCAATTAACTAACAGAAACAAATACTGAAAATCGGGAACTTAGAGATCTAATAGAAATCAACAAATCAAAAATCAGAAACGAGACAAAAGAAACAAACCTAGACTAATTGAATTCTTTAACATATTTTACCAAATCATAATCGCGACATATTCATATAGAAATAACAGAGAAGATAAATAAATAAATAAAGAGAAAAATGAAGAACTTAGCTTTGATTTTTCTGTTTTTTTCTTTGTTTTTCCGTTTGCTTCTGTTTTTTCTTTTGTTTTTCTTGAATTTTCTTCAAGCTTCTCTTGAACCCTCCTTAAATCGGCAAATCTTGACAATCCGGCAACCTTCTTGAAATTTCTTGAATGTCCGAATCAGTTTTGGATTTTCCAGTGGTCTTTTGGCTTAAGACTCTTGTGTCACGGCATGAGGGATGTTAGAAGAAAGGTGGGGGTGTTGATTTCTGGGTGGCGGCGTCATGGGGAGGTGGGGCGGCGCGATTAGGGTTTGGGTTTTGGAGGTGTTGTGGTGAGTTTTGAAGGAGGCTAATGGTAGGAATGAGATGAGGGGAGTGAGGGGAGTCGTTTGGTGTCATTTTTGGCCGGAAATGAACGCTGGCCGCCGCCGTGGGAGGCGGAACCCTAGCGGCGGCTGGGTGATGGTGAAGCGTTTGGACATGAGAGAAGACATAGGGTTCTGTGGTTAAAGTTATTGAAGTGAAGTGTTATGTTTTTTAAGGTTTGTTGTTTTTGTTCATTGAAATTGTAATAAAAAATGGCAACCGTCGGATCAAAGGGTTTGGACGGTCGGGATTCAAAAGAGGGGGGAAAGGGGACCGGGTTTGGGCTGCTGGGGGCGTTGGGCTTGGGCGGACGGGGCTGGGAAGCCGTTTGGGCCGCTGTGTAGGGGAATGTTTGGCCCAAATTTTTATTCTTTCTTTTTCTTTTCCCTTCTTTATTCCAACTTGTATTTTTGTATTGTATTTTGTATTTTATTCTTCTTGCTTTGTAATTATTTGAAGCACTAACTAAAAACTAAACTAATTACCTCTTTTTGACAATTTTTAATTTAAAAGCTAACTAATTTTTTTTTAATTTTTCTTTAATTTGTTAGAAAATGAATTAACTTCCTAAAAATGCAATTTTTTTGTATTTTCATTTATCACACACAAATAACATGCAAAACAACTAACACAAAATTCACACAAAATTTAAAAGTAATGAAAAATCATTTATTTTGAATTTTATAGGAATAACTCATGTGTAGGGTAAAAATCACGTGCTCACAAGGTGAATTATTGGTTTATTTAATAATGGACATTTGATCTGAGCCGTTCGCTTGGATTGATCTAAGGGTGTGAGACCTTAGTCTCATAAGTGACGATACGACGCCGTTTTAGTAACGCGTGTATGAGCCGTCGATCTTCATCAATTGAACGGTCGAGATTATCTGGGACGGTAGGCCTATAAAAGGGCTTTGTCTGAATGTCTCGCCCATTTCATGAACCCTAGAGACTCAGCCGCCCTAATCTCTCATCTTCTTCATCATCTTCATCCTCAACGGCCATGGCGGCCACCACTCCTACGGTGGTCGCCGGCTCCTCTTACCTCTCCTCTCTTCTTCTCCTTTCTCTCTGATCTATCCAACCATACTAGTCACACCCCTCGAATATCCCTTGAACTTCTCGAATATCCCGAAGAAGGTCGCCGGAAACCTAACTCCGGCGACTCAGAACTTCAAACCCTTCCAAGACCTCACCTTTTCCTCACCCAAACACCACCATGCAACCTAGAGTCATAAAGGCTTCGTCTTTAAGCCTTAGAAGAAGAACCAGAGGAAGAATTGAAAGAAAAGATATCTGGAAAAGAATAAAGAAAAAGAAAACAAGAAGAGAGAATAAAGAAGAAAAGAATTCGTGAGAGAGTGGGAAAAAGAAAAGATTTAGGAAGCTTGGGGGACAGACCCCGCAAGCTAAGTCCCTGACCCTTATGTGCTTTCTCTCTGCTTTATTTTTTGTTCATTTGTTGTTTGTATGCTATTTCTGCATGCGTTTAGATGCTTTTCTCTGATTTTTGCTTTCACGTGATAGTTTAGGGTTTATTCTTGCTGATAGCTTAGGGTTTATCCTTGGTGATTGCTTTGTTGCTTGTTTATCCCTTTTGTTTCATTATGCCTATCTTTTCTTATTATTCTGCTTCTGAGCATGTTAGTGTTAGTATTCTCCATCTTGTTTATTCTCATGCTCATCTTGATTCGTTGTGTTCTGTTCCTGTGAGTTAAAATACCTATCTATCTTCTGTGTATATTGGTTCTTAATCTGGTGGGTTTACAATGTCATGATTGTTCTTCATTCCTGTTTCATGTTTAGTTTTAGTTGTAGTTTAGCTGTTTTCTTCATTAAGGTTATATTGCGTTGGGTCTGCTTCTCTGTTCTTAGAGACTTCCTTGTTCTTCTTCACCCCTGTTTATACTTAGGGTTTTCTTATTTGTTGGTTGTCAACATCTCATATGTTTGATTTTCAAATACCTCTCCTGTTGCTCTTTATGTTTAGCTTAGTTGTTTGACTTTTGTTAGGGTTTCTTCTATGTAGCCTTCAATATCTTTACTGTTTTTTCTTCTTTTAACTCCCATGGTTTAGTCTTAGCCGTTTGATTCTCATTCTCCCTCACTTCATGTATAATTTTGGTTTACAGCTCCTTTTATCTGTTCTCATCTGCTAAATATGCATGTTAATCTTGATTATCTCTCCTGCATGATAGATTTAGGGTTCCTCTTCACTGTTTCTTCATGTCTCTTCTCTTCTTTATCTTCATCTTGATCCATCACATGCATACACAAGATTAGGAGTAGTTGATAACCCTATGCTTTACCTGTCCTGTTTGCTTAGCATGATCTTAGGGTCAATACTTGAAAGTGAATTCTAATTACCTTGCTTAGGTTAATTGAACCATGTTGACTGTTTCATGAAAATCTATGCTTATATGTGTAACTGTGCCACGAACCTTAAAAGTTCTAGAGTTCTTCAAATGTCATATGACTTGAGCTAGGAGTGATTAGGTCAGAACTAACATGGATTCATACTTTATCACATGTAGTCTAATAATATGAGTTAATGGACTGAAATTCAACTTTATCAATTGTTTTCTATGAGTTTGGGTTAATTAATCCATTTTATTTGATCATGTGTGTTTCTGTGTGCAGTACATGTTGGTAATGATTAAGTTTTTGCTATCTCTTGTTGATTATGAATGTCTGATTAACTGGTCAGACTTTAGGGGAATTGGTTATAGCTGTTAGTGTTAGGCTCCTTGAAAATGGCTAGCTTTTAAATAGGTTAGAACTGAAATGAACAAGGTAGGCTATAAGTTAAATAATTGTCCTAAGAATGGTCAACCTTGCAAAGGGTTGACCAATTCTGTAAGCCCTAACACACAGCTCACTGTTAACAGTGGCTGGTTGTGCAAAAGGGGCTATGTCTGCAAATGCAGACTAGCCCAGGCTCTCTTTAGAGCCCTGAGCATGAAATGGCCAAACCTGCAAATGGTTTTGGGCCCAAATGTTCAGTAATTGGCCTTAATAGCCAAAGCCAAGTCTCAACTTGAGACCGGCTAAGTTTTAAATAGTCTAAACATAATAATAAAGCAGGCTAGTCCTGCAATTAGCTTTAATTTGGAATAATTTGGTCTTAATTGACTGGAATTAGATTAAAAGTGGCTAAAATTGAAATAGTTTCTTAAAATAGAACTGGCCAACCCATAAATACTAATGCCAGGGCTGGCCATTAGTTAAATAGGTGCAAAACAAGCTGAAAATTGACCTAGGTAGGCTAGTAAATCAGCAGTGCCCTTAGGGGCACAATTGGGTATTAAAAAGGTAAAATAATAACTAGTTAGAACTTAAAAGGGTAATGGAGTCATTCATGCTCCCGATTTCTGCAATTTTGCAGAGATTTAGGGGTATAATGGTCTCCTAAAAATGGGAAATCTGTAAAAATCTCAAACCCCTAAGGTCATACTAGTAAAAGGCCCTAAAAGGAATCTTTTAGAACCTTCCAGCACATGCTGGAAGGGTTTTTCATAACAGAAATAGGGGCTAAAGTGCATAATTCATAAATTTAGGAGGGGGGAAGTGGGATTAATTCCATACTTCCTCCCCAAGTTTTTAGCCCTAAAAATATCTATATATACCTCTAAGAATGGGGCTGAATGGGGGGTTCCAACTTAAGCAATCTAAAATACATACCTAGGTTGATAAAAATACAGTAATTTGGAGAGTGAAGTAGCAATATAATAGTAGTGTTATTCTGATATTTTGGATCGAGTGACTGGTTCAATTCCGTCTGGTTTTGGGTCTTTGCTTCAACCATCTGGATTTTTACCTGTTATTGCTGTTGCTGTGTTGCTGTGTTGCTGTGCCTTCTTCATCTCACTGTTGCATTGTTGTTCGAAATCTGCTGTGCTTACCTGCTTTACCCCCTAGACTCATTGGATTTTCTTTGTGATTCAGGTACATGTCTCTTTCAATTGAAGCTGTATTGATGACATTGATGAAATAAAAATGAAGATCCTGATTATATCATATGCTGTCATGTAGTTGTAGTTTTATATTGATTAGTTTTAGTTGTAGATTATTCATTGTAGTCTTTTGTAGTAGCTGAAGAACAAAACCAAACAGAAACAGTGTAATAGTGCAGTAGTAGTAGTATAGTAGTAGTATAATATAGATAGTTCACCATTTAGTTAATTAGGTAAAAATCCTTAAAATGAGGCTAAGTAACTATCACATAGGTTTATGATGACAGAAGCTCATATAGGAAATCATCAATAACTCTGGCTTCACAAAGAATTTCGTAAACCACTGTCACTTAGTTAATGCCCTAAAAATGGAATGAGAATGTTAAAACGGATAGTGATTCATGAATATCTGAGTTCACAATTTGCCGATGAGCTAAGTTCAAAACATTTATCAATAGTTCAATCATGACAAGTTCTTGAGCCGTTAGATTAAGAATAATTCAAATTTCTTCAATGATTGTTTAAACTGGTGTTTAGTTCATTTGTAAACATAGGCTCAAATCTGATTAAGTTTTAAAAGGATAGATAATTAGATATTGAAACAATTGGGATTAGGAAGAACTGAGGATATAGTATTAAGTATAAGTTGCAATTGAAATTGGTACTGTAATTATACGTTAATCAGTTCAATCATTTTTAGTTTTCTATGTAATCAAATCGCCCTCTTAGATTAATTATTTACCTTAGAAGCTAATGTAATAAGAAAGAATGGTTTGTTAGTTTTTGGTGGTAAACATTTGATTTATAATTGATGATAATGAATTGATGTATTGGTTCCTTTACTGAAATAAATAAAAATTGCTTTCTGCTTCAAATATTGTGTCTCTGATCTGTTATTTCAATCTTTACCATTTGATTTAGGCCCAGTTTACGTTATGGGTTTGAATTGTTACATGAAATTAACGAAGCCAGCGAGCAGGATGTTAAAAATAGCCTGGGTTTTGAGTACCTGGGCAGTTCGGATGAATATTTAATTGAAGAGAAGACCAGGCCCAATAATAATAAGAACTCGACGGGCCTGGATTATTATAGTGTTAGTAATACGATTAAGGAAAGAACAAGTGTAGAAAACGTAGTTAAATACAAGTATTGAACCCTTTAATGAAAATTGGGACGAGCCTCGCCCGAATAACACCGGGGCCCCCATTTAGTAATGATATAAACGCAAATAGACTCGGGAAAGCTAATAGCCAATTCCATAGCTTCTCCCAAAAGATTTAAAAGCCGATAGATGTTACTTTAGGGCACGATTTTAATATACCTTCCTATGAACGAGTGTGCACTTGGTGCGACTCAAATCCAAATCTCGGTAAAGCTGAAATACACCAAAAGTCATAGGCGTACTGGTTGCGGTATGACTCAAGGCGTGTTTTCGCGATACCGCAAATTCCTAAAAATGATATTTAACGTAAAAGCACATTATGTTGTTAAAATTTATAATTGAGTCAAACAAAAGTCAAGAACGACAGTGGAGCGACCGTGCTAAAACCACGGAATCCGGGAGTGCCTAACACCTTCTCCCGGGTTAACAGAGTTCCTTATCCGGACCTCTGCTTCGCATACATTTTAAGAGTCAAAATTCCTCGGATTCGGGATTAACCGGTGACTTGGGACACCATTGTCATTCCCAAGTGGCGACTCCGATTAATCTCTAATAAAATCCCGAACCGATTGTCCTTAAATTGGAAAAACTCCTTCCCTTACGTTATTTTATCCGTCTTGGGTAATTGAGCGTCGGGGTATACCCTACAAGTGTATTTATACGCCTTAAGTAGTGTGGGGTAGTAAAATGGGAGGTGTGACAGAGGGTAATGAGGAAGAGATTTGTGTCATCACACTTTCAAAGAGATCTACTACGTCTTCAAACTTTAAGGCAAGGGTCCTTGTCCATAGATGAATACTTCAAGGCTATGGATATGGCTATGATCGAAACTAATTGTATGGAGGAAGAGGAAGCTACAATGGCTAGGTTTTTGAATGGTTTAAATAAGGAAATAGCTGATGTAGTCGAATTGCAACAATATGTAACTTTAGATGAGTTAGTTGAATTAGCTGTAAAGGTAGAAAGACAAAATAAAAGGAGACAACAATCTAGCTCATGGAGAAGCCGGCCAACTACTATTCTAAAGAACCAAGGGCCGAAATCTGAGGAGACACCTACTCTTAAATTACATAAAGACAAGGGCGAGAACAAATTGAAATCCAAGGATGGGGGTAAGCCTTTTATGCCTAAGACTTCTACTTCTACTTCTTCAATTCAATGTCTCAAGTGTCAAGGGAGAGGGCATAAGGCTTATGAATGCCCAAGTAGAAGAAACATTCTAATTAAAGAGAATATAGAAAAATATGAGAGGAAAAAGAATGAGAGGAGTAAGGGAGTGCATGTTGACATCCCAAGAGAGAAAAAAGGAGAGGTTTTGTTGAATAAAAAGAGTGTGATGTCAAGGAAGGAAAAGAGTGAGCTTGAGAGGAAAGAAAAGAGGGAAGGTCATAAGATAGAAAAAGGCTTTGAGGTAGAGAGAGAGAAAGATGGTTTGAGTGATTAAAAAGAAGAAAACTTTAGTGACAGAAAAGAGGCTAAGGGCGATGAAAAAGTTAGTCTTGAGGTAAAAGCAATAGAGAGTGCAAGTAAGAAAACATGTTCTTTACTTCCTAACCCATTAACTCTTTCTTGTTTTAGTTCTTGTTTTTTTGGCCAGCCACATGTTGAAAGACCTTCTAAAAGGATAGGTGAGGCGAGAGTGATGGAAGCAAAGGATCCTATTGGAGTCCAACATAAATTAGGCAAAATGAATTCTTGTTGGATGGTGGAAGATAAAAGCTTGATTCATTTATTTGTTGTTGAGCCTTTTGACTATTTTGATCCCTATTTACATGTTTATGACATGGAGTTGCCTAAAAGTGTTGCTAAGTTGGAGCCATTTCATAAAAGAATACAAGGTGATGATGTTCCACAGGTAAATAAGTCCAAGTATGGTATGTATAATTGGTTTATTCGAATTCTTAGCCTTTCTAGGACACCTAAGGTATGTTTGAAGGTAATGAACTATACTCTAATTTCTTATGTTGATGAATTTATAATGGCTATGGATGATGGCGTTTTGATGCATATCAAGTCATTAATAGTAATATTTAAGTTCAAGTGCAAGAGTAATTTTCTTCTTTTTGAAATTGAGTTTGATGTGGATGCTTATGAATTCCAACTTGGTAGAAAGAGGCTTGCGAATGATTTAAATATTTCTTCTTCTCTTATTCAAGTGTCTAGTGAGTTTTCATATGATAAATTGCTGGAGAGTTATTCTTTAAGCCATGTTGATTGTGAGCTTGTACACGTGTTTGCTACTGGTAAAGAGGATATGCATAATTATTGTGACGTTTGTGATCAAGTACTCTTTAATAAACCTATCCTCAAATCTGGGAGGATATGCTCCGAGCCTGTATCATTGACTTTAGAGGTTCGTGGGATCAGTTTTTGCTTTTAGCAGAGTTTTCCTACAACAAAAACTACCAGTCGAGTATCTAGATGGACGCTTATGAGGCATTGTATGGTAGGCGATGTCGATCTCTGGTGGGATGGTTTGAGCAAAGGGAGGCTCGGTTGTTGGGTACAGATCTGGTTCAGGAGGCCTTGGACAAGGTCAGGATTATTCAGGATAGGCTTCGTATGGCTTAGTGCAGGTAGAAAGGTTATGTAGACCGCAAGGTTCGAGATATGGTTTTTATGATTGGTGAGTGGGTATTGCTCCGAGTGTCGCCTATGAAGGGCATGATGAGATTCAGGAAGAAGGGCAAGCTTAGCCCTAGGTTCATTGGTCCATTTGAGATTCTTGATCGAGTGGGGGAGATGGCTTATAGACTTGCATTGCCACCTAGCTTATCAGTCGTGCATCCAGTGTTTCATGTGTCCATTCTTCGGAAGTATCACGCCAATCCATCCCACGTGTTAGATTTTAGCACTGTCCAGTTGGACAAGGACTTGTCTTATGAGGAGGAGCCGGTAGCTATCTGTAATGACCAAAATTTTTGTTAAAGAATTTTGCATTTCCGTTCAACGGCATAAGACCTTGAGAAGCTTCATAATACACATTATGACTATCATGTGTGGTAAAGTTTGGTCTTTATAAGATTCGGAGTTAAATTCAAAGAAAAAGCAAAATCTTATTTGTGAAGCTCAAATGGAAAGAGTTGATCGGAAAGTTGACTTTTGAGCAAGCGATCCCAAATTGGGATTTTAATAATGTCAATAGCTTTGTATGGTGATTTCAGACTTAGACGTGTGTCTGAAATTGGATTTGGAAGTCCATAGGACAATTCAACGCTTTTCGACGAAGTAAGAAAGTTGACGTGTTCTAATTATATTATTTATTATATGGAAGAGGTCTATTACTATGATGGATACCAATTGGATATGATAGCAAGTGTACGGGTGTACTACAAAATATATGGGGTCTAAGGAAAGTCCTATGTATAAGCCAAGTTGGAAAAATTTCATAATAGACGATATTGTAAATGAGTGTGCACAGGACCTCACTTTAAACGATAATATCTCCAGTTATATTAGAAGTTGTGTGAGGATCAAACTATCAAATTAAAGCCCTTTGAGTCTAGTTTCCAACGCAATAAATTGTTCGTCATTTGGAGGTGTATACAGAATGTTATGGCCATTTTACTGGACATGTATCAGTAGCGCGACCTTAGCGAGGGAGCGCTAGTAGCCCGCGCTAATTAAGTTATCTTCTGTCTCACTAGCGCGGGATTAGCGCGGGCGTGCTAGTGTCAGGCCTCTAAATACACCTAAGGACGGGAAATGATGGACTTTGAGTCATTTCTCAAGCCTAGGGCTTCCCCAACACCCCCAATTCGACCAAGGCACCCAATTGCACTCCTAAGGTAAGTTTCTAAGTGTGTTTTCATAGAGATTTCACTTCTCAATTACTAGTTACAACATGATTTTGGTTGGATTTCATAGGATTTCTTCAAAACCTCTAGACCATCCCAAAGTTGTCTTTCAAGATTTGGTCTACAAGAGGTAATCCTACACCTTAGACTTGCATATATGGAGTTACTATAGAATTATGAGTATGAATCATGTATTACAACCTATGGTATAGTGATTAGAAGCCATAAATTCTCAATTTAAATGAATACCCATTGTAGAGATTGAAAGTTAATTATTTGATGGAATCTTGTTGGTTGGGTGTGAATGGTTGATCACACATGTGATATAAGGAGTGTAAGATGTTAAAGAATAGTGGTGGGATGAATTGTTGGTAAATTATAGTAGTTGGATGAACTAATTCCATGGTTAGGAGATGTAGTCAAATGTGCACACATAATATTTGATGAAATGCCCAAAAGAGATAAACCCATGAAATCCTCCTAATTGTGGTGCACTTTTGTATGATTCTAAATAGATTGAAGTTGTTATAATTTCTGGAATATTAGTAATTTCATAATTCGTACGATTTATATTGAGTATATTGAATTATTATGACTAGATTTGAAGCTTCGGATGAATTCGCGAGGCAAAGGCTTATTGGAAATTTTGAATTGGTTGCAAAGCGAGGTAAGTGTTTGGTCTACCCTAGTTTGAGGGAATAGGAATTGAGTATAATTGCTACTTGTTATGTGTTGTGTCCGACGTATAGGCATGGTGACGAGTACCTATACGTTGGGGGGTCGAGCATGACCGTGAGTCGTGAATTGCTAAATTGTTTTATT
Organism: Nicotiana noctiflora; assembly: GCA_032618575.1. Classification (NCBI taxonomy): domain Eukaryota; kingdom Viridiplantae; phylum Streptophyta; class Magnoliopsida; order Solanales; family Solanaceae; genus Nicotiana; species Nicotiana noctiflora. The sequence continues at coordinate 489,166 of JASVEL010007646.1, forward strand.
CTTATTTGATGCTTATGAGAACTTGTTTGAAGATCTTTGAAGCTGAGCAAGTAATTGTTATGACCGAGTAATTGTATCAATTGTGTTAAATAGAAATTCATAAGTTTGGTTATAGCTCGTTCTTCTTTGTCGGTAATATATACTATTACACCGGTAATACATACATATTGTTGGTTAATTATTATAGGTTTCATACCGGTAATATATATTGTTGATTAAAGTTTATTGGTTTCATACTGGTAATATATATGTTGTTGATTAAATATTATCGGTTTCACACCGGTAATACATACATATTGTTGATTAATTATTATTGGTTTCTTGTCGGTAACATATTAAGAAATGGGATCGTGTGGCACGCCGACCACTTATATATTAAGAAATCGGATCGTGTGGCACGCCGACCACATATATATTAAAAAATTTGATCGTGTGGCACGCCAACCACTTATATATTAAGAAATGGGATCGTATGGCACACCGATCACTTATATATTGAGAAATGGGATCGTGTGGCACGCCGACCACTTATATATTAAGAAATGGAATCGTGTGGCATGCCGACCACTTATATATTAAGAAATGGGATCGTGTGGCACACCGACCACTTATATATCAAGAAATGGGACCGTGTGGCACGCCGACCACAATTTATATGATTGTTGGCATTGGCCATAGTTGCCGGTAGCCTATTATGTACTGTTGTTGGCCATAGTTGCCGGTGACATATTGATAAATGAGATTATATTAAATTGGGAGCGAGTGGTACGCCTACCACAAGATACAAAATAAAATGGGATCGGGTTGCATGCCGCAACGGTGTTAAATAAGAAACGGGTTGCGCTTGCAACAAGATGTGATCTAAAAGTGAAATCTGCCTTTGTTTTTCTTATTCTTGTTAGAGGCTGGATTTTGATTCCTTATAATGGTGATGCCGTGCACTTTCTACTGCTGTGTTTTTTTGTGGTTATCAATTCAAGTGTTTAAAATGTTTGAATTTTTTACGGTTGTGACCCTTCGTGTTAGAACCTACAATGTCTGCAGTATTTTACTATATATATATATATATATATATATATATATATATATATATATATATATATATATATATATATATATATATATATATATATATATATATAGTTCAATGCTTCAAGCTTTAATAATTGTACTTTAATTGAAAAGGGTATTTTCTTTATCACATGATTACTAAAAATAACTTCATCTTTTCTTGCTGATTTTCTAATTGGGTTGGAAGTTGTACTATACTTTATGTTAACTAAATGAGGCTCATCGAACAATCTTAATTGTATTAGGTCATGGACGCTGTGAACTGAGTAACAAGAGAATATTGTTGTGCAATGTGAAATAGAAATATGTTGGCACAAGGTGCTGGGGAAAATATTATAGTTTTGTTTAATTGCACGTGAGTTGTCTGTGCGGTTGTAATATAAATATGGGCACGAGATGCCGCAAAAATAAAAATATAAAAGTGGGCCGAGACCTATATTATTATAATTTTGAAATGAGACATCACAAGGTGACCTTTACCCGAAAGAATTATATTCGAAAGATACTTATTTGAAGGAAATATATTCGAAACATATTTATTGAAAGCATATTATCCTAGAGATTATTACTTGGAGGATTTATAGGAGAAATATTTATCTTTGAAAGACTCGATTAATTGATTGCACTTGTATTTATTATTTATTGAGAAGCATTTGTGGTGTTCTTGTTGCCAGCTATTTATATCTCTGGTAGATCATTGTTTCCATTATTGTAATTTGCTTCCTATTATTTTGTACGCTATAAACTGCACCGGTTTATGTGAGTGTCTGGTTCTAGCCTCGTCACTACTTCGCCGGGGTAGGCTAGACACTTACCAGCACATGGGGTCGGTTGTGTTGATACTACACTTCTGTACATCTTTGTGTACAGATCCATGTATTTGATCGATAGTAGCTATTCGTTGTGGTTGAGACTCAAGGTAAACCTGCTATAGCGTTCGCAGTCCTCAGAGTCACCTTCAATTGTACTTATTTCCATTCATTCCCTTTGATTCAGAACAATGATGTAATTATAATATATAACTACTCTTAGAAAGGCTTGTGACATGTACTACCGGTTTTGGGAATTGTAAATCATTTAGAGAAATTTTAGTTGAAGTTAATAAGTATCAATGTTATTTCGGTTTATGTTAGGCTTACCTAGTTTGAAGACTAAGTGCCATCACGGCTCCTTCAGAGGGATTTTTGGGTCGTGACACTATCCTAGACCACCAGTAGGTTCGCTAGCTGAGGTCGAGGAGTTTTCCTCTTGTTTGTGTTTAGTGGAGAGGTCAGACTCCTAAGGCATCGACCTGGGAGTCCGAGTCCGATATGCGGAGCCATTATCCTCATCTTTTCCCTGACTCAGGTACTTCTTTCTTTTGTCTGTTCGAGGACGAGCGATTATTTTAGAGGTGGAGAATCTGACGACCCAAAGGGTCATTACCTGTTTTAATTGAATTATGTGTCCTTGAGTCCTTGAAAACCTCATTTAGAGTCACCTCAATTTGCGTGTGCAGTTCGGGTGCGAAGCTGAAATTCCTAAATATGAAATTCTATGAAAAATGCTAAGTTTTGAGGTTAAAATGAATAAATTTTACTTTGGTCAACTTTTTGGGTGGACCCGGACCCGTAATTTGACGGTCCTGGAGGGTCGTAGGAAAATATGGGACATGGGCATAAGCGTGGAATCAAATTCTGAGGTTCCAAGCCCGAGAAATATTTTTTTAAGAAAAATTATTTTCTAGAAATATTTAAGGAATTTTGAAATGAAATCTGATTAGAAAGTGATGGTATCAGGCCCATATTTTGGTTTCGACATCCGGTATAGCTCTTATATATGTTTTAGGTCCTTCCTGTAAAATTTGGTTAAAATCAAACGTCGTTTGACGAGTATCAGACTTAAACTTCTAAATTTGAAACTTGAGAAGTGAAGTATGGGAGCTGCCAGACAATGGCATATTACCAGCGTTAATGTTGAGCTACAATGATCTTCCCATGCATTTGAAGCAATGCTTTTCCTATTGTGCAATATTTCCCAAAGATTATCCATTCGACAAAAAACAAGTTATTCAACTATGGATTGCTAATGGTCTCGTGCAACGGTTGCAAAAAGATAAAATAATTGAAGATTCTAGAGAAGAGAGCCAATAATGGGAGTTTCGTAGGATAGCCAGATTCATCCATGTCCAGTCGAGTGGCAATGGCAATGGGAGTGTATATTACTTTTGATGCTTCTATATCAAATCTCTTCAGGAGCTTTTTGATGTATTTTTATTGTCTGATGAATGTACCCTTTGTGGAGTGCTTCACTTGAAGACCCACGAAGAAATTCAACTCACCCATCATGCTCATCTCAATCTCGCTTCTTATGAATTGGCATATTCTTCACATTGTGCATCAGTTGATGCCCCAAAAATGATATCATTAACATATACCCGAACAATGAGTAGGTTCCTCCCTCGTTTATTCAAGAACAAGGTGTTGTCAATTTTTTCTCTTGTAAAACCTTTTTCTAAGAGAAACTTTGACATCCTTTCATAACAAGCTCGGGGAGCCTGCTTCAATCCATATAGTGCCTTGTCCAATTCAAACACATATCCATGGTGTTCATGATATTCAAACCCTAGAGGTTTCTTTACATAGACTTCTTCCTTAAGAAATCCATCCAAAAATGCACTTTCGACATCCATTTGGAACAGAGTAAATTCCATATGTGATGCAAAAGCAATTGGGATTCTGATAGCTTCCATGCGAGCTACCGGAGTAAATGTCTCATCATAATTATTTCCTTCCTCCTAATTGTAACCTTACACCACTATCCTAGCCTTGTTCGTTGTAGTGTTTTCATGTTCATCAAGCTTATTCCTGAAAACCCACATGGTTCCTTTGATGGTTCGATCTGAGGGTATAGGTACCAGGTGCCATACATTGTTCCTTTTGAACTGACGCAACTCATCTTGTATGGATGTAATCTAGTCTGCATCTTTTAAGGCTTCTTTGATGTTTTTGGGTTTTATTTGGGAAAGAAAGGCATAGAAGGAAAGTGAATTTCTGGCTTTTGATCTGGTTTGCACTCCTGAATATAGAGGAGTAATTATGTTGTCAAGGGGATGGGAGCTTTTGTGTTTCTAGTTTGGCACTTGTGCATCATTTGTAGATGAGCTAGGTAGATCTAACTAGTTTCCTTGAAATCTTCTCTCAGCTACCTATGAAGTACTTTGCACTGCATCAACCACTCTTTCTTCAGCTTTACAGCGATCGTAACGCATACAAGACAAATCTAGGAATGCGAAGTCCTTTCTTCTATGCGATCGCAGTGTTTGGTTCATGATCGTAGTGACCAACTTTACCTTCCCCTATGAACTCGCATGAATTTCTTCGCTATCGCATAGACCATTTTCGCCTAGTTAAATTATTAAACTTCAGAAATAGCAGCAAATTCATAAGAAATTTCACAAAACCTTTCTTCTCCAAGCTCTTAGGTGACCTTTGAAGCGATTCTTCACCAAAATCTCTTGGGTTATTAATCCTTAACTTATTTTCTTCTATTTCCAACATAAAATCCTAGGCCTAAAACATGTGATTTAGGGTAGAAAATTGGGGATTTAGGTAGAGTTAGGGATTTTTGATTTTTTTTCTTGATTTAGTCCTCGTTTTGGTGTCGAATTTGAAAATAAATTATACATTCGGGTTCGTGGGTGATTTGATTTTGGTCTAAACCTCGTATTTTGACCAAGCGGGCCTGGGTTCGATTTTTAGGTTTTTGGGAAGAATGCTTAGAAAAATATAATTAGGCATTGAATTTGAATTGTTTAGCATGTATTGATGTTATGAAGTCATTTATGTATAGATACAATTGATTTGGAGCTGAATTCGAGAGGGAAAGTAGTAATTGAGGATTGATTTGGCCGTAGAAGTTTGAGGTAAGTGTTCGGTCTAAACTTAGCTTGAAGGATTAGGAGTTGAGTCCTATTTTCTATGTGATGATTGCTGAGTACGGCGTATAGGCATGGTGACAAGTATCTATACGATGGTGTCTAACATGACTGTAACTCTTTAAATTGTGAATATCCTGATTCTTGTTGTATCTTTCATGCCTTAGTGATGATTTCTAACTGTTGTTAAAAGTTTGTGGAAAGAATTGTGACTTTTGAACATCGAGGAGCATTGTCTCAAGTTATATTACGAATTGAGAAAGTATATGAGATGATTGAACCCATTGGAGCATTGGCTTAAGTGGTAGAGTGAGTTATGAAATGAAAGTGAATGAAAGAGAAAGAGTTACTAAAATGTTCCCTTGCTGGGTTATTGTTGCATTGTTGATTATCTCCATTGCGGGGATGTTGAGATTGTTGATGTTATTCCCTTGTCGGGATTTAATTTTTTAATCGTTGTTCCGTTGCTAGAATTTAATTGTTCACTTGTCGCTCCCTTGCCGAGATTTATATTATTTTGTTTATTTCCTTGCCCCTTTATTTGTGGTTGTTGTTTGGGTGAGGAAGATTGTTAAAGCACGAAGGGTGATGTCGTGCATTGATTGCTATTGTGAGAAGAGAGCGTAAAGCACGGAGGGTGATGTCGTGCGATAAGATGTACCGTTCCGTATCAATTTTCATTGATTATATTGTGAGGAAAGAGTGTCAAAGCACGAAAGGTGATGTTGTGTACATGGTTATTATGTGATTGATTTGGTGAGAACGAGAGTAAAAGCACGACGGGTGAGGCCGTACAAATTGTTGATTTCCGACTCTTGTTGATATTCTTGTTGTGTTGTTTCTTTCCTTACTTAATGTTTTCTATTCAGAACTGTTACCTTCCCCACAACATGTTTCCCTCCTCCCACCTCGACCGGTTATTTCCTGTATTTGTTTCTCCTCTCTCTTTCTCTCTCTCTCTCTCTCTCTCTCTCTCTCTCTATATATATATATATATATATATATATATATATATATATATATATATATATATATATATATATATTTATTTGGCAGTATGGTCCTAGCCTCGTCACTACATCGCGGGGGTTAGGCCAGGTAATTACCAACACATGGTATCGGTGTGCTGATGCTACATTCTGTACTTATGTGTAGATACCAGAGCAGTTTACGGTGCGCATCAGTAGCTAGGGAGCCTTCCTTCAGTCCACCCGAAGATCTAAGGTAGACCTGCAGGCGTCCGCAGGCCCTGGCGTCTCCCTCTAGCTCTATTTCCTGTTTCATTAATAGTGTACTGTCTTTATTAAGACCTTGTATGTAGTGACACCAGATTTTGGGTATTGAGGTTTTGAAAGTTGTGATAGACGTAGTCTTGAGTTATATATAATTGTTGACTTTCGCTTACAAGCTCTCATTAGTAGGTGCCATCACGACTCACGAAGATGGGAAATTCGAGTCGTTACACTTACACTTAACATAAGAAAACTAACAATTAAAGTAGAATGTAAATGTAAAGAACTCTACTAAAAGTGCAAACGATTAATATTTACTATAAAAATTTTAAAACTTTAGATATAAGTGTATATATATATATATATATATATATATATATATATATATATATATATATATATGTATGTACGTGTGTATGTGTGTGTGTATTTTTAATAATAAATTTAAAATAGCTACTCATATATTTGGTTTGGTTCGATTTTTTTTAATTAAACCAAAATCAAAACCAAACTAAATTTGATCGGTTTTTAAATTCCAAAACTAAACCTACACCAAACCTATATTCGGTTTGGTTCGATTTCCGAAAGAATTCCTTTTTCAATCGAGAGGTCACAGACTACTATGGTGGGCGGCAGTATGAGCAGTGGCTATGGTGCATCTAGTAGTTATGCTGCATCATATGGTGGTGCTGGTGTGACTAGTGCCTGGGACTAACCACCCACATTTTGCCCCACAGTTTGAAAATTCAGATATAGTTTCAATTTTGCAGTAGCTGGTCTCTACTCACTGTAGTGTTCACTCTTTATTTTTACTCATATTTGTAAGTTTTGACGTTTTGTACTGAAGTCTTCGCTGCAATGGTGGTCTGGGTTTTTGGGACGTAGTTAGGGCTCGATGAGGATGTGTAAATCTTGGCAGGTGGTGGTGAATAATTACTAACAGATTAGGATTTACTTTGCCTTGCTTAACTTCCCCGTTTGCTTTTTCCCTCTGCTTTAACATTTGGTAGAGTGATGGTATATGTTAAAGAATAGGTTAAATGTATAGGGAGGAGAGTTTATGTTTCTGTCATCAATAGATTTATATATCTATTAGGTATATTATTTAATCAACCAAATGTATTGGTTGTAGATTTCGCCCTATGAAGTGTTGTGTTCAACTCTAATTACTGTTGTAATATTACAAAGTAAGTGCTAAGTTTTGTATTGTATTACTTTTCTCTCCAAAGTAAGTTCTTGAATCGTTTTTGTTGTGTTATTATTCATTCATAAGGCAGTGGTAGTTGTTCGCTCAAAAGTTATCGTATGCTATGTGAGTGCAAAACAATACAAATAAATTACGAAAAAGTCATAGCAAATGTCACACTCTTTTTTGGCGCGCCCCATACCCCGGGAATAGGCGAAGGAGTTTTTCCATTTAAAGTGACAATATTCGAAATGAGATTATTTATTTATTTCAGAGTCGCCACTTGGAATAAATTATGGTGTCCCAAGTCACCGATTTACTTAAATCCCAAATCGAAGAAATTTTCGACTTTTCAAATGAAGTCTGCGAAGCAGAAATTCTAAGTAAGGAATTCTGTTGACTCGAAGGAAGGTGTTAGGCACTCCCGAATCCCGTGGTTCTTGCACGGTCGCTTAAACTATTATAAATGGCTAAAATATCTGATCCTAATACATATTATAAATCATGTGCTTTTAATTAATTCTAGACCGCTTTTATTAACTTAAAATTGTACATTCAACATTTGAATAAAATGGGCCTAATCTTGACCTGGACCCAGGTTACTAACAATTATGCGGATCAAAATGTGCCCGGGTCACTTATTTTAACCTATGTCGATTAGGGCAATTATTGAACTAGACAAAATCGATTTATCTAAAAAAAATGTGTCCGTTAAGGTTATTTCCAATTAAGACCTATACAAGATGGTACCGTGTGTGTGACTTGTTAAACTAGGACTAAAGGTTAACGGAAGGGTATAAAATAATCAGGAGATTAATCACTGTGCCGTGGAAGAATAGTTCGCAATGATTCATTATTAGACGTGAAACTATCTATCTTGAATTTTACTACTCTTAATCTGATGTTAATCGATGAATTTGAAACTATGTGACCAAAGTTGAACTAGTATTGATGTCTATAGAGCATTGGTTACTTATTTTGTTTGCTTAACTAAGAATAGATTAAAAGAAATCAAACAGAAAAGCTCAAAGTGATTCAAGCTATACTACACTAGTGGTTAAAATAAATCAAACTACCATTTCAAAATTTAGCATACTCAAACTAATGGGCCTTAACAATTTGTTTATCTAAAGTTTAATACAAATTCCAGTTCGAACTTGCTAGTTTTTACGCAGTTCGAGTTTCATCAAAATCATACAAAATCAACACATGCTAAGAGCAGAAAATAGGTAGGCATGAACGAAAAACTAATATCTATTTTTACTATGATTTTCGGGATAACACTTCATTTCAAAATCTGATCTCTCGGTTCAAGAAATTACATCGGTTGCATTTCGAATGCATACTTGAAATTCGAAAGCAAAAAATGGAGGAGGAAAGATCAGTAAACAACTCACAGCTAGCAACAGCAACCAGCAACAACTTAGAGTAACTACTGACATAATGGTAGGCAGCCTAGTAGCAGACTAAAATCCCGGGAATAGGTTAAAACAAATAGGGTACTCAAGAAACAACCAACAACAATTCCAGAGGACCAGACAGCAACAAACCAAGCTTAAGTAACTCAACAGAAACCTTCAAATGCCCCGAACACTCAAATGTGGAACAGAAACAGAAAAAAAACTTAATCTGTTTCTGAACTCAAAACCAATGTAACAGTGTTAAAGAGACAGGATTGCCAGCTCAAGAACACTATTGTTCTAATCTTAAAAAGAAGAAAAGGCTTATAAGAGTTCAATTCAGCTTACGAACTGGAAAAGCAGACTTAAACCAAAAACAAGGGCAATGGAATAGTGTTTTCTTTTAGCTTTTCTGATTTCAAGGACAGGAATTTTCTTTTCTAGAATCAAAAATCTCTCTTGTCCTCTATATCAGAATCTCTATCTTCTTCTACTCCATTTCAGACTGTATGTCTTATATAACCAAACTAAAAACCTTTCAGCCTGTTTAAAATATTTTAAAAAACTGATTCCCTATGTTTTTCCCACTTTAGTTGATCTAAGTATGAGTTTTACCTATTAAACAAACCCTGAAGTTTAGAACTGGTGGAACACACTGCTGTCCAGCAGGTTCCACTACCCTATCCCATGTGTTTTGCACCTTTTTAAACCTAAATGAAACTGGTTTTTAACTTCCATGATTCAATGTCTAAACAGGCTGTCATTCACACTACAAAACCTCCCTTTTAATCCATTTAAAACACCAATTTGAGGGTGTATTTGATGTGTAATTAGCAGGTCACTTACTAAGTTCTGGATTTCTATTGGGATTACAACTATAGCCAATTCACTTCCTAAACTTAGCCATAAACAATTCAAGCTTTAATTCAACAATGATTTCGGACCAAGTTCAAACAGTATTGATAACTGCACTATCCGTTGTTCTAACAATAAACCTATACAACTAGATGACGATATTAATTTAATCAACAACAACACATAATTGATAACAAATAATCGACAACAAATCACTGATTCGCAGTTTTCGGTCAAAGCAGGGGAAATACAAAACTAATTATTCGACGATACTAATCGAAACGAATACGTATTCTATGGCAAACGCATTCAACCAAAACAAATAGAGCAACAATTGACCAAATAAAAGGTCCGAGAGAGGAGAAATAGAATAGTTGAAAAATATCGAAAAAGATGAAAAAAAATAATAACACAACTAAACTAACAAACAAATATAAAAATAGATAAAGATAGAAGAAAGAAAATAAATACCTCAAAAATGAAAAATTCGAAACAAACGGACTTGGACCACTTCAAACTTGAAACTTTTGAGAACAAACGGAATTTAATCGAGTGTTCTCAAGTGAGAACACTTCGACTAAAGCCCGTTGAACCATCAAAAATCTTCAAAAAAGGCTCGAAATTCTTCTAGGGTTCTTGGGGATCAAGTGGTTTGGGATTGATTTGAACCAAACTAGTGTTGGTTCGGTTACGAGGGAGGTCAAGGGATGATATGGTGTGAGTTTGGAGCGGATTGGGGTACCTTAGGGTTTAGCTAGAATCCTTGATCGAAGATTCGAGAAGCTAGAGGGTGATTCGAGGTAAACCAAGCCTGGATTTTGGGGGGGGGGGTTCGTGGTGCTATAAGGGTGTTAGTTTGGTGGTCAACGACATCGTTGCCACCGGGTTTATGGCGAAGGGGAGGGGTGGCGACTAGCTAGGGTTCCTGGGGTATCTGGTTTTAGTGAGAGAGACGAAGGGGAAAAGGGTCGTTTGGGAATGAAACAGGTAGAAGGGGTTTAGGGGTCTTTAACTTATTAGAAATAAAATTCTTAATCTGGGCCGTTGGATGATAGGTTCCAACGGCTCAGATTTAAAAGAAGTGATGTGGCGATCCGGTTTGGTAACGGGTCGGGGTCGGATAACGGATGTGGGCGAGGGTTGGAGGATCTAGACGTTGATCAAGTGAGATCAACGGTTAAGATGGGGCGTGACGGAACACGTCGTTTGGGGCGTCTGTGAGGTTTGGGCCAATTGGACTGGGTAAAGGGTGCAATTTGGGCTGGTTGGGGTAGGCCTGGTCCGATTTTCTCCTGATTTCCATCTCTTTTCTTTTCTTTAAAATTCCTAGTTTATTAAGAAACAAAATTTTAAAAATCAAATTAACTTATGACAAATACTAATTAACTTTTACTAACAAATAACATACATAAATAAATATAAATAAAAAAATAAATCACACAACTAGACATTTAAATGCTAAATATAAAGTGTATTATTTTGTGACTTTTTTATTTTTTATTTTTGTAAAACAAAACATAATTACTCTTAATAAATCCTAAGTATAATGCAACATATTTTTGTGTTTTATATTAATTGAAACAAATAAACATGCACAGACAAATGCAAACAATAAGGAAAAATTACACAAAATTCGCAAAAAATCACACACAACGCATATTTTATTTTGAATTTTTAGGAGTGATCCTCACATAAAGCAAAAATTACGTGCTCACAACAAATCGTAATAATCCATTGGACCAAGTGAAGAACATGAAAATAAATGCTCAAAATTAAGAGGAGAGACATTAAAAACCTTTATAGATAGTGTGGAGTTGGTCTACCTCTCCATGAAGAGGTTCAAAGCCTTACAATAGTGTTCCTTTTCCCATAATATGGGTATTGTTATGTGTTTTCTCTCTCTCGAGAATAGTGGCGAAGAAGAAGCCCCCCTTTCTAGGGTTTCCTCTCTTGGTATTTATAGATGTGAGCTTCGTGAGCTAGCAATAAAAGGTCGTGACCACGTTGGGGTTGCGCCTTCATGATGCGGGTGGGCCGTGGCATTGTTGATCAAATCAGATAAGGGTTAAGTACCGTTAATTCTGAGTGGTCATACCACTTATGAATTGTGAGTCAACTTAAGATAGGATTGACTGTTAATTATCGTATGGTCGGATTTTGACCCATACAGTTAGTCCCTCTGCTTATTGAGGTCGTATTTCGGCTGAGCTCGATGAGCGGAATTCAATGATTGTGATTTGAATAAGGGGGTCGACTATTGCTTCGATCGAGACCGAATCCTTTTTGGTGATAGACCAGACCTTGTGGAATGTCGGCGTCGTGTTATCAAATTACCAAGTTGCCATATAGTCAAGTCGGAATGCGTCTCCTCGGCGAAGATATATGATGTTTTAACATAATTGGAGCGAGACCGAACTTCATTACGTTCTGGTCCTCACATCTATTTGGGATCATAGTCGTTGACCACGGGGGACGGTCCATAGGAGATTCAGCCATGGGGAATAAGTATGTACCGGGTACGTATTTGGTCACGTCCAGAATTTTGAAGGTGTACAACACATTCTTTCAGTGCTCAGGCCATTGCGATTATTCCGACGGCGAGATATTAGCGGATGGTTGAGAAGTTGCTTTGTGGATCTTGTCATAATAACGCATGCTTCGGCAGAACCGAACCATTTTATGGTTGGTCATGCTGTTGATGATGGCTATTGGGTTTCGCGAAAACCATTTACGTTGCCTATAAAGGTGGGTTGAGGCATTCATTTCTCATATCTTCATTGTTCAACTGAGAGAGATTCTGAAGAAATTTTTTCATTTTGCTAATCATCTTCTCCTTTCTTTCCTAGATTGTGATAACCTTTGTCTTGCCCACCGAATTCTATCCCTTTCTCTTTAGTAGATCAAAAATGGCATGTAGTTCTTCCCACGATGCTCTTCCGATTGATTTTCCAGTCAATTCTCCGGTAGTTGAAGGGCCACCTCCGACAATGGGAGGTGCAGAACAGATAGAGATCAGAGAAGTTTCGTTGGTTGACGAGGTATTTCCTCGGCCCGGAGGTTTGGTGATTGATTTCACCGTCGACGGTGGAGAGGACCCGGTAGATGAAGCCTCGTTAATGGGGAAAATTAGGGTGGCCCGATTATGGGAACAGGGAGTCATCCCCACCTATGTAGACATCGTTCTCAGTAGAAGAAAGGAGAGGGTCCACACCAACCGCAGGAGATATTGCATTTTTTATGCCTATCCCTTCAAGTTGGGGTTTAAGATTCCACTCCCAATGCTGGTGGTGGATTTCTGTCGATATTATTGGGTATGCCCGGGTCAGCTTGCTCCTTCTTTTTACAAGTTGCTTGCCATGTTCATCAAGTATGCGGAATTGGCCCGTCGGGAGGCCACACTGCATCATGTGCTTAGTCTCTACGCTCCCTAGAGAGTCCATGACACCATGATTCAAGTGTTCCCTCGTAGGTCGAGGGGCCTGGTCATGAGATTGGATGATGAGGTTGACCCTCGCCTCTTCGAGCACTTCTTTTACATCAGGACTAGGCATCTGGTTACAGATTCTACTTGGTTCCCAGAGGCTTGGAACTATGCACGTAAGTTCTTTAGTGGTTGAATTCCCTTTTCTTCCCCTCTTTATGATTCTTGATCACGAGCATTAACTCGTGTCATATTTTGTAGCCGACAGTTTGCCCCATTGCCTTGGATACGTGAGTGGGTTGAGGCCGTACTCCCCCATATAGTGGGGATACGCATATGGGCATTTTTCTGGGCGAGGCATGGTCAAAGGCCTGCAGCCTGTGAGAATTCTACTTTTACCTTTTTGTTTTGTTTCATGTTTATTTACTAACTTAGTTTTTCTGCGATCAGGAAGGGCACGCCGCATCAGGGCTCCTCAAGTGTCCTTTCATAGGCCTAGCGTGACTGCTTGGCTTATGGTAGCACCGGTGCTGTGCCCAGTACCGAGGGCGGCATCAATTGAATCTTCAGCAGCTCATTCTCTAGTACGGGCGACTTTTCGGGTAGAGGGGATGTCGAGGGCCGTCCGCCCTATGGTGGAGTTGCCCTTAAATGAGTTGGAGGAGGAGGAGAGGCTATTGGTAAGGCAGAGGGTTGCGTTCACGCCGGCTCCTCCTGTGGTGATTAACTTGGACTCCCCCCAGCAGATACAGAGAGGAGTGCGGCTGAAACGTCTGGCCTTGATGGCGGACAAACAGTGGGGGTTGCCCCGGTTGGCTTAGCCCATGATGATACCATCGCTTCGGTGACTCAATTGGTGGTTCCAGTCGCTGAGATGGGAGGTAATTACTCAGTGGCTGTTATTGTTGCTGAACCAAGCGGTCCTTCAGCGGCTATGACAGGTGCCTCGACCTCATGGCCAGCAGGAGGAAGAAGTGATGTTTGAGGAGACGGATACGAGTCCGAGTCTGACTTAGATCCTGATGACGTCCGTATGATTCAAGATGGTCTCACCAACTCAACGGTCCGTGCTGAGGGGCGATCTCGCTTCATTGAGGTTCCCGCGAAGTCGAACTTATTACTCCAAGGGAATAACTTGGTGCCGCTATTTGAGGTGCTATGCTTGGAGATCGAGAATGAATCGTTAAGGGATGTCACAGATATCAGACTGATGAATGAAGTGGCCGTGATGGGCCTGAGGGTACGTTACTACGACCTTAGTTCATTTTTTCCTTGCCTTAATTTATTCTTTACCGTAATCGCTATTTTTACTTTGCAGTATTATCTGCTGGAGGTGGAGGGCATCCATTAAGCCCACATCCATTTGTGGGTATTTTTGTGGGGGATGGAGAAGTACCGTCGCTGCCGAGACCGGTGTTGGGAGATACACGAGCACTTGAGAAATGACCCCGTAGCCGGGTCTTGGTTGAAGAGCTGATGAGGCAGGAGCTTCAGGTGCGCGCCCTCGAGGAGAAGCTTTGTCAGAAGGACGAGGAGCTTGATATAGGAAGGCGGGATGCAGTTGAGAGGGAGCGTCAATATCAGGCTAAGGCAGCAGAGGCCGTTACGGCATGGAATAGGAAGGTGGCCGCATTGGAGGGTGAAGTCGCGGCTTTGAGGTAGCAGGTGAAAACCACTTTGACGAAGGCTGCAGGGTTGGAGGAGGCGCTTCATATTTGTGAGAGGGAGTGTGGGTTGAAGAGAGCTGATGCGGCCTTTAGAGAGGCGGGGCTAGAGGACTGCATTAGGGTCTTTGAGCGGGACACCCTAGCCATGCCAGATCGGATCGCGACCTTGGAAGGGGAGAATCAATGCCTACGAGACCAGGCCGCCCCTTCCAACTAGGCTCGAGAACTTTGGGTTTTTGCCGAGGCCCAACGCGATGTATATAAGAATTTGTAGGAGGCTAGTATCGTGACCGAAGATGCTTTCGAGGAAGTGCATCAGAAGGCTCGTGAGGCCTATACCGACTGTGGCTTTGATGTGGCGATGCCAGAGTTTGGCGATGGTGCAGATGATGGCCCAGATGGCGCCAGGTAGAAATATTTGTTACATAGTTTTTTTGTTTCGCTCGACGCTTGGCATTTTAGGTGTTTGTTGTTTTTCTTCTCTTTTTTTTATTGACCAGCCTTAGCCGGGTGTAAGCGGGGATGACCCATCATCGACTTTGTAAATATATAAATTTTCTTTTCCATTGCCTGCCTTGTGTTTGTTTTGTGTCTTTCCTTTTTCCCCCTTAGTCTTTTCTTTTGCGCGTGTTCAAGGGGTGATTTGTTGAGTTTGACTCTGGTAGGCATGTTAATTTCTTTTTATTAGCGGCCTTGCTTCTTCAACTCGGTGCGGGCGAGTCTTAGCCATTATTTGGCAATAGCGGTGCTTAGCCTTAGTCCCAGTTTGGACGCGGTCGAACTACTGATCGTGATGGTAAAAACGCGGCCTTGTAGTTTGACCGGGGCCGAACTTTACGTGGCCCAAATCTTAATTCGAGTTGGGAGTACTTACTTGAATGGCGAGGGTGCCTATCATGCACTTCGATTCGTTGGAGGTCGGGTTTTACTTTCACTGATAAAAGCGTTTGGCCTGATTCTCGGTTCAACTATGGTTGAACTTGCTGAATTTGAGGACGAAGGCATCCATCCTTGTAGTTCGAGCGAGATTGAGATCGTTTGATTTAATGGCGAAGGATATAGCCTGAGTCTTGGTTTAACCGTGGTTGAACTTATCGGCGAAGGCCCGTAGCCGAAGTTCCAGTTCGACTGTTGTTTAACTTTGTTAAATTTGATGGCGAAGGCACATAGCCTAAGTCTTGGTTCAACCGTAGTTGAACTAATTGGCGAAGGTTAATAGCCCGAGTCCGGTTCAACCATAGTTGACATTTTTGGTGAAGGCACATAGCGTGTTTTGGTTCAATCGTAGTTGAACTAATTGGTGAAGGCAAATAGCTTGAGTCCCGGTTCAACCGTAGTTAGACTTTTTGGTGAAGGTGCATAGCCTGTCTTGGTTCAACCGTAGTTGAACTTTTTGGTGAAGGCGAATAGCCTTAGTCCCGATTCAATCGTAGTTGAACTTTTTGGTGAAGGCGCATAGCCTGTCTAGGTTCAATTGTAGTTGAACTTTTTGGCGAAGGCGCATAGCCTATCTTGGTTCAACCATAGTTGACTTTTTTGGTGAAGGCGCATAGCCTGTCTTGGTTCAACCATAGTTGAACTTATTAGCGAAGGCATGTAGCCGGAGTCCCAGTTCAACTGTTGTTGAACTTTGTTAAATTTGATTCCAAAGGCACATAGCCTAAGTCCCAGTTCAAATGTTGTTGAACTTTGTTAAATTTGATGGCGAAAGCACATAGCCTGAGTCTCGTTTCAACCATAGTTGAACTAATTGGCGAAGGCCGGTTCAACCATAATTGAACTTTTTGGTTTTGAACTAATTGGTGAAGGCGAATAGGCTGAGTCCCGGTTCAACCATAGTTGAACTTTTTGGTGAAGGCGTATAGCCTGTCTTGGTTCAACCTTGTGGAACTTTTTGGCGAAGGCGAATAGCCTAAGTTCCGGTTCAACCGTAGTTGAACTTTTGGGTAAAGGCGCATAGCCTATCTTGGTTCAACCATAGTTGAAATTTTTGGTGAAGGCGCATAGCGTGTCTTGGTTCAATCATAGTTGAACTTGTTGGCGAAGGCACGTAGCCGGAGTCCCAGTTCAACTATTGTTGAACTTTGTTAAATTTGATGGCGAAGGCACAGAGCCTGAGTCCCAATTCAACTGTTGTTGAACTTTGTTAAATTTGATGACAAAGGCACAAAGCCTGAGTCTCGGTTCAATCGTAGTTGAACTAATTGGTGAAGGCAAATAGCTTGAGTCCCGATTCAACTGTAGTTAGACTTTTTGGTGAAGGCGCATAGCCTGTCTTGGTTCAACCGTAGTTGAAATTTTTGGTGAAGGCGAATAGCCTGAGTCCCGGTTCAATCGTAGTTGTACTTTTTGGTAAAGACACTGTAGTTGTACTTTTTGGTAAAGGCGCATAGCCTGTCTAGGTTCAACTGTAGTTGAACTTTTTGGCGAAGGTGCATAGCTTATCTTGGTTCAACCATAGTTGACTTTTTTGGTGAAGGCGCATAGCCTGTCTTGGTTCAACCATAGTTGAACTTATTGGCGAAGGCACGTAGCTGGAGTCCCAGTTATTGAACTTTGTTAAATTTGATTGCAAAGGCACATAGCCTAAGTCCCAGTTCAAATATTGTTGAACTTTGTTAAATTTGATGGTGAAAGCACATAGACTGAGTCTCGGTTCAACCATAGTTGAACTAATTGGCGAAGGCGAATAGGCTGAGTCCCGGTTCAACCATAGTTGAACTTTTTGGTTTTGAACTAATTGGCGAAGGCGAATAGGCTGAGTCCCGGTTCAACCATAGTTGAACTTTTTGGTGAAGGCGTATAGCTTGTCTTGGTTCAACCTTGTGGAGCTTTTTGGCGAAGGCGAATAGCGTGAGTTCCGGTTCAACCGTAGTTGAACATTTTGGTAAAGGCGCATAGCCTATCTTGGTTCAACCGTAGTTGAATTTTTTGGTGAAGGCGCATAGCGTGTCTTGATTCAATCATAGTTGAACTTGTTGGCGAAGGCACGTAGCCGGAGTCCCAGTTCAACTATTGTTGAACTTTGTTAAATTTGATGGCGAAGGCACAGAGCCTGAGTCACTGTTGTTGAACTTTGTTAAATTTGATGGCAAAGGCACAAAGCCCGAGTCTCGGTTCAATCGTAGTTGAACTAATTGGTGAAGGCAAATAGCTTGAGTCCCGGTTCAACCGTAGTTAGACTTTTTGGTGAAGGCGCATAGCCTGTCTTGGTTCAACCGTAGTTGAACTTTTTGGTGAAGGTGAATAGCCTGAGTCCCGATTCAACAATAGTTGAACTTTTTGGCGAAAAAGCATAGCCTGCCTTGGTTCAACCGTAGTGAACATTTTAGTGAAGGCACATAGCCTGTCTTGGTTCAATCGTAGTTGAACATGTTGGCGAAGGCACGTAGCTGGAGTCCCGATTTAACTGTTGTTGAACTTTGTTAAATTTGTTGGCGAATGCACATAGCCCGAGTCCCAGTTCAACTGTTATTGAACTAATCGGCGAAGGCAAATAGCCTGAGTCCCGGTTTAATCGTAGTTGAACTTTTTGGTAAAGGTGCATAGGCTGTCTTGGTTTGTGGGTTTTTGAGAGTTGAAGCTCGGTTTTGATTCGAGATCTTGAGCAGGTTAATTGTTATCTTCCCAATCATGGTATGTAGGCTGTCTTGAAGCGATTCTCGATTCAAGATCCCTCCATGCCGGATTTTGGCTGGAGCCCTTATTAGGGATGTGAGAGATCTCTTACAGAGATTCTCCATAAAAGGGGGATTCTTATTGTTGTTTACACTATTCGATAGATAAGAGATAGAGGAAATGGATCTCGATTCGATATCTTCGAGTTCCATCGGTCTGATATGCCACTTTGGCTTGTGTGAGATGGGCTGTTCTTCCTTTTCAGGCGTTTCTTTCCTTTATTCCATGGAAGAACTACGCGATTTTGTTATGAAATCTCCACATACGGTGCCAATTGTTCGCTCAAAAGTTATCGTGTGCTTTGTGAGTGCAAAACAATACAAATAAATTATGAAAAAATCATAGCAAATCATAATAATCCATTGGACCAAGCGAAGAACATGAAAATAAGTTGTCAAAATTAAGAGGAGAGACATTAAAAACCTTTATTGATAGTGTGGAGTTGGTCAGCCTCTCCATGGAGAGGTTTAGAGCCTTACAACGATGTTCCTTTTTGTAACGACCCGACTCGTCGTTACGGGAATTTACCACTCCGTCATGTTGCAATTGCATGTTTTATGCTTTTATATCAGTGTTAGGGTCTATCGGGTGATTTAGGAGTGATTTGGATTGAAAATGAGGCATATAGCCTTTTTGAAGGAGACTTGAATAAGGAAAGTCAACCCGGAGTTGACTATTTGGTTAGAAGGCTCGGAATCGGATTCTGACGATTCGGTTAGTTCCGGGAGGTGAATTGTGACTTAGGGGAGTGATCGGAATTTGAATTTGGAGACCCGGTGTAGAAATAGGCTTGAATTGGCTAAGGTTGAATTTTGGCGAAATCCGAACGGTAGGTGAGATTTTGATCCGGGAGTCGGAATGGAATTCCGACAGTTGCAGTAGCTCCGTTAGGTGATTTTGGATGTGCCTGCAAAATTTCAGGTCATTCGGACGTCGCTTGGTCGGGTTTTTGATTGAATGTGTAATTTGGAATGTTTTAAGGAATTTAGGCTTGAATCCGTGGTTAATTGGTGATTTTGATGTTTAGGATGGTGTTTTTATGATTGGAATAAGTTCGAATAAGGAATTAGGATGTGTTGGTGTGTTTGAATGAGGTCCGGGGGGCCTCGGGGTGTTTTCGGATGGTTAATCGGGGGAAAATATGGAAAATTGCAGAAACTAGTGCACTGCTTCTGTTGTTTCCGCTCCTGCGGAATTATGGGCGCAGGAGCGGGTGCGCTGAAGCGGACCAGGAGCGCAGAAGCGCTGGGCACCGCAGAAGCGGAGCATTTTCTGCTGAAGCGGAATCGCGGAAGCGGAAAGGGAGCCGCAGAAGCGGCCATCGCAGAAGCGGAAGGGAAGCCGCTTGGGCGAGTCCGCAGAGGCGGACGCCAAGTCGCAGAAGCGGAAATATCCGCAGGTGCGATCGATTCTCCGCAGAAGCGGACGCGTAGGAGCGGAAATTCTTCCGCAGAAGCGAAAATCGCTGTAAGTAAGTGTATCAGAAGTTAGAAAATTTCAGAAACATTTTAACATTTGGGGGTCTCGGCTTAAGGGCGATTTTGGGCGATTTTGAGGAGAAAATCAAGGGAAATCATCAGGTAATCAACTATGAACTCATACTATGATTAGTATTGATAATATTACGCAATTATATCATGAAAATGGAGGAATTTGGGGTAATTTATGGAGGATTTAGCCCTAGGCTTGAACTTTAGAAAATCAAGGTTTTGAATGGGCAAATGGAGTCCGATTTTGGTAAAATTGATATGCTTAGACTCGTATTGAGATGAGGGTTCCGAATATGTGACTTTCGTGATTTTTCGACAAGCGTACCGAAAGTCGGGTTTTGACAACTTTGGGAATTTTGATGTAAATTGAGTTATATTGATTGGGTGTCGTCCCATTGGCCTAATTTGTTGTATTTCTACTGTATTTGATCAGATTCTACGCGTGCGAAGCTTGATTCTCGTGGCAAGGGCATTTCGGAATAGTCGTCGCGCTGTATTGAGGTGAGTAATAGATGTGGGTGATGACCAGCGGGTTCGAAACCCCGGTATACCACTTTGTGACGCTGTATCGCGGCGAGACACGTACTCTCTTGTGAGTGCGGGGTCGATTGTGATTGGGGGCTATGGCATAGTCCGACTTGTTGATACTGTATTATGATATTAGGCTATTTCTTGAGCCGTCGAACCTCCTTCTCGGATGGTTGCATATATATATATTGTGTTAATGGCCACTCTTGAGCCGTTGAACCCCCTTCTTGGGCGGTTGAGTATACATGTGGGCCGTGAGCCAGTTATTTGATCCCGCGAGGATCGTTATCATTGTCTTATCATATAGACATGCTAGTTTACTACTAGTCCGCAGCTATTTTTGTTATTATGCAAATTCCAATCTCCTGGAACTTGATATTACTGTTTTCCAACTGAAAAATGATAAAAGAGTTTTCAAAAACTACTTTTGAGCCTGCGAGGCCGTATCTGCATATTAGCCGACTAGTAGTGGATCGGGCTGCACGCCGCAGCAAGATATATGTTGGATCGGACTGCACGCCGCAGTGATATCTCTATGAGATGTGCTTGGGCTGTAGGAGCCCCTCCGGAGTCCGAACCCCCACAGTGAGCACGGGTACCCAAAATTGGAGTCGGGCTACACGCCGTAGCGGTCATATCATGCATTGCATTGCATTTAGCTACATCTGCTAGCTGTTATGCTATTTATTGGTAATTGTTGGAAACAGGTACAGTGAAGATTGATTCTATGACAGGGTAGCCGACTATAGCTTTACATAGTGCTTTATTGCGGATTTCTTATCTGCGCTGTCTTACCCTTGTTTATTACCACTGAGTCTGGCAGTACTCATTTTACTCCTGCACCTTGTGTGCAGATCCAGGTACCTCTCAGCAGTGATCCAGTAGCTGTGCGAGGCGACGTTTGTGGATATTCGAGGTAGCTGCAGAGTCCGCAGGACCCGACATCCCTTCCTATTGTCTTTGGATTTTGTATTGACATTTCTTTCCGCACTTGGTATTTTGTAAACCCTTATACACTCATGTTCAGTAGAGGCTCATGACTCTTGACCCTTGGTCTATGGGAGTTGATGTATTATGGGACTTGGTTCCCTGTTTTCGTTATTTGTATCGCTATTGCTTCGTGATTTAATATGCTTAAATGGGCTAAAGAGAGCGTCTAGCTCCGTTGTTTATATTGATTGGTCAGGCTGGCTTAGCAATGTGCTGGGCGCCATCACGACCGGATTTGGGGTCGTGACAAGTTGGTATCAAAGCCTAGGTTTACTAGGCCTCGTGAGTCTTGAGCCGGTTAGTAGAGTCTTGTGGATCGGTACGGGGACGCCTGTACTTATCCTCGGGAGGCTGCGAACCTTTAGGAAACACTTCACATTTCTTGGAATTCTTATCGTGCGCACTTGATTCAGCTTGAGATATAATTTTTGAAATTCCTTCCATACGTCTGTGTACGCATCGAGCGCTCAGTAATGTAATTGCCTTATGGCTTGTGATTTCTCCGAACGAGGGGAGAGATATAATCTCTGTGAGTTCATGTTGGCCAGTAGGGATGACTTGAGGCTGGACCTTGTTTATGACTTGAGCATTGAGGTGCTGATTTTGTGAGTGGTGGCGATAGATAATGTATTGAGGGTTTGAAACCCCGTATTTGCACTATAAAGTGATGTGCTGAGATGGAATACGCGTCATGTGACGAGCGTGGTGGTATTGTGACTGGGGATTTGGACTTGATCCTTCCCAATTGATAAATTATTGTGTAAAGTGACTAAGACTGGGCTTATATCTATGTACTTGGGCTAGTAGCCATGTTTGGGGCCTTGTGCCGATCTGTAGAGTATTATGGAAGGTTTACTAATGGATGAGTTGTTAATTGTTCGACTCTTATCTAAACTGTTGTGTAGCCCCGAGCTATGGGCATGGTGAATAATTATCATATCTCGTAATTGGAAGGTAAAGTGCCTTAGGTGTAGTGGAACAAGTTTAAACTCAGGAAGACTAAAATGATTATGCTATGTGTATCCTGGTGGAAGGTATTGTGCTGAAATGCTAAATTGAGGCGAGGTAGGTGGGTTGATTCTCATGTGTAATTGAAAGGTATTGATATGTGTTATGATTCGAGCAGATACATCGCAGGTTCAAGTATAAATTGTGATGATATAATTCGTGTAGTATTGATATTTAATGTTGTTGAAATACATTGTGATATCTTGTTGAGTTGTGGAAGTATATCTAGGATGGTTTGGTGATTCTCTGGCAGGTGGATAGGCCAATTTACAAAGGAAACTCTGCCGAAATTTTTGAAAAATTCGGGACTTAGAAAAGATTTTGTCACCTAAAGAGGGGGCGTAACTGTTGTGTGTGAATGAATGCAAGAATTGCAAAAGAGTTAATATTTCCGATGATTCGAATCTCCGCCGAAGCTTGTAAATGACTTGAGTTTAATATCATACTAACATTTCGGCATCACTTGAGTAATACTGATATGAGTGGTTGAAAGTGCTTTGATGAATGGCTTCGAGCTAAGTTGGGGAGGTTGCTATTGATTAACCGATTGCACTATTGTGTGCTATGTTGATTCTGTCTCTAAGTATGTTGGAAAATTCTGATAAAGGTTATGGTGCTTCGTAGATGTGAAGAAATACTAGGGTATTTTGAACTGAGGTTGGTAAGGAATGCTTGGTGTATAGAAAAGAGTGATAGCTAATAGTATCCGTATGTAATCATGATCTGCAGTGTCAGAGTTCTAATAAGGCACGAGTGGTTCTGTTCAATAAGACAGTTGAATTACAGCTGAATAAGGATGACTGACGCTCGAGAATTGTTTACGGTGTTCAAGATTTTACTTGTAACAGTCAGGTGTCTCAAAATTGTGCATGTGGCTAAAGATGGTGGTTTCGTTAGAAGAGATCGGTACTTGTGTTATATTATGTGAATGATGGGATTCTATGTAATCCGTATTGGAAGGTAATGATAACGAATTCAAATCGCAAGAGGTTCTTCAAAATAAAGTATTGTAGGATGTGATCCTTCCGGGAAATATTGAGAGAGTATTCAGTGGCCTATATGTCTCAGACCGTGTGGTCTTATGTACGAGTCTCGTGTGGAATGAGTTCATGTGTTATGGTGCTACAGTAGTGGCTAATATTAAATCAAAGATGAATCAGAAAGGAAACTGGGTAAATGGAATGACTTGTTAATAAACCGAAGCGGTATGATAAAGAATACGACTAATTCCTGGTATGTGGTTGAAGTAAGGAGTCTTGCAGATATTGTGCAATAAAGCTTTTGAGTGTTGGCGGTCGTGTAACCCGATATGAGTATAATATGGGTATAAGGACTCAGTCCTGGCAGTTTAACTTATGCAATGAATGGGAAGAAATAGTTTGTGATGTGTTTTATCATGGTTTGAAGATGCGTATATTCCTATCGATATGCGAAGCGTGGAATGTGTAATGAGTTTTCTTCTATATGGGATCACGAAAGTCCTTGACTAGTTGAGTGCGCCAATGTTGAGGCGGAGGAAAGGGATATGAATTTTCATGTTGTCTTAGTGTGATATGGTATACACGATGTGTTATGGAAAGTTGATAATGGTATATTCTAGATTTTGAGATCAGTTCATAATATATGGAAAGTCAATAAAATTATTGAGCAGCGCGGACAGCTGCTGGTGATTTAAGAAAATGGTACTGCTATTCTAGTAATTTGGCAGGGTATATGGTGCAAAAGGGACAAGGTAATGTAAACTGATAATATCCATGGTAGAGTGGTATTCTCTTGTTGGATCGACTAAAATAATTGAGTCGTTGATGGCATAGTGAAATTTTCGAATGGCTTTCGAGGTATGAATAGATGCTTGATATGTGTTATGTAATCGTACGGTGGAGTGTGGGATCAGGCATAGTGATCCATATGTAATACATGTGTTAGAGTCTGGAAGTTCTCGTAATCCGCCTATGCAATGGTTGTATATCGTGTGTATTAGCACCGTTTAGCTCTTAGCTTGATATGATGAATTTGGGTTATGATACCTTATTTCAGACTGGTTGACATAAGCCAGGTTGTCTAGACTAATGTGATATGGACTATGTCGGAAAATGGCACAAATTGCGTAGCGGAGAGCATCGGAGTATGCTCCAACAGAGTAGTTGTACCCAGGACCAACGGACGACTGGTAGGCATTGCTTTGTCAGTTGGACCTTATTGACGGATGTCAGTGTAGAAGTATCTACCATTGATTCAGTTCCAGTATTGAGAAACGTTGTCAGATGCGTTTCATGTGGCCAAACTTGAGGCGATATATGTTTATTATGATGAGCAACTTGACTCGACGCGTATTCATTTGACGAGGGTTACTTGGATCGGGTGGCACGCCGCCACGGGTATGGTATCTAGATCGGGTGGCACGCCGCCACGGGTATGTCATTGGAGCGGGTTGCACGCCGCAACAGTGTAATGTGAAAATAGAGTTAGTTATATATTACCTGGTATACAATACTTCCTAGCTTCTGAGGAAAAGTCCGTATTGAGTATCGTTTGGCGAATGGCACATCGGTTGTGTCCTTTCAGGATGTGATAGCATACATTAATTGTTTCACCGTGGGTGAGGTTGATTGCTTGGGTTCAGACCTAGATCTGTGCGTGGATGACCTTTTTGAGCTTGGTAACTTGAGGTGTTTCATGAGTAATAGTGTTTGGATAGAATCATAAATTGTGGTAAGGCCACGTGATGTTATGACCTCTCGAGGAGGATTCAGGTACTTTATTTCTATAATACGAGACGCGATCTCAGTTCTATATTATGATGGCACAGAGGGATTAAATTGCAGCTCTATTTGCTGGAGACAGTTGTCATGATTTGAGCTGTCATGATTCGAGTGTGTGCGGACGTTTCTATTGGAGCCTATGTTGTGCTCGTTGCGGCTTAGGCCGGTGCTTGAGATGACTTATCACCAGTGCGATGTGTTATAATCGAAATGGTCGTTGGAGCCAATAATGAATGTGAGTATATGTGATTTTAGTTGGTTAGAAAGGTAATACCGAGATTTGGGTCCGAAATCTGTTGTGGTATCAGTTAAAAGTGAAATGGATTCATGAATGGTTGACTTGAGAGATGGGTTCGATATATCGCGTGTCTGGTTGCCGTGGGCATGATATGGAGGTGTTGGAATAAGACTCTATCTAATGAAAGAGGTTTTCAGCTAGTATTTGGTGATTGTGGCCAATTGTTGTGATTAGAGACTATCGTCTCGAGTGATTGGGTTGTGTGATACATCATATGATCTCACCCGGAGTGGTGAGTATGGCTTATTGCAGTGGATTCTAGTGTATCCTGAGTACAGGAATGGGATTAGCAATTGGTATATGATTTCAGAAAGTACAATGTGGTTTATGGTTAAGATGGTCCTGTGAGATTTCAGCTATATGGTGTTTCAGGCTTATGAGAGATAGGGCGACGTGTGATCGCCCGAATATATGCTTGGTAAGGTCATTCAGCTATTGAGTTGCTTCTAGTACAACTCTGAGTACGCTCGAGGACGAGCGATTGTTTAAGTTGGGGAGAATGTAACGACCCGGCCCGTCGTTACGGGAGATTACCACCCCGTCATGTTGCAATTGCATGTTTTATGCTTTTATATCAGTGTTAGGGTCTATCGGGTGATTTAGGAGTGATTTGGATTGAAAATGAGGCATATAGCCTTTTTGAAGGAGACTTGAATAAGGAAAGTCAACCCGGAGTTGACTATTTGGTTAGAAGGCTCGGAATCGGATTCTGACGATTCGGTTAGTTCCGGGAGGTGAATTGTGACTTAGGGGAGCGATCGGAATTTGAATTTGGAGACCCGGTGTAGAAATAGGCTTGAATTGGCTAAGGTTGAATTTTGGCGAAATCCGAACGGTAGGTGAGATTTTGATCCGGGAGTCGGAATGGAATTCCGACAGTTGCAGTAGCTCCGTTAGGTGATTTTGGATGTGCCTGCAAAATTTCAGGTCATTCGGACGTCGTTTGGTCGGGTTTTTGATTGAATGTGTAATTTGGAATGTTTTAAGGAATTTAGGCTTGAATCCGTGGTTAATTGGTGATTTTGATGTTTAGGATGGTGTTTTTATGATTGGAATAAGTTCGAATAAGGAATTAGGATGTGTTGGTGTGTTTGAATGAGGTCCCGGGGCCCTCGGGGTGTTTTCGGATGGTTAATCGGGGGAAAAATATGGAAAATTGCAGAACTTGTGCACTGCTTCTGTTGTTTCCGCTCCTGCGGAATTATGGGCGCAGGAGCGGGTGCGCTGAAGCGGACCAGGAGCGCAGAAGCGCTGGGCACCGCAGAAGCGGAGCATTTTCCGCCGAAGCGGAATCGCGGAAGCGGAAAGGGAGCCGCAGAAGCGGCCATCGCAGAAGCGGAAGGGAGCCGCTTAGGCGAGTCCGCAGAGGCGGACGCCTAGCCGCAGAAGCGGAAATATCCGCAGGAGCGATCGAGTCTCCGCAGAAGCGGACGCGTAGGAGCGGAAATTCTTCCGCAGAAGCGAAAATCGCTGTAAGTAAGTGTATCAGAAGTTAGAAAATTTCAGAAACATTTTAACATTTGGGGGTCTCGGCTTAAGGGCGATTTTGGGCGATTTTGAGGAGAAAATCAAGGGAAATCATCAGGTAATCAACTATGAACTCATACTATGATTAGTATTGATAATATTACGCAATTATATCATGAAAATGGAGGAATTTGGGGTAATTTATGGAGGATTTAGCCCTAGGCTTGAACTTTAGAAAATCAAGGTTTTGAATGGGCAAATGGAGTCCGATTTTGGTAAAATTGATATGCTTAGACTCGTATTGAGATGAGGGTTCCGAATATGTGACTTTCGTGATTTTTCGACAAGCGTACCGAAAGTCGGGTTTTGACAACTTTGGGAATTTTGATGTAAATTGAGTTATATTGATTGGGTGTCGTCCCATTGGCCTAATTTGTTGTATTTCTACCTGTATTTGATCAGATTCTACGCGTGCGAAGCTTGATTCTCGTGGCAAGGGCATTTCGGAATAGTCGTCGCGCTGTATTGAGGTGAGTAATAGATGTGGGTGATGACCAGCGGGTTCGAAACCCCGGTATACCACTTTGTGACGCTGTATCGCGGCGAGACACGTACTCTCTTGTGAGTGCGGGGTCGATTGTGATTGGGGGCTATGACATAGTCCGACTTGTTGATACTGTATTATGATATTAGGCTATTTCTTGAGCCGTCGAACCTCCTTCTCGGATGGTTGCATATATATATATTGTGTTAATGGCCACTCTTGAGCCATTGAACCCCCTTCTTGGGCGGTTGAGTATACATGTGGGCCGTGAGCCAGTTATTTGATCCCGCGAGGATCGTTATCATTGTCTTATCATATAGACATGCTAGTTTACTACTAGTCCGCAGCTATTTTTGTTATTATGCAAATTCCAATCTCCGGAACTTGATATTACTTGTTTCCCAACCGAAAAATGATAAAAGAGTTTTCAAAACTATCTTTGAGCCTGCGAGGTCAGTATCCGCATATTAGCCGACTAGTAGTGGATCGGGCCTGCGCGCCGCAGCGAGGATATATGTTGGATCGGACCGCACGCCGCAGGATATCTCTATGAGATGTGCTTGGGCCGTAGGAGCCCCTCCGGAGTCTGAACCCCCACATGAGCACGGGTACCCAAAATTGGAGTCGGCTACACGCCGTAGCGGTCATATCATGCATTGCATTGCATTTAGCTATATCTGCTAGTTGTTATGCTATTTATTGGTATTTGTTGGAAACAGGTACAGTGAAGATTGATTCTATGACAGGGTAGCCGACTATAGCTTTACATAGTGCTTTATTGCGGATTTCTTATCTGCGCTGTCTTACCCTTGTTTATTACCACTGAGTCTGGCCAGTACTCATTTTACTCCCTGCACCTTGTGTGCAGATCCAGGTACCTCTCAGCGGTGATCCAGTAGCTGTGCGAGGCGACGTTTGTGGATAT
The DNA here is from genome assembly GCA_032618575.1 of Nicotiana noctiflora. Taxonomy (NCBI): domain Eukaryota; kingdom Viridiplantae; phylum Streptophyta; class Magnoliopsida; order Solanales; family Solanaceae; genus Nicotiana; species Nicotiana noctiflora. Next base: position 517,604 of record JASVEL010007646.1, read on the forward strand.
TCGAGGTAGCTGCAGAGTCCGCAGGACCCGACATCCCTTCCTACCTGTCTTTGGATTTTGTATTGACATTTCTTTCCGCACTTGGTATTTTGTAAACCCTTATACACTCATGTTCGGTAGAGGCTCATGACTCTTGACCCTTGGTCTATGGGAGTTGATGTATTATGGGACTTGGTTCCCTGTTTTCGTTATTTGTATCGCTATTGCTTCGTGATTTAATATGCTTAAATGGGCTAAAAGAGAGCGTCTAGCTCCGTTGTTTATATTGATTGGTCAGGCTGGCTTAGCAATGTGCTGGGCGCCATCACGACCGGATTTGGGGTCGTGACACTTTTCCCATAATATGAGTATTGTTATGTGTTTTCTCTATCTGGGAATTGTGGCGAAGAAGAAGCCCCTATTTTTAGGGTTTCCTTTCTTGGTATTTATAGTTGTGAGTTTTGTGAGCTAGCAATAAGTGGTCGTGACCACGTTGGGGTTGTGCCTTCATGATGCGGGTGGGTTGTGGTCTTGTTGATCGAATCAGATAAGGGTTAAGTACCGTTAATTCTGAGTGGTCGTACCACTTATTAATCGTGAGTCAACTTAAGACGAGATTAACTTCGTTAATTATCGTTTGGTCGGATTCTGACCCACAGAGTAGTAACTTTGCATTAGCTGATTATTTATACGATAACCAATGGTAAGGTTAAATTTTTTGCCTATCGGTGAAAGGTTAAGTAGGTAGTTAGACATAAAAATTATAATTTTGAAAAAATGTAGCATTTGAAGTAAGGTTAAAAAATGATATTTAGAATTTGAAATCATGTTTAGACATGCATTTCAGTTTTGTTAAAATTGAAAATTTTAAAAATTCATTTTCGAAATAAATTCATAACTTAGTAAAATTTTATGGACAAATACTTTTTTGAAGAAAAAAAAGAGGAAATTATTTTTGTGAACAAAGTGAGCCTAAATCTTTGCATGCGAACTTGTCCTAAATATTGTAGAAAAGTGTCATAAAATTGATTTTATCAATTACCATTTATTAAATGGTTTAATAAAAATCCATTTTCTAATGAATATTTAGCCCTTAATTAACTGCAGAAAATAAGCTTATTATATATTTGTAGCTTTCATTAACATTTCCATGGAAAGACTTGTGTATTGACTTACTATGTATCACTCATTTGGGATTGTCCCTTTCGCAAGTAGCCCCCAGTCCAAACATTTGCAATTGACTTGAGTCATATATATTCTCCTCAACAATAATTATTACTGACTAAGAAATAGTTTTGTCCCTCGTAGCTTTCCTTTGAAATTTCCGTGAAAGACTTGACTTGAGTTATATATATTCTCCTCAACAATAATTATTAACGACTTAAGAAAAAGTTGTCCTTGTAGCTTCCTTTGAAATTTCCGTAGAAGACTTGATATTGATTTATCATACTTATATAGTCACTGATAAAAAACACACACAAACCAATACAATTCTATACTCTGCATAGTATACAATTTTTTCATACTTATATACTATATAGGTATTACATAATTTTTTACTTGAAAACATGCAAACGAACCTTCTTGGGCATGATTTATGAACTCGATATTGGTATTTTTCCTTTACGGCATACTGTTTTATAACGAGAGCCAGCAAGTTTTTGTCTTTATAAATTGGGAAAGGGCCAAAATTATACCTCTACTATCGAAAATTAATCACATTAGTACCTCATTCTACTTTACGGCTAAAATTATCCCTACCGTTAACAAAGTATGCAAAATTGTCCCTACTGTTACTAAAGTAGATAAATTTATACCTAAATCTTATAGATTTGGAGAAAAGGCCAAAAACGTACCCTTACTATTAAAATTTATCCATGTTAATACCCCGTTTTACTTTCGGGCTAAAACAATACATGTTGCTATTAAAGTAGGAGAAATAGTACCCAAATCTAAGCTCATACGTGACAACCGGGTCCCTCTTAATAATGTGCCAACTGACTAATAAATTACCAACTAGACTATTACAACCCGCCCTACATAATAACCCGCCCCATTTGATAACCCCTCCACCTAAAAACAATCTCAGTCGAAAAAACCTAGGGTTCAAGCTCAAATTCCTCATCTTTGCCTCTTTCTTTCTCCTTTGCTCGACTCTATTTCTCTCATCTTCATCAATGTCGCAGAGCAGTACTTCTTCTCAATGAAGAACCAAGTGGACTGATATTCCCCATTGGTCTTTAAAATCCTCCTCATATGTGATTCATGCAGCCCACCATAAGTACTTCTTATATTTCCCATATCCCCATTTTTTGCACCAATTTGCCTCAATGTGCCTTACACAATATCTATAGTGTGCCTCGGGAAGAACCAAGTGGAATGAATCAATCAAACCCTTAAAATAAAAAAATAGTAAAAAAATACATCAAAAACTGAGCATCTCTAGTAATGCAACAGGGGAACAAACCAATTAAATGCAGTAATGAAACTGTAATTAAATGCAACAATAATGAAACTAATGATATGCTACATAATAGTAATAAAATACAACAATAATGAACTAATGAGATGCAACAAAATAGTAATGAGATGCTACAGTTATGAACTAATGAGATGCAACATAACAGTAATGAGATGCAACAGTGAAGAATAGAGGCAAAAGTTTACTAAATGAAACAGTAAAGTCATACCTTTTGCATATCTGAAATAAATGTAATCTCTTCTCCACTTTTGAGGTCCAATGAATGTTGTAGCAGCCTTAAGAACCAACTCCATGTCACCGTGGTCTCTTTATCAACAGCCCAAGTTAAGGGATAAAAATGCCTCATGGAGTCTTGGCCAACAGCTACTAACAGTTGACCCTTTCATTTCCCTTTCTGAAACCAATGAATGGTCTCAACCCACTCTTGAACCCCATTTTCAATGCATGAAAGTAGATGTACATTCTTAGGAATCTTGTTTTATTAACGTGGATAAATTTCAATAGTACGGGTACTTTTTTGGCCTTTTTCCCAAATCTGTTAGACTTAGGTACAAATTTATCTACTTTAGTAATGGTAGGGATAATTTTGCATACTTTGTTAATGGTGGGGACAATTTTAGCCGTAAAGTAGAACGGGGTACTAACGTGACTAATTTTCGATAGTAGGGGTATAATTTTGGCCTTTTTCCCTTATAAATTTGTCCCTTTTCAACATTTTGATGAAATTGATCAGTTATGATGTTTGCATCATCAAGTTCTAAAATGGCATCATCTCCTTCTTGCACATCAAATATAGTAATCATATTAGTGCTTCCAAATTCTGCAATTTCTTATGAAATTGGAGCAACATCGAAACTGGAGGTGCTTGCAGCTATAGTGTTTTTAGCAAACGATACACACAGGGGAAATGTTGTCATCCCTCCACTTGATTTTTTCAATTCCATGTAAACACTAACACTTATATCGCTGCAAATTGTAATTGGTAGATATCCTTGAGCAATAGCACACTGAATAACTATTGTTTTACTATCCTTTTGCAGTTGCTTTGCAATTTCTCTGAGAAGTTGTTCAAATTTCCAATAGGTCTTTATTAGAATTGCGTCAACATAAAAATTTATGAAATTATTGTTATCATCCCATTCTCCACTATGTTGCAGCAGAATTGGAATATTTTTCATGATTCTAAAGTTATAATCACTTTTATGTCCAAAATTAAATCTCAACAATGCAAATTTCAACAGTGTTCTTTCAACAAAACAACAGCGAAATCAAACCTCTAGATCTCCAAACCTAGATTAAAATTTTCAGCTAAAATTCAGAAGTTTAACTCCGAAATCAAAATCAAATCAACAGCGAAATCAAAATTTGAAGAGAACCGCGAAATTAAAATCCGAATCAGCATCTTCAATCTATTTTTTCACACTTACTGCTCTTTGATCGATGGAAATCTTAATTTTGTGCGTTAATTTTCTGAAATTTTGAGCAAGTTCTGCGTTTTTCTACGTTTGTGCGCAAATTTTCTGAAATTTTGAGCAACTTCTGCATTTTTATACGTAGGGCATTGAAAGCGTGGGTAGTTATTTTGTTATTGCCGTTTATTTATTAAATGGGTATGAGTTGTAATTATTTAGTGGGTAGAATTCTTTAATGGGTAGGGCAGGGTAAATAATTTCACTTTTATAGGTAGTCCTGTCTTTTCCCCTATATTATTTATGGGTTCAAAGTTATTTGCCCATTTTATTTGTTAGAATTAAACAGAGACCCCCGCACATATAATTTATTTGACTCTTTTGTAATCTAATTATTTTTAAATAAAATAACTCTTAGAACTTAAAATTTTTATAAAGATAAATAACTAATCTTAAAAATATTTTTTTAAGTTTAAAGTTATTTCTTAAATAAATTATAGTATAATTTAAAAATTAAGTTCTATACAAATTTCTTCAACAAATGTTTTCTACAGAGTACAGATTACAAATCCTCACTCTCTCTTTTCATGGAAAGATTGTGTATTGACTTACTATGCATCACTCATTTGAAATTGTCCCTTTCGCAAGTTGCTCCCAGTCCAAACATGTGCATTGACTTGAGTCATATATATTGTCCTCAACAATAATTATTAATGACTAAGAAAAAGTTTTGTCCTTGTAGCTTTCCTTTGAAATTTCTGTAATAACTCTCTCAACTCCAAAAGCTTAACCTTTCTTACAATAACTTCTCTTCTTCTGAAATCTCACCTCTATTTGGCAGGTTTTCGCACTTGACGCATCTCCAACTTTCTCACTCAAATTTCACAGGTCAAATTCCTTCTGAAATCTCTCATCTTTCCAAGTTACAGTGTCTTAAGTTTAGATCAGACATCCTATTCCAGCTCAGTCTTGGACCTCACAATTTCAAATTGCTTCTTCAGAATTTGACCCAATTAAGAGAGCTTGATCTTACTCTTGTAAACATCTCTTCCACCATTCCTCCAAATATCTCTTCTCATATAACAACACTGATGCTATCCAATACAAGATTGCATGGGGCATTACCTGAGAGTATTTTTCAATTGCCAAACTTGCAATTTCTTGAATTAGATGCTAATGATCTTGGAGGACCAATTCCTCTATTTATAAGTGGACTGCAGAATCTGGAGTCCCTAGTGCTATCAACTAACAACCTGAATGGAGAAATACCATCCTGGATATACAAGCTTCCATCACTAACTGATCTAATTTTGAATAATAACGACTTTTCTGGTCAGCTTGAGGATTTCAAGTTCAATTCACTAGAAAGTATTTCAGTAGGAGGGAATCGGTTGCAAGGCCATCTTCCCATGTCAATTCAAAACCTTGTGAATTTAGCAACACTTGATCTTTCATATAACAATTTTAGTGGCAATGTAGACGTAAGCTTCTTTTCAAACATCAAACACCTTGAATGGTTGGACCTTTCATATAATAGTATTTCGCTGACCAATAATAACATCGTCAAGTCTACCTTGCCCGAATCTCTTACATCCTTATACTTGTCCGGTTGTGATGTAAACGAATTGGATTTTTTGAGATCGGCAAAGAAACTTGTAGAGTTGGATCTTTCAGATAACAAGATTCAAGGAGCAATTCCTGATTGGGCATGGTCTAATTGGATGCACTCACTGTATACTCTTAATCTATCCCACAACATTCTGACTAGTATTGACCATTTTCCATCATTTTTTAAACTAGATACTCTAGATTTGCGATCCAATTCTCTTCAAGGATCGCTACCGATTCTACCGTCCTCTCTATCTATTTTTTTCATATCAAATAATAGTCTCAGTGGGAACATCCCTTCTTCTGTTTGCAATTTGACATTATTAAGAGTTTTAGACTTGGCAAGAAACAATTTGATGGGAGCAATTCCACAATGTTTGGGTAACATGAGTGACAGGCTTGAGGTTTTAGATATGCAACACAATTTTTTTTCTGGGAATCTCCAAACAACTTTTAGAGTTGGAAGTTTACTGACAAGCTTCAACTTGTATGGCAATAAGCTAGAGGGGAAAATTCCAAAATCCTTAGCCAATTGCAAAGAGTTGAAAGTTGTTGATTTGGGAAACAATCACCTCAATGACACATTCCCTATGTGGCTGGGAACACTTCCGAAGTTACAAGTATTAAGCTTGAGATCCAATAAATTGCATGGACCCATCAGAGCTTCAAGGACTAAAAACTTGTTTCCTCAGCTACAAATATTGGATCTCTCTTGCAATGCATTTACAGCAGAGTTACCAACAGGTCTTTTTCAACATTTCAAAGCCATGATGAAAGCTAATCAAACAAAGACGGCACAAAGAAATTATTACGAAGACTCGGTAGTTGTTGTGACAAAGGGACTGGAGCGTGAAGTTGTGAGAATTTTGTCTTTGTACACCGCTATCGATCTTTCAAGTAACAAATTTGAAGGGCATATTCCTAGTCTTTTGGGAGATCTCATTGCACTGCGTGTGTTGAATTTGTCTCATAATGGATTGCAAGGTTATATACCACCATCACTTGGAAATTTATCTCTAGTGGAAACATTGGACCTTAAATATAACCAGCTTTCAGGAGAAATACCAAAACAACTTTCTTCTCTTACGTATCTTGAATTCTTAAATCTCTCCCACAATCATCTCCAAGGATGCATTCCTCAAGGACCTCAATTTCATACGTTTGAGAATAACTCATACGAAGGTAATGATGTGTTAGAATTTATTGTTTAAATATAACTACTATTAATATTTTTAAAAGTTCAAAAGTTTAAATGAAAGGGTGTCTTTTCTTGAATGGATGTGTCCATTCACTTTATAACTGTTTGTCTATATAAAGAAACTGACTTTCTCTTTCAAATAACAGTTGAATTGAAAACGTTATTTTTACAAAAGTTCTCTTACAACTTTCTGCAAAATATTTTTTCTTCTCCAACTTCTAAAGATCAAATTTCATAGTTCTTGCTTTCCAAATAGTATTTCTCCACTGTTTGCTTGGTGTAGAAATTCACAGGCTTGTCATATCCACTAAAGCTATTTGCCAATAATCCCATAGCAATCTCGCAGAGGAGAGGGTGCAAATATCGCTTTGAAGAAAGCGTTCCGTACGTGTTTCAAGCCTTCTAATCTGTGGTCGTTATTCAGATTTTTATTAACAATTTCAAAGCGATATCAAGCACAGTTTTCTGTTCTGCACAACAGAAAATTCTTCTTGGTTGTTGATTTTTTTTTTTTCATCAAGGGTTAGAAGGACATACTTCTCTGTTACGTTTTGGATTTGTCGGTTTCGAACGCCATTGTTCCTTGTAGTTTCTTTACTGTTAATCTCAAAGGAATTAAAAGGAATTTGATCTTGTATTATTTTTCATGGATACTGATACAATCAAACTCATGAACCAAGACTTTGTCCGTCTTGATCGATTCGATGGTGCAAATTTCACGAGATGGAGGGACAAATTGAAGTTTATGCTTACTGCTTTGAAGATCTTTTATGTGCTTGATCCAAATCTCTCTCCAATTCCTTCACCAAAGGATGATGATTCTGAAGAACTCAAGGCACAACGGAAAAAGAGGGAGGAGGATGAAATCATGTGTAGAGGCCACATTCTCAATGCACTTTCAGATCGCCTTTATGATCTCTACACTGTCGAACCTTCTGCTAAGAAGATATGGAATGCCTTGGAATTCAAGTATAAAGCCGATGAGGAAGGTACCAAAAAGTTTCTGGTTTCAAAGTATTTTGAGTTCAAATTTACTGATGATATGCCTATTTTAGCACAAGTGCATGAATTACAAGTTATTGTAAATCAGTTGAGGGTTGCTGGAATTGAACTTCCCGAATCTTTTCAAGTTGGCGCGATTATAGCAAAATTGCCAACATCATGGAAAGGATATAGGAAGAAAATTCTTCATGATTCTAAAGAATTTTCTTTGGAAGAAATTCAAAAGCACCTTCGAATCGAAGAGGAATCGAGGGAGAGAGATAAGAATGGAAATTCTTATAATGGCAATAATAAAGCCAATGCTTTAAATAAGCCCTCAAACAAATCCAACAAAGAAAAACAAAGCAAAGGAATTTCTCTCGGTCCTAAAAAGGATCAAAAGAAATTCAAGAAATCCAAACAAGGAGGTTGCTATGTGTGTGGAAAACCTGGCCATTATGCTAGAGATTGCAGATTTAAGAAGACTCACAAACCAGAAGTGAATTCAACTAAAGAAATTGAAAAGATCGTTGCTACTGTGAGCGAGATCTATGCCATACAAGGCAAAGTTTCTGGTTGGTGGTATGATACATGTGCCACAGTTCATGTTTGCTATGACAAGTCCCTTTTCAAGACTTACAAAGCAGTAACTGATGAACAAGAGATTCAAATGGGAAATGAAGGAAGGTCCAAAGTTTATGGCAAGGGAAATGTCGAACTTGCATTTACTTCGGGCAAGATGGTTACTCTTACCAATGTCTTACATGTTCCTGATATGAATCGGAATCTTGTTAGTGGGGTACTTTTGGATAAACCGGGGATTAAATCTGTATTTGAATCGGGAAAATTAATTTTGTCCCGAAATGGTGTCTTTGTTGGGAAAGGCTATTCTACTGATGGAATGGTCAAATTGTCTGTAACTGATCATTTTATTATTAATAATAAGAATGATGCTTCTGTTTATATGTTGGATTCAATTTCTTTATGGCATTATAGATTAGCGCATATTGGCCTAAGTACTATGAAAAGAATGGTTAAAAGTGGACTGATTTCCTGTGATGTAAAAGAATTTAAAAAATGTGAATTGTGTGTTAAATCTAAATTGACTAAGAAACCTTTTAAAAGTGTTGAACGAAATACAAACTTGTTGGATTTAATACATTCTGACATATGTGAGTTAAATGGCATACTAACTAGAGGCGGCAACAGATATTTTATAACTTTTATTGATGATAGTTCTAAATATACTTATGTATATTTATTGAGACACGAAGATGAAGCTTTTAATACTTTTAAGAATTATAAGGCTGAAGTGGAAAATCAATTAGGAAAAAGAATTAAAGTTTTAAGAAGTGATAGAGGGGGAGAATATTTTTCTAAAGAATTTAATACTTTTTGTGAAGAAAATGGTATTATTCATGAATGTTCTGCTCCTCGCACTCCTCAACAGAATGGATTAGCAGAAAGAAAAAATAGAACTTACTTAGAAGTGGTTAATGCTTTATTGTTACATGCTGAATTGCCATTTAATTTGTGGGGAGAAGCACTTCTTGCTACATGTCACATATTTAATAGGATTCCTATGAAGAAAAATCAAATTACTCCATATGAACTTTGGAAGGGAAGAAAGCCTAATATAGGATATTTTAAAGTGTGGGGGTGTCTTGCATATTGTAAAAACAATGATCCAAATCGCATCAAGTTGGGTCCTAGAGGGATCAAGTGTGCATTTGTAGGTTATGCCTCAAATAGCAAAGCTTATCGACTTCTTAATTTAGAGTCGAATGTCATTATTGAATCTAGAGATGTGGAATTTTTTGAATATCTTTTAACTTCGGGCAGAAGGTGTCAATCTCCATCAACTGAGATAACAATGGAAAAAACATCTCAAAGGATCGTTAAGCAATCTACTTCACATGAAGTTAATGATCAACCTTGTGAACAAAGGAGAAGCACTAGAGTTCGAAAGGCTAAAATACTTGGATCAGATGAGATTGACTCTCAACGTATTTCTTTTTATCTTGTTGAAGGTAATAGAGATATAGTTGTGAGAACAACTCCAATTATTCTTCAAGTGGAAGATGATCCAAAATCTTATAAAGAAGCTATAGCTTCTAGAGATGCGGCTTTTTGGAAAGATGCTATTAAAGATGAAATGGATTCAATAATGTCAAACCACACTTGGGAACTTGTTGATTTGCCTCAAACTTCTAAACCTATCGGTTGTAAGTGGGTGTTTCGTAGAAAGTATCATGCTGATGGGACTTTACATACTTACAAAGCTAGGTTAGTCGCTAAGGGTTTTCGACAAAAAGAAGGAATTGATTATTTTGATACATACGCACCGGTAGCAAGAATTACTTCAATTAGAATTATATTTGCTTTAGCGTCTATTTATAACCTACATGTTCATCAAATGGATGTCAAAACGGCATTCTTAAATGGTGATCTCGAGGAGGAGGTCTATATGGAACAACCCGAAGGGTTCGTTCTACCGGGAAATGAACATAAGGTTTGTAAACTTGTCAAGTCTTTGTATGGACTGAAACAAGCCCCTAAACAATGGCACGAGAAATTTGATAATGCAATTTTATCATTTGGCTTTAGGCATAATATAGTTGATAAGTGTGTTTATACTAAGATATGTAGTAATTATTTTATGTTAGTTTGTTTATATGTTGATGATATGTTAATTGTCAGCAATGATATGAATGGAATTATAGAAACGAAGAGGTTTCTATCTTCCTCATTCAAGATGAAGGATCTTGGACAAGTTGATACAATACTAGGTATCAAGATTAAAAGAAATAGTGGGGGATACGTATTGAGTCAATCTCATTACATTGAGAAAGTACTAAATAAATTTAGTCACTTAAACATAAAAGAGGTTAATACCCCATTTGATCCAAGCAACAAGTTAATCAAGAATGAAGGAAGAGTTGTGGCTCAACTTGAGTATGCAAGCGCTATTGGAAGTCTAATGTATGCTACTCAATGCACAAGACCAGACATAGCATTTGCAATTAATAAATTAAGCAGATTTACTAGCAATCCGAGTATTGATCACTGGAAAGCCATTGAGCGAGTTCTTGGTTTTCTTAAGAAAACCAAAGATCTCAGTATTCAATACTCAAAGTTTCCTGCTATTTTAGAAGGATATACTGACGCAAGTTGGATATCGAGTTTAGGAGAAAACAAATCTACAACTGGTTGGGTGTTCACCTTAGGTGGAGGTGCAATTTCTTGGAAATCCAAGAAACAAACTTGTATAACCCATTCAACCATGGAGTCGGAATTTGTTGCATTAGCAGAAGCAGGAAAAGAAGCTGAGTGGTTGAGGGATTTTCTTTTAGAAATTCCATTGATCTCAAAAAGTATGAGCTCAATTTCAATTTATTGTGATAGTCAAGCCACCCTAGCTCGAGCTTATAGCAATATATATAATGGAAAGTCAAGGCATATAAGTCTCCGACATGATTATGTGAGAAAATTAATTAAAGATGGAATTATCTCTCTCACATTTGTAAAATCAAAAAGTAATTTGGCTGATCCATTTACTAAACCTCTTACAAGGGAGTCAGTGAAAATGACTTCGAGTTTGATTGGGTTAAAACTCCTTAATTAAGTCTACCAATAACGGCAACCCTACCTAACACTATGAAATGAGTAGTTTTGGGTTCAAAGGGTAATAACAAGTTATTAATAAGTGGACGTTTTCAGTACTCAAGTAAGAGATATACTAGTGCTGGTTGTCACAGATAGGAGGGATGAGTTATAAAACTCTTAATGAGGTTCAGTTCAAGGAACAAGTGTCTCAAATGTGACAAATACACTGCAAGAACTTCACCTATATGAACATCAAAGTGGTGCCGCTTTAATTGAGAGTTTGAGTTACTTTCCTAAATGTTCATGAATTTTGGATAGCACATGGCCATAAAAGTGCTAAGCGTGTTTTGAGTGGAAAGCAAAACCGAAATGTTTATGTGTATATTGTTACCGGTGTTATCACAAGGAATACATGTTCAAAGCTATTATGCTACATGCGATTTTGATTTCATCTTGTGATATTATACTAAGGTAATGTTCAAATCGAAAGATACATTACTCTATGCATAGACATAACTTGATTTTGAGTCTTTGTTTATATTTAAACAAGTGGGGGATTGTTAGAATTTATTGTTTAAATATAACTACTATTAATATTTTTAAAAGTTCAAAAGTTTAAATGAAAGGGTGTCTTTTCTTGAATGGATGTGTCCATTCACTTTATAACTGTTTGTCTATATAAAGAAACTGACTTTCTCTTTCAAATAACAGTTGAATTGAAAACGTTATTTTTACAAAAGTTCTCTTACAACTTTCTGCAAAATATTTTTTCTTCTCCAACTTCTAAAGATCAAATTTCATAGTTCTTGCTTTCCAAATAGAATTTCTCCACTGTTTGCTTGGTGTAGAAATTCACAGGCTTGTCATATCCACTAAAGCTATTTGCCAATAATCCCATAGCAATCTCGCAGAGGAGAGGGTGCAAATATCACTTTGAAGAAAGCGTTCCGTACGTGTTTCAAGCCTTCTAATCTGTGGTCGTTATTCAGATTTTTATTAACATGATGGATTGCATGGTTGTGGAAGTAGCAAGATTCCCGGGACAAACAACACAACGCGCATTTTGGATGAAGAAAGCACTTATGAATTCCTCAATGATTTTTGGAAAGCTGCTCTTATGGGATATGGAAGTGGACTAGTTATTGGATTATCCATTGTATATATCATGCTTTCAGCTCGAAATCCTAATTGGCTTTCTTGGATTTTTGAAGAACTAGAACACAAAATCGCCATGAGAAGGCGAAAGAAGCAGCAACGCCAAAGGCGTCACAGAAGAAGAAACAATGGTGTCTAGACAAGTTCCAGTAGCTCTTTTGTTCTTAATTATAACTTTTGAGTTACAAAAAGTAGACAGTATATCTAAAATATTGGTATATATCTATGTAATTATTGTTAGTTCACTAGATGGTCCAAGTTGGTCTGCTTGTGATTGTGACGGAATATATTGGGTGTTTCAGTTCAAATAGTTGCCCAACTGAAGACTCTATTTGCCAAGGAGAATTAAGTATTCAAATGTTGAAAGAATCAAATTTAATTTCAAAAACTACATTAGCACAACAATCAATAACAATAGCAATAATATAAAATTTACAAGTATATAATAGATTACAAGTATTCTCATAATATTTTAATTTCAAATAGTTACCCAACCTTCGGTGTACGAGTGGCTATGCTTAAGTTAATTAAGATACGTTTTTATGGAAAGAACCAAAAGTTTTTCCAAAGTTAAAGTGTTTCGGGATGCCTTAGGCTTAGAAGATCAGATGTTGCAGGTTCAGGAGTTGCAGGTCTTTGAACCCTCTAGTGCAGTCCGCAAGAAATCGCGTGCGACCGCGGAGGGGCCAGTGTGGTCATCTTTGTGCGAGGCGCGGTGGAGGCTGTGCGACCGTAGCCGGCTTTGTGCAGTCCGCACAGGGTGCTGAACTGCAGGTATTCAGGTTGTTACACCTCCTTTTTCACTACGCCCCCGGAAGGGTGTAAATGAGTTTTTCCACTTAAAGGACAATCGGAACGGGATTTGTTATTAAAAATAAGAGTCACCACTTGGGAGATTAATGGTGTCCCAAGTCACTGATTGAATCCCGAACCGAGGAAATTATGACTCTGTTAACAATCCACGAACCAGAAATTCGAGTAAGGAATTCTGTTAACCCAGGAGAAGGTGTTAGGCATTTCCGGACTCCGTGGTTCTAGCACGGTAGCTCAACTGTTATATTTGCTTTTATCTGATTTCAAAACATGTTCTAATTTATGTGCCTTTTATCAGTGATCCGCTTTTATTTTGTATTACTAAGAATTGCAACGTCGTGAAAATGCGTCTCGAACCACGTCGCACTAGTGCACCCGTGGTTGTCAACACATTTCGACTCCGTTGAGATTTGGATTTTGGTCACATAAATGTGCACCCGAGTTTAGGAATGTGGTTTATTAAAAGCGCACCTTAAGCACTAACGCGTTATTATCTTTGGGAAATGTCGTGGAATCCGCTAAACAGCTTATCCCGAATTCTAAGTATTTTAGTTAAGCATTGAATGAGGGCCCCGTTTTTTATTTGGCGAGGCTCGTCTCATCATTTTTATTTAAAGGTCAATCCTAAAGCGGCTAATATTTTTTCTAATTATTTTTTTCTTTCTAAAAGCACAAGAAACAGTCTTAAATAATTTGTTATTGGAACGAGGTAAACCAGGCATCGGCCTAGGTCCAAACGTGAAGGAAAATGACACTAGAACTGGGCCTAATAATTTGAGGCCCAAAGGCTGGAGAACACGACTCAAGGTCGAGTATCGATCAGCGGCCCAAAACATCACTTAAAGGGCAGGGTCGAATGGCCCAATTAATTCCAAAATATACTAGCTAATTTCCGAGCAATCTTGCAGCGCATTCTATCTTGAGTAATAAAATTCGCATTAAGGTTCATCACTGATTACTTTAGATCATTGTTTCAACAACTCAAAATCCTATATTACCTATCCACTAGCGAGTTCCTAGATGTTGCTAACAGTGAATTCATATAAAACAAGCAAAAGTAGTACATGCTCAATTGCAGGACACTAATTCACATTATCATGACTAAAATGGCATTCAACAGTGAGGACTCTCAGGAATTGAGATAAACTATGGACTGGTTTACAACTCTCTTTTAACTGTTAATATGCATAAGGATCAGAGACCTCTAAACCAAATCCTGCCTCAGCCATCCTTCTAGTTTTATTAGTTAACAAATACGAAAACAGGTTTAAACTACGGAGGTTAGTTCAAGCAGACGAACTAAGTTAGCTATAGCTAATACCGTTTCGAATTTAGCAGTCCAAACAATTATCGAAACACAAGCGCTCTAACTAATCCAAAATTTGATACGCTCAAATTACACTTTAATAATTAGTGTAAGGCGGTCGGTGTCAAATATAGTAACCCAACTAGGTTGGGGTCGAATTCCACAGGGAATAGGTGTGAAACGATTACTGGAAGTAGTGTGTTACCCGACTAGAATCTTAAATCTATTCCGTTAGTAGTAACATAAAAAATGGTGTAAGAGTAGTAGTATGAGTGAAGGTTGTTTTAGAGTATTAACTAATGTGAATGCTTGATGTAGTAATTAATAAAGTTGATTAAACCAAGGTTGTGTTCCCATAAATGTAGTGTAATGCTATCGGTGTTATTATGATATATTTCTAATGGCCGGTTATTAATATGCAATTGATTTCTATGCAACTACCCAATATTTCCCAATATTTGGATAGTATTTCCTCTCTTGCTTTTTCCCAAAAGTCTAAGAGTCACAATGTATAACAATCAATAGATGCCAAATAAAACCCACTTATCCCTAAGCGATTCTATTAAACGAGGTGTAAGGCCTCGAGTTTTTGTTCTTTACTTCTTCCAAAATCTCACCCACTTTCCCAAGCAAAGTAAGACTTAAATGGCTTTTGTTAATGTTTGCAACCACCAACAATAAATGAAGAATGAGAAGTAAAGAAATATCAACTAACAATTATGCATATATTCAATGTTAAACACCCATTTAGGGTTCACAACCTTAGTATTTAAGTTTAGCCACACATGCTAAAATACAAAATACAAGGTGTAATAAATGTCATAAATGCTTACAAAGTAAGAGAATCTTCAACCAAAAGCTTCCAAAAAGATGAAATAATAAAGTCTTGGCGTCTAGTATAAAGTCTGCACAAGATATTTTTACACAAGATTCTAAAAAACTATTTATAGAGGGACCATATTCGGACAAAAATCGGACAAGTTTACCCTTCCAGGTCAACTTTGCGACCGCAGATCTGTCGCATAACAGGTCTGCGGTCCGCATCTTGAGAGGTGGCGTCGCAAATTAAAACCCTAGCGGTTTATCTGT